>CM053032.1:26916799-27374299 GCA_028564925.1 Lithobates sylvaticus
GACCACTGGGCAGTTAAACCCCCTTCCTAACCAGACCAATTTTCAGCTTTCGGTGCTCTCACACTTTGAATGACAATTACTCCGTCATGCAACACTGTATCCAAATGAATTTTGTGTCCTTTTTTTTCACACAAATAGAGCTTTCTTTTGGTGGTATTTAATCACCGCTGGGTTTTTTATTTTTTGCGCTATAAATCAAAAAATACTGAAAGTTCGGTAAAAAAAAAAAAAATTCTTTGTTTCTATTAAAAATTATTGCAGAGTATTGGCGAGTATTGGCGAGTATTGGCAGAGAATTACAGTGTTGCACAGTGTTGGTAGAGCATTGCACACTGGTTGCAGAGCATTGCAGTGGTGGCAGAGCATTGCACAGTGGTGGCAGAGCATTGCACAGTGGTGGCAGAGCATTGCACAGTGGTGGCAGAGTATTGCACAGTGGTTGCAGAGCATTGCACAGTGGTGGCAGAGCATTGCACAGTGGTGGCAGAGCATTGCACAGTGGTGGCAGAGTATTGCACAGTGGTTGCAGAGCATTGCACAGTGGTTGCAGAGCATTGCACAGTGGTGGCAGAGCATTGCACAGTGGTTGGTTGCAGAGCATTGCACAGTGGTGGCAGAGCATTGCACAGTGGTTGGTTGCAGAGAATTGCACAGTGGTGGCAGAGCATTGCACAGTGGTTGCAGAGCATTGCACAGTGGTTGGTTGCAGAGCATTGCACAGTGGTTGGTTGCAGAGCATTGCACAGTGGTGGCAGAGCATGGCAGAGCATTGCACAGCGGTTGCAGTGTATTGACCAGCGCTGTGGGCACTACACATCCAGCCCACAGCGCTGGTCCTGTCTCTCCCCCTCTCCGCTTCTCTCCTCTCTGTACTGATCGGTACAGAGAGGGGAGGGAGGAACCGGCGTCATGACGTGACGCCGGTTTGTGTACATGTGATCGTTCCGTCATTTGACGGAGCGATCACGTGGTAAACGGCCGCTATCAGCGGCTGTTTACCGTGATCCGTGATGCGCCGGGTCCTTGGGACCCGGCGGTCACGGATGTTCCCGAGTGCGCGCCCCAGGGGGCGCGCGGGAGCAAGTTTCTGGGAGGACGTCCACTCAGGGAAACCCGACCGCGCTGTAGCCGTCTTTCGACTATAGCGCGGTCGGCATGTGGTTAAACACTTCCTGTTATTGGGTGACAACTGTCTCTCTATTGTGTTCTTGTGTTGTCATCCGATCACATGAGACCCCTGGTGGAGATTACAAGTAGCCACAGCGACACACATTGCACAGGAATGGTCATAATCAGGAAGCCCCTCCAGAGCAATGATGTGCAGACAACATTGGAGTGAGTGTGTCGTGAAGTGGCTGAAAGAGTCTGGAGGAGATCAGAGGCACTGAGAAGTAAAAATGGATGAAAAAATGGAAAACAAAGATGATTTGCAGAGCTTTAGCAAATAAAATGTTCTCTAGTAAGGGTCCAGATCTACTTTCAAGCGGCAAAAATTGCAGGTGGGAAAACTCTGACTAGTGATTCTGGCTTGGACCATCCTGCCCATTCTAGGGGTAGCCAAGTTCTTAAAATTAATGACCTGGCAGGATACTAAACTACACTATATTGCCAAAAGTATTGGGACACCTGCCTTTACACAGACATAAACTTTAATGGCATCCCAGTCTTCGTCTGTAGGGTTCAATATTGAGTTGGCCCACCCTTTACATCTATAACAGCTTCAACTCTTCTGGGAAGGCCGTCCACAAGGTTTAGGAGTGTGTCTATGGGAATGTTTAACCATTCTTCCAGAAGCGCATTCCTGAGGCCAGGCACTGATGTTGGATGAGAAGGCCTGGCTTGCAGTTTCTGCTCTAATTCATCCCAAAGGTTTTCTATCGGGTTGAGGTCAGGACTCTGTGCAGGCCAGTCAAGTTCCTCCACCCCAAGCTCATCATTGTCTTTATGGACCTTGCTTTGTGCACTGGTCCAAATAATTTGTTGGAGGAGAGATTTAGATGTGGGGGTTGTTTTACAGGGGGTTGGGCTTGGCCCCTTAGTTCCAGTGAAGGGAACTGTTAAGGCGTCAGCATACCAAGACATTTTGGACAATTTCATGCTCCCAACTTTGTGGGAACAGTTTGGGGACGGCCCCTTCCTGTTCAAACATGACTGCGCACCAGTGCACAAAGCAAGGTCCATAAAGACATGGATGAATGAGTTTGGGGTGGAGGAACTTGGCTGACCTGCACAGTCCTGACCTTAACCCGATAGAACACCTTTGGGATGAATTAGAGCGGAGACTGCGAGCCAGGCCTTCTCATCCACATCAGTGCCTGACCTCACAAATGCACTTCTGGAAGAATGGTCAAACATTCCCATAGACACACTCCTAAACCTTGTGGACAGCCTTCCCAGAAGAGTTGAAGCCGTTATAGCTGCAAAGGGTGGGCCAACTCAATATTGAACCCTACGGACTAAGCCATTAAGGTTCACGTGTGTCCCAATACTTTTTATAAAACGGCATATCTCATAGTGCAGTATGGAAAAATTGTTTGGGGATCTGGTTCCCAACCCAGACCACCAAAGGAGGGGAGATAGTGGACTATTGCGGTACGTGGTGCAATAGTCCACTAGCTCCCCTCTTTTGGTGGTCTGGGTTGGGAACCAGATCCCCAAACAATTTTTCCATTAATTTTGGATGATGGTACATTTTTTAGGTTAATACTTTGGCTGTATCCGGTGAGGCCCCAAACTTTTTCATAGTTCAGTATGTTTGTTAAAAATTATCATTTATTTCAAGTAAAAAAATGCACTCACATGTAAAAACATAGAAAACCGCATTAGAAATGTTCAAACCAACAAGATGGCCACTGCGTCCAACAGTGATGATGTCACTTGCCATGACTCCACCCTACACGTTTCATCGTCAATGGCATCATCAGGGGCGTGGCTACGAACGAACATTGTGCTATTTATTTGCAAAGAGTTTACCATGAAATGTGTAGATGTTGAGTATCAAGAACAGGATCAGAGATGTGAAAGTTGTGGAACCACCAAGTTCTAGTTGCCCATCTTTTCGGCGCTGTAAATAGCTTCCTGAAAACATCACAACCCCCTGCCTCAGAACTCCTCTCAAGAGCCTGATGATGCAAGCAGTGGGCTGGTTCTTGGGAGGAGTTATGCAAATATCACAATGCCTTGAGGGGTTAGTGTGGAGAAGTAGGCGTTTCCTAGGCAGGCTGTATTTGCTTAAGTAACTCCCACATGTGATGCTGAGCCTTCGTAACTGAAAGGGCTGGACGGTGCCGGGACAAGGCCATCCTGGGTGAAAATGCCAAATTGTGCCCCCCCCCCCCAAGATGTATGAGCTGTATGTGTCAGCAAAAATCTCCCTCCCAAAAAAAAGGTTGAGCACTTATTTGCATGATCGCCCCCCCCCCCCCAGCTCAAATCCTCTCTCTACCCATATGCCCCTAGCACAAATCTCCCCCTCCCCCACCAACCAGCAATCCTCTACCCTCCACTCCAAAATCACCCCCCCCCCTCCAGCACAAATCCCCCTTCCCCAATCCCTCAACCCAACACAGAAATTTTCCCTCCTAGCACAAATCCCCCCCAGTCATCCCAACCTGACAAACCCCCCTCCAAAAAATATATATATATTTCCCCTATATCAATTTACTTTCAAAGCACACACCCCCCTGCGAGCACAAATCTACTTCCTCCCATTCCTCCTCCCAACACAAATCCCCCCAAATCACCACTCCTAGCACCAGGGCCGATCCTAGGGTCACAGACGCCTGGGTGCAGGAATATTTCTGGCGCCCCCACGTGGGCGACCGGGCGTGGTCATCTTACCAACTCCTCCCCTTTACAAATGTTTCTATGGCAACGACTCAAACACAGAGATGCTCCCCTAAGAAGTCTTAGTTACCCTGGGATCCAGCCCCCCAAATTCCCCTTCTCAACACAAATCCCCCCCAATCTCCTTGTGGTGACCCCCCCCCCACCTCACATGATACCACAGTGCCCAGGGCAGCCACCCCTCCTGCCCACGCCTTGTCCCGGCCCCGGGGCTTGAATCCAATTAATAGCCCCCCAAATTCCCCTTCTCAACACAAATCCCCCCCCCAATCTTCTTGTGGTGCCCCCCCCACCTCACATGATACCACAGTGCCCAGGGCAGCCATCCCTCCTGCCCACCCCTTCTCCCTGCCCCGGGGCTTGAATCCAATTAAGAAAAGGGGCGGGCAAGGGACAGGCAGGCAGGGAAGGGAAGGGTTAGAGATGCTGCTGGACGTCCTCCAGCCAGGAAATAAGGCGAGCTTTATATGACTTGCTGCAGCTTCTGATGCACATTGCGAGAAGCTCACAGTGTGCAGTCCAGGAGAAGAGGCGGTACAACTGTGCAAGATGGAAGTGTGCCCCGGAGCTCAGCTTTAAGGAAATGTACTTTTTTCCAATCCATAAATTGGAGTAATAATCTGTCCTGAAAGATTTCTATTGTCTGGTGTGTACACATTGGATTATGACGTAGAGGAAGTACAAATGTACAAATAGTTCCTCCAGACTATCAGTACAGCTTGTGGTCACAGACTTGGCATTATTTGATCTTTTCAGCTTCATCCTGGTAAACAGGGAAACTAGAAGTAGCTGAACTGCGCCCCAGTATAGGAGTCTGTCCATTACCACAAGCTCAATTGCCCCATTTAATGCAATTCGAATGGTGCGATTTACAAACACAACCGACCCTTTGAGGGCAACCATAATGCTGATGTGGCCCACGATGAAGTTGCGTTTGCCACCGCTGGGTTAGAGGATCTGCAGCTAGCTGGAGGCCTAGGAGGAGGGAGGCCACAGCCCGACAGTAGGGTTGCCACCTGTCCAGGATTCACCCGGACAGTTCGGATTTGGAATCATGTGTCCGGGTTTCAGGCTGCCTGACACCCGGACACACTATTTAGACTGGACTATGGCTTCCCAGCAGGGTTGCTGGCTGCAGTTGTCTAAGCTGAGAGTGTCTGTTACACTCTTTCACACTGTCCAAAGCCAGCACTAACAACCCCCCCCCCCCCCACACACACCCACACACACACAGACAGGAGAGGAGAGAGGGCTCGATCTGAACCTCTTCCCCCCCACCCCTACCCCTCTGTGTCTGCTCCCACTCCAATCCCCGGTGCTGTGCCTCAGAAAAGGAAAGTAGAGGTGGGAAATTTGAAGTCCAGGAGCCTCAGATACATCTGTATGAGAGGTGCTGATTGCCAAGGGGTGAGTGAGCTCACCATCCATCCCTGTCTGTGACTGAAGTCTCCCCCCTTCTCTCTCCTGCCTCTGAGTGAGCGCAAATCAGGTTTCTCAGCGCACCCCTTACATCAGAGTTCCCCTTTTACACCAGAGGCCACAGTGTTTCCCCTAACGTCAGAGTCTTCTCTGTATATAAGAGTTCTCAGTGTCTCCCCTTAAATCAGGGTTCCCAGAGCATCCCTTATGTCAGTCCCCAGAGTTCTCCCTTACATCAGAGTCTGCAGAGTCCCCCCTTACTGTGAAAGGGAACTCTGCGAGTTCAGATGTAAGGGAAACTCTGTGGACTCTGATGTAAAGGGGGAACTCTGTGGACCCTGATGTAAAGGGGGACTCTTGTTAACTTCATATGATCAGAAATGTTATTTAATAGCAAAATATATGTATAGTTTATACTATAAAAAAAAATTGCTGTGCGCCGCTAAAGTGTTTGGGTTTGACTTGAAGAAAAGGTGGCAACCCTACCCGCCAGTGATCTCCAGCTCGGTGGTTGAGAACCATTGTTTCAAAGAACTCTGATCTACATAAAAAGCCAATTTTGTTTTAGGTTGGCCAAAGGTAGGTGGAAATCTCTAATGCCTGGTCTACACAATCAGATTGTTGGCCAACAAAGCGTCAGACTTTTGTCCGAAGGGCGTGTGCCAGGAATTGTCTTGCATTTTTTAATAATTTATGAATCGAAAAAAAAAAAATACGAATCGAAAAAAAAGAATTTACGAATGTACGAATTTTTCTGTTCAATCCATTCATTACGAATCAAAAAAAAAAAAAAAAGTTGCAAATCGAAAAAAAAAGTTACGAATCGAAAAAAAAAAGTTACGAATCGAAAAAAAAGTTACGAATGTACAAATTTTTTTGTTCAATCCATCCGAAGCACGTTAAGCAGCACCATTGTAACGGACGCGGAAAATTACCAATTCAACAAAAAAAAAAAGTTACAAATGTACAAATTTTTTCGTTCGTTTTCGTTTTTCGGATTTTCTTCATTAGTACATTCGTTGTTTCTAATTAGTTTTTTTCAGATTTTCGTTGTTTTTCGGATTCGTTCGATTCGAATGATTCATTAATCGGATTCGTACGATTCGAACGATTCGTTATTCGGATTCGTACGATTCGAACGATTCGTTCATTCGTACGAAAACGAACGAACGAAAATAACGAAAAAAAAAAAAAAACGGTACACAATTGTCGGCCAACAATGGTGAACATTACATTGTTACATAGTTACATAGTTAGCTAGGCCGAAAAAAGACACAAGTCCCTCCAGTTCAACCATAAAAAAAAGAAATAATAAATAAAAATAAAAAATATCGTACAATCCAATATACCCCATTCTATGCCCACAGTTGATCCAGAGGAAGGCAAAAAAAAAACCAAAAGAGCATGTTTGAACAGTGATTCCGAGCATGCGTGTTTGTACTTTGGACTTTTGTGTGACGGACGTGTGTACACACGATACGAAAATCTGACCGTCGTCCCCAGAAAATTTACTAGCCTGCCATCCAACATTTGTCCGCGGAAAATCCGACAACAATTGTCCGATGAAGCGTACAAACGGTCAGATTTTCCGCCAACAGCCTGGCATCACACAATTCCCATCGGAAAATCCGATCGTGTGTACGCGGCTTTACATGAAGAAATAATTCCGGATGGCTGAACTTCCAAAAATCCTTTTATTGAAGCTTCATATGACAAGTGGTTGACATATGGAGCAGGGGACAAAGATGTAGCTTTTTGTCCCCTGCTCCATCTGTCAACCACTTGTCCTGTCAAGCTTCAATAAAAGGATTTTTGGAAGTGCAGCCACCCGGAATTATTTCTTCACATTCATTTGAATAGGCGTATATGTACCTGCGTTTCCCACATGGAAATAATCCCTGACCTATTTTTTAACCACTTGCCTACTGGGAACTTTCACCCCCTTCCTGCCCAGGACAATTTTAGGCTTTCAGCGCTGTCACACTTTGAATGAAAATTGCGCGGTCATGCAACACTGTACCCAAATTAACTTTTTATAATTTCTTTTCACATAAATAGAGCTTTCATTTGGTGGTATTTAACCACTTCAGGTCCCGCCCATAGTCAATTGACGTCCGCAGGAGGGATCTCCCATCCTGGGCGGGCGTCATATGACGTCCTGGGCTTCCCGGCCGGCTGGGGGGCGCGCGTGCCCGCTGCGTCACTCGGGAGCGGATGCGCGTGCCCGGCGGCCGCGATGTCCGCCGGGCACCCACAATTGCCCGATAACAGAGCAGGGACGTGGATCTGTGTGTGTAAACGCTCAGATCCACGTCCTGTCAGGTAAGAGGAGACTGATCATGTGTTCCCAGTACAGAGGAACACTGATCGGTCTCCTCCCCTTGTGAGTCCCCTCCCCCTACAGTTAGAATCACTCCCTAGGTAACACAGTTAACCCCTCGATCGCCCCCTAGTGTTAACCCCTTCCCTGACAGTGACATTTATACAGTAATCAGTGCATTTTTATAGCAATGATCGCTGTATAAATGTGAATGGTCCCAAAATGGTGTCAAAAGTGTCCGATATGTCTGTCGCAATGTCACAGTAACGATAAAAATCACAGATCGCCGCCATTACTAGTAAAAAAAAAATAATAAAAATGCCATAAAACTATCCCCTATTTTGTAGACACTATAACTTTTGCGCAAACCAATCAATATACGCTTATTGCGATTTTTTTTTTACCAAAAATATGTAGAAGAATACAAATGATGTCCGCAGGAGGGATCTCCCATCCTGGGCGGCCGTCATATGACGTCCTGGGCTTCCTGGCCGCCTGGGGGGGCGCGCGCACGCCGCGTCACTCGGGAGCCGATGCGCATGCCCGGCGGCCGCGATGTCCGCCGGGCACCCACAATTGCTCGATAACAGAGCAGGGACGTGGATCTGTGTGTGTAAACAGGAGTACAGAGGAACACCGATCAGTCTCCCCCCCTTTGTGAGTCCCCTCCCCTTGTGAGTCCCCTCCCCCTACAGTTAAAATCACTCACTAGGTAACACAGTTAACCCCTCGATCGCCCCCTAGTGTTAACCCCTTCCCTGACAGTGACATTTATACAGTAATCAATGCATTTTTTTAGCAATGATCGCTGTATAAATGTGAATGGTCCCAAAATGGTGTCAAAAGTGTCCGATATGTCCGCCGCAATGTCACAGTAATGGTAAAAATCACAGATCGCCGCCATTACTAGTAAAAAAAAAAATAATAAAAATGCCATAAAACTATCCCCTATTTTGTAGACACTATAACTTTTGCGCAAACCAATCAATATACTCTTGCGATTTTTTTTTACCAAAAATATGTAGAAGAATACGTATCAGCCTATGCAGACAGCCCGCATCTTAGCGTGCGCTCGGCGCCAACAGGTTAAAGGAGTACTCCACTTTGAACTGAATTTTCAGTGCTAGGTGGATGCTGATGAGTAGAATCGCCCAGCAGACTCTCAGGTCTCTGGTGGTGATGAAAGTCCACTATGGGAAGCCGCATGTTTGCTCCATTATTTTTTTTTTATAAGTGTCGGTCATTCATTTAAAACTTATTTCCCTTACAGGGTTCTGAACATCAAATTACCTGACACATTTATTGAAACAGCGATCTGTATGCAAGGCTTGTTGTCCCACAGGACGGTGGAGACGTTGAGGGCATCTGGGGGAAGGTTCCGGGGGGACGTCAAATTCTCCGACTTTTTTATAAGAGAGGCGGGATAATCTGTTGAAAAAAAAAAAAACAGAAGGCGATCAAACATCACTGAATAAATCATGAAGGTACATCTATAGTCATGAATGGATTGGGGAATTGGGAGGGTTAGAATATCTGGCAGTGTTTTATTGCTGTTGGTCTCCCTGGTGAGAAGGTTAACCCTGTCGCCCATTATTTTTATCCTCACAATGGAGCCATTCCTAAGAAAAATACGATCAAACTGTAACATCAGAGGTATAAAAATAGAGACTGAGGAACATAAGTTAGCAGCTTACGCTGATGACTTGATTTTCTTTATATCCTCTCCAGCCATATCCCTGCCTCCCCTCCTGGGGGAACTACAGCAATTTGGGGACATAACAAACTTTAAAGTGAATTATAATAAATCAGAAGCCATGGGTATAGAGATGAATGACTCCCTGACACAGCAGATAACATCCCAATTTAATTTCAGATGGACTGACTCTCATATCAGTTATTTGGGGACTAAAATACCAAGGATGCTAAGCAGGATATTTGAATTAAATTATGCCCCAATGCTAAAACAAATAAAGACAGACCTGAAAAGATGGGATAAAGAGATCTTTACCTGGTTTGGTAGGACGAATATAATAAAAATGAACGTAATGCCAAGGCTTTTGTATTGGTTCCAAACCATGCCGATAAAGATCCCTCAGAGCTTTATGAGAGAGCTTCGGTCAGGATTCCTGAGATTTACATGGGCTGGAAAGCCTGCAAGAGTATGGAGATCTATTTTGGTTCTCCCCAAAGAAAAAGGAGGAATTGGGTTTCCAGACCCCTGTAAATACCAGGAGGCCTCACATCTAGTTAGAGTAATGGAATGGTGTGCCAAGGAAAAAAAGCCATGGGTACTGATGCAACAAACCGAGTAAAGTCCCCTTGGAGGGGATGGCATGGATGGCTGGAAAGGATATTCCAACGGCAGTAAAAAAACACCCACTGATAGGGGCAACTCTAAACACAACTACAAGAATTTAAAAAAAAAAACAAGATATCAACCAAATCTAGTCCTATGTCACCTATATTAGGCACACCAGATTTCAAGCCAGGTATCATAGATCAGAAATTCTCCGACTTAAGACGTAGGGGGATAAGCAGGGTCATACATTTCTCAAAAGAGGGTAGATTAATGACAAGAGGGGAGATAGAAAGTGAATTTACCCCAGAGATAGACTACTTCAGAGTAATGCAGTTGGGAGCCTATATACACTCAAAAAGTAAAAATATTCGGAAATCCGGGGACTGTCGGGGTTCGAGCAGATATGCCTGGACGGGGAAAACCTGAGACACCCCCTGTCATATTTTTACGAAATGATTACAGGACTAGAGGCTGCCGAAAACTTAGGTTTTATACAAGCCTGGGAAGAAGAACTGAAGGTCACATTCTCCCAAAAGCAAAAAGAAAAAATTTTGAGTTCTGTCCACAAAACGTCACTAGCAAGCAGATACCAGGAAGGGGGATATAAGATCCTCACCAGATGGTATAGGACCCCAAGTAAGTTACATGGAATATTCCCGCAGATTCCAAACGTATGTTGGCGATGTGGAGAATCAGAGGGTACGATGTTGCATATATTTTGAGGAATGTGGGAAAATCAGAGAGTATTGGAAAATGGTGGAGGAAACGGTAAGGATAATTACAGGTGTGTCGCTTGGAGAAAACCCGGCTGCATTCCTACTAAACGATGTTCCCATGTCGGTTGAAAAATATAAAAAATCTTTAATGAAGCATCTTCTTACGGCGGCGAGAGCCTTATAATACCAACGAGGGCCCATTGGTGGGCCAGAGTTGGTGAAATCCAACAAATGAAAAATTTGACTATGGCATTAAAGGAGCAGGAGGAGAGGTATGGAGAAATATGGGCTCCCTATTTTGCATATAAAAGAGAGGAGGAGAGGGAATAAGATAACACTCCGATGGGGGCGGGGGGAGGGGGGGGAGTGGGAGAGAGAGACTTTACTTCCTTCCTCCCTTTTTTTTTATTTATTTTTTATTTATTTTATTTAATACATTTTTTTAAAAAGAAGAAAAAAAAAAAAAAAAGAAGGTTAACCCTCTCTGTGTGTCCTGGTGATCACTAACACTGAGACATAAAGTGATGGGAGTCCAGGGTGTTGGGGGGGAAATCTTACACTTCCGGCGACAGCTATCATGCACATAGGACATACACACACAAAGGCGTCCAGGGGAGGAAAATACAAACGCATCTAGGGGTGTTTAGGCCCGTCAAGCGTTGGGGCTTTCATTCATTCCATTGGCCAGAATATTAATGTAAAAGAAATGTAAGGCAGGAGTGTTGCTAGATGTTAACAGGGTCTTAGGGCTAGTTCACACCAAAGAAACGCTGGATGCGCTCAGGATCCGCTTCTGCATGCGCTTTTCTGACGCATTTTTTTATGCGCCCCAAAGGTTTTTGATGAATTCTTTCATTCTTTCCAGTGCACCTTTCCCCTCTTTATTTCTTTACCTTAACCCCTTCCTGCCTGTGCTATAGCCCAAAGACGGCTACAGCGCAGGCTTACTTTGTCCATAGATGTCCTCCTGTAATTGCACTGCCTTAGCACCTCACTCTGTGATCGCTGAGTACTTCAGACATATCTGATCACAGATCGAGGTAAAGGGCCAATCACAGCGGCCCTTTACTACGTGATCAGCTGTGTCCATTGACAGCTGATCACAATATAAACACAAGCCGGCTATCGCTTTTTCTTTCCTTAGGCTGACAGCATGAGGAGGGGAAAGAAGAACAGATAACCGGCTTGTGTTAAAGGGACATCTACACTGATAACCAGGGCACCGATTATCACTGCCCTGATTATCAGTGCAGTCCCAACAGTGCTGCCAATCAGTGCGCCTCCTGATCAGTGTCACCTATCAGTGCCTACCAGTGCCCATCAGTGCTGCCTATTAGTCCCACCTATCAGTGCCCATCAGTGCAGCCTTTATCAGTCCTGCCTATCAGTCCCACCTATCAGTGCCCATCAGTGCCGCCTATTGGTCCCGCCTATCAGTGCCCATCAGTGCTGCCTCATCAGTTCCCATCAGTGCCCATCAGTGTCATCTATTAGTGCCACCTATCAGTGCCCTTCAGTGCCACCTATCAGTGCCCATCAGTGCCACCTCATCAGTGCACACCAGTGCACATCAATTCCACCCATCAGTGCCTATCAGTGCCCATCAGTGCACCCTATTAGTGCCTATCAGTGCCACCTATAAGTGCCCACAGTACCACCTATCAGTGCCCACCAGTGATGCCTATCAGTGCCCACCAGTGATGCCTATCAGTGCCCACCAGTGCCACCTCATCAGTGCCTATCAGTGCCACCTATCAGCAAAAAAGCCTTACCAGTGCCGCCACATCAGTGCCTATCAGTGCAGCCTCATCGGCGCCCATCGGTAAAGGATTACCTGTTTACAAAATTGTATAACTAACTATGAAAAATGTTTTTTTTTTTAAATTGTCTGGATTTTTTCATTTGTTTAGCAAAAAATAAAAGACCCTGTGGTGACTAAATACAACCGCAATTGTCATTCAAAATGCAACAGCACTGAAAGCTGAAAATTGGCCTAGGCAGGATGGGGGGGTAAAAGTGCCCAGTAGGCAAGTGGTTAAATAAGGACATGTGCATTCTGGTGCGTTTTACTTCATTCCAGCACAGTGCAGTGCAGAAAAAATGCAGCGTGTTCTATTTTTATTCTGGAACTGACTGCACTATTGTGAACTATCCAATGGGAAACCATATAACCTGCTATATATGCGTTTTTGATGCAGAAAAAAACCTCACTGGACAGCATGTGGTGTGAAGTGGCCCTTATAGACAACAACTAGCAGAGAGGCCAATAGCTCCCAGAAGCTCTCATACCCATAGCCAGGGCGTTGCTAGGTCTACAAAAGATCTGGGGCTAGAGCCCATAGCAGCATAGTAAAGAAAGTCATACGCTTGGGTGGGCATACACATGTATATACAGTAATATACGTGTGTGTGTGTGTATATATATACCCCCCTTGCATCAGGGTCCCTAGAGAGCCTCCCTCTTACATCAGAGTCCCCAGAGAGCCTCCCCCTTACATTAGGGTTCCCAGAGATCCTCTCTCTTACATTAGGGTCCCCAGAGAGCCCCCCCTTACATTAGGGTCCCCAGAATGCCTTCCGCCTAACATTAGGGTCCCCAGAGATCCTCTCTCTTACATTAGGGTCCCCAGAGAGCCTTCCCCTTTTCATCAGGGTCCCCAGAGAGCCTCCCCCTTACATTAGGGTCCCCAGAGAGCCTCCCTCTTACATTAGGGTTCCCAGAGATCCTCTCTCTTACATCAGGGTCCCCAGAGAGCCTCCCCCTTACATTAGTGTCCCCAGAGAGCCTCCCCTTACATTAGGGTTCCCAGAGATCCTCTCTCTTACATTAGGGTCCCCAGAGAGCCTTCCCCTTACATCAGGGTCCCCAGAAGGCCTTCCGCCTAACATTAGGGTCCCCAGAGAGCCTCCCCCTTCCATCAGGGTCCCCAGAGAGCATCCCCTCCCCTTGGGGGCCCCAGAGAGCATCCCCTCCCCTTGGGGGCCCCTGCAGAGACTCTGGGCTATGGGCCACGGATTCAGGGCTCTAGCCCCAAAAGCCACCCCCTAGCGACGCCACTGCCCATAGCCAACACATGGGACTTAAATGTTCCTAAATGATCAAAGTAATCAAAAAAAAAGTAATTATATCAAAAAGTCCAAACTTTATTTTCTTATCATAAAATCTAAATAAACCCACAGTTTACAAATCTGCATGCTGTTACATGATTAGGTTGCTTTTGCAGTTGTACCAATAAAATATCATAACCTTCAATTATCCCCTTCACCTCCCCTAACCTCCTACTCATCTGATCCAATTATACTTCATTATTGGGAACACAAAGGTAATTATCATTCAATTTTCCAGCTGATACTTGTGGAGGGATGACACCACTTCTCAACATGTTTGCCAGACATTAAAATCTGCATCTCCAGGAGAAAATACAGAAGTAGAACATAATCACGTCCATGTACTCGGCCAACGAGGCACGCAATCCGAGTACTCCCAATGTGTGGGGGGAGGGGCTGCAGGGGATATAAGGATCCTGGCCTTTCCCAACCTTCCTAGTCCTGAGGAACCCTTGAAATAATTTTCTGGTCTCAGGGAACTACTGCTAAAACTTATATCTACAAGTTAAAAAAAATGTTGCTAGAAAATTACTTAGAACAAACATTATATATATTTTTAGCAGAGACACTGCAGAATAAAATGGCCATCGTTGTTTGTGTCACACAGTATTTGCACAGCGATCTTTCAAACACAATTTTTTGGGAAAAAAAGACACTTTCAATAATAAAAAAAAATAAAAAAACAGTAAAGTTAGCCCAATATTTTTATATAATGAGAAAGATGATGTTACGCCGAGTAAATAGATACCAACATGTCATGCTTTGAAATTGCGCACGCTTGTGGAATGGCGACAGACTACGGTACTCAAAAACCTCCACAGACGACGCTTTAAAAATTTCTACAGGTTACCAGTTTAGAGTTACAGAGGAGGTCTCTCGCTCTAATGATCACAGCGATACCTCACATGGGTGGTTTGAACACCACTGCCACTTATGTATGCGTTCACTTCTGCACGTGAGCACGGAGGGATGGGGAGCGCTTTCAATTTTAAAACATTTTTCTTATTTATTTTATTTTATTTTTACACTGTCTCTTTAAAAAAAATTCTGATCATTTTTATTGCTGTCACAAGGAATGTAAACATCCCTTGTGACAGTAATAGTCAGTGACAGGTACTCTTTAACTGGTTGCCACCCGCCCACTGTCAAATGACGGTGGATCGGTGCGGCTCTTGTTCTGGGACGCCGTCATATATAGCCACTCTGCTAGGACGCGGCACGACCCCGATCTGTGTAAAGAGCCGCGTTCGTGGCTCTTTAACCATGTGATCAGCTGTGTCCAATCACAGCCGGTCAGATGTAAACACAGAGATGCCGGTGTTGTATCATTATCCGTCCCCCATCACCAAGTGTCCGAGGTGTACTGCGCATGCGCAGTACACAGGACGCCCATATTCCGAAAATTGCCGAGGATGAACGGCGCCTGCGCCGTGAGTCCACTTTCAAGCCCCACCATCCCAGTGGACATAGAGTTAGAATATAAAAGTGCCGAGCGCAGCGAGGCCGTGCCCGATGCGTGGCGAGCGAAGCGAGCCCGCGAGGGGCCCTCTCAATTTGACTAACCCTATGTCCGATTGGATGGTGGGGGCTTCTCCTCGACTCACGGCGCAGGCGCCGCTCATCTTCCGACAATTTCCGAAAATCTTCTGGATCCAGACTGCGCATGCGCAGTAGACTTCGGACACCTAGTGACAGCCGGACACTTGGTGATAGAACACCGGTAATTGGCTCTCCTCACCTCACACTGACAGAGTGTGAGGAGAGGAGAGCCGATCAGCGGCATCTCCTCACAGGGGGACATCTAGGGATGTAATCAGGGCACCGATCATCAGTGCCCTGAATACAATAAAGAAATATAGTGTAACAATACAATGCCCACCAATGCCAGCATACAGTGCCCACCAGTGGCAGCAATCAGTACCCACCACTGCCCACAACTGCCACAAATCAGTGCCCATTAGCCATGCCAGCAGTGCTGGCAATCAGTGCCGCCTATCAGTGCTGCCCATCAGTGCTGCCCATCAGTGCCACCCATCAATGCCCACCTGTACCACCTATCCATGCCGCCTATCCGTGCTGCCTAACAGTGCCCACCAGTGCCACCTATCAGTGCCCATAAGTGTGGCATATCAGTGCCTCCTCATCAGTGCCACCTCATCAGTGCCCATAAGTGCCACCTCATCAGTGCCCATAAGTGCCACCTCATCAATGCCCACCAGTTCAGCCTATCAGTGCCCACTGATGTCGCCTCATCAGTGCACATCAGTGAAGGGAAAAAATTACTTAGTTACAGAATTTACTGACAGAAAAAAAAAAGTAATTTCTAAAAATGTGGGTCTTTTTTTTTTGTAAAAAATAAAAAACCCAGCAGTGATTAAATACCACCAAAAGAAACCTCTATTTGTGTGAAGAAAATGATAAAACATTTGTTTGGGTACAGTGAAGCATGACCGCGCAATTGTCATTCAAAGTGCGACAGTGCTGAAAGCTGAAAAATGGCCTGGGCAGGAAGGTGGTGTTCGGCAAGTGGTTATGGAGGGATCTGCGGTCTATAAGACCCCCAATCCCTCCTTTGCACTTAAAAGTATTCAAAACGCCAAAATCTGCATTTTGGAGTACTAGGGATTTCCTAAAATCCGTGCCATTGGCAGCCGAGTAAACCGAAAGTGATGTCATAACATCGCTTCCAGGTTACTAAATCTGAGACCCGATTGAAGCCAATTACGGCTTTGTTCGGGTCTTCGGCCAGCCGGGGGACACATCGGCTGGTCGCTCGGGCCTCCGGGTGGGACGGGAGAGGGGGAGGGGGGCGGGGTGGACAGGATGTCCCCTCCCGCTCCTTAGGATAACAGCCGAGTGGCTTTTAGCCGCATCAGTTGTTATCCCAAGAAAGCCAACCGCCGGCTCTAAACAACGGCCCCTTCAAGCCAAGAACGCATATTTGCGTACGGTCGGCGTGACGGGGTTAATCTGCAATCAAAAAAGACAGAATGTTCATGACTTTAATATAAAACACTTTTTTTTTTTAAAATAAGGAACAAAAATAAGCACTTACCTATTCGTCTGTATGCCTGTAATAGAGGAGAAAAAATGAAAAGCAGTTAGATACACGGCAAAAAGTGTTAAAATTCAAATATTAAATTGTATCCTGAAGCTAAATATATTTAAAAATAAATTTAATTATTTTAGAATACATTTGCATCAAAGAGTAAAAGTGTATCCGAACCCGAGAACAAAAATGGAAAATATTTCTGCTTATTAGTCTTTAGATGTGGTGGCTGCATTTTTATTTATTTATTTTTATTTATTTATTTTTTTTCTTTTTCCTTATTATTTTGCCTGATCACAATGGAGACCTATTGATTTGTACATTTTGAAAATGTGCATTTATTATACATTATAAATCCCCTTTGCAATGGTTTCTCCCCACCCCCTCCTTTCTTATAGGAGAAATCTGATACGTTGTATTAAAATACCGGGCGCGTAAACACCTTCCTGCCCAGACCAATTTTGAGCCTTCAGCGCTGTCGCACTTTGAATGACAATTGCGCGGTCATACAACACTGTACCCAAATGAAATTTTTATAATTTTGTTCCCACAAATAGAGATTTCTTTTGGTGGTATTTGATTACCTCTTCAGTTTTTATTTTTTGCTAAACAAATAAACAAATAAAAAAAGACCGAAAATTTTGAAAAAAAATATGTTTTTTTTTGTTTCAGTTTCAAAACTTTGTAAATAAGTTTTCTCCTTCACTGATGGGCACTGATGGGGCTGCACTGAAGGGTATTGATAAGGCTGCACTGATGGGCACCGGTGAGGTGGCACCAATGAAGTAGCACTGATGAGGTGGCATTGATGGGCACTGATATGTGGCACTGATAGCAGCACTGATGGGCACTGATAGGTGGCACAAATTGGCACTGATAGCTGACACGGATTGGCATGGATAGGCAGCATGGATGGGCATGGATAGGCGGCACAGATGGGCATGGATAGGCGGCACGGATGAGCATGGATGGGCACTGATAGGCGGCATGGATGTGCACTGATAGGTGGCACAGATGGGCACTGATAGGTGGCACGGATGGGCACTGATAGGCGGCATTGTATTTTTTTGATTTGTACTGATGGATGCCAATCAGTGCCAAACAATAATGCATGCCAATCAGTGATGCCCATTGTGGGCACTGATTGGCATCCATTGTGGGCACTGATTGGCATCCATTGTGGGCAATGTGTGTCATCCCTGGTGGTCTAGGGTGGCATACATGGTGCTGGGCATCCCTGGTGGTCTGGTGGCATCCCTGGTGGTCCAGTGTGGGCATCCTCGGGGGGGCTGCGCTGATAATCGATCAACATAGACCCCCCCTGTGAGAGGAGCAGCCGATCGGCTCTCCTCTTCTCGCGTCTAACAGACGCGAGTGAGGAAAAGCCGATCACCGGCTCTTCCTATTTACACTGTGATCAGCCGTGATTGGACACGGCTGATCACGTGGTAAAGAGTCTCCGTCGGAGACTCTTTACCAAGATCGTAGTTGCGGGGTGTCAGTCTGATCGCCGTGATGAGCGCCCCCGACGTCATTTGCCTATAGGGCGGGCGGCAAGTGGTTAAATCTGACTCTATAGTATAGCAAACTGTTGGTGGTATATCAATCTTGTAGAATATTAAGAAGAAGAAGAAAGTAGTAGCAAGAAGACAATGACTTTCCTAAGCCTGTGAAGAACTAATGCTAACTGAGGGAACATGGAAATTTTTTTTTAATAAATAAGGGTCTACCTAGGACTGAACTAACTAGCACTAAACAGGAGGCAAAGACAAAGGGAGAAACCAAATCACACCAATAAACAAGTTACAGTGGCCCTAAACCCAGTAGTGTATCATAGCTCCGAACTGTCCCGGATTTTGAGGGACTGTTCCTGATTTGGAACAATGTCCCTCTGTCCCTCATTCCTCCTCATGTGTCCCTCATTTTGGTCTGATCTCTATAGTTGTATATAAAATGCACTTTTTATCTATCAAAAAGTGTTTTCCAGCGCTAAGCCTTTCATCTGATTTCTAAATTGCTGCATTTGTAAATTCCAAAAGCCAATATAAAGGAATAGAAGTGGTAAAAAAAGCACTTGTGGCTTTAACCAATCAGTTTTTTCAGTTTTTTTTGTACAATTCTCCTTTAAGGGGGCGTGGCAAGGGGTGTGTCCTATGCCTGCATACTTTTGCTTATAGGTGTCCCTCATTCCCATCTCAAAAAGTTGGGAGGTATGGTGGATTTAGAAGCGACGAGCCCCCCCCCCCCCCCCCAGTTGCGGCATGCTGGCCACCCGCATACGGGAAGCAGTGCAGCCACTTTATGGGGGCGCTAGACTAATTTGCCTCTCAGCCCAGCCCGCCCCAAAAGACTGGCGCTACACTAACAGTGTAGCGCAAGCCGACGTGGACTCTTTCTGTGCTGCCCCCCTGCAAAGTGCTGCCCTAGGCCTGGGCCTTGTCAGCCTATATATGCCAGGATACAGCGTTGCCTAAACCACCACTAGATGTCAGCATACTACATAACATTGGTAATCTGACACACACAACACAGCACGATCACACATACAGTAAGTAGGACAGAACATATGGTTTGTTTATAGCATATGTTTGTAGGGGATTTCCTGATTTTATTTTTTCTAATAAAAAATAATTGCTCTGTAAAAAACTATTTTTGTATGGATATATGACTGACGTGCTTATTACCATGAAAGTCCCATTTCTCTTATCTGTGTGTCACATTTCCTGTATATACAATCCCCATAGCACACAGAAAACACTAGATAACCATAGAGAAGAAATGATCTCCACAACAAATGTCCCCGGAGCTTCTCAGTGACACCAAGCCTCGCCTTTCTTCTAGTTTTCTATAGACGGGGCCCATTGTCACTTTTCAGACACAAAACATGTTCAAAAATTCCTTTCTGGTCAGTAGATTTGTTTGGGACTTTGGTGTAAAGAATCATTGTAGGTGTGTGAGAAATAACTGCGATCAGTGAGGTGTTTAGTGATGTCGATTCTCAGAAATGAAGGGGGGGGGGGGAAGAGGCTGTCTATGGACAGGAAAAAACGATCGGTAAATATAAAATATGAATATGGAAAACAGTAAACTGGGAGTTTTGCTTTCATCACAGACCAATTCAAAATCGATCGGAAGGATTTTAACGAAACGTTGACCAGCCTTGTGTAAGGATAGGATATTAGAAAAGGTTCTTCTGTCTAGACCAGGTGTCTCCAAACTAAGGCCCATGGGCCACATCCGGCCCACTACAGGCAGCTGGGGTCGTTGGCCTATCCGTGTGCATAGATCAGAAGAGGCTGCCTATGGTCTCTGCTTCAACTTGATGTAAGGGGGGACTCTGATGTAAGGGGTGGCTCTGCTAGGGACCTTGATATATAAGGTGAGACTTTTGATGTAAAGGGGGGACTTTGTTGGAGTCTCTGATGGAAGGGGAGGCTTTGTTGGAAGCTCTGATTTAATGGAGGGGGGGACTCTAATGGGGACCCTGATGTAAGGAAAGACTCTTAAGGAGACCATGACCTAAGGGGGACTGTGATGAGGGCTGTGATGTGAGGAGGGACTTTGTTGGAGACTCTGATGTAAGGGGGAACTCTAGTGGGGACCCTGATGTAAGGATGAACTTTGATGCAAGGAGGGACTTTGTTGGAGATTCTGATGTAAGGGAGGACTTTAGTGGAGTCTCTGATGTAGGAGGGACTCTGAAGGGGACCTTTATGTAAGGAGAGACTTTGATGTAAAGGGGGGACTTTGTTGGAGTCTCTGATGGAAGGGGAGACTTTGTTGGAAGCTCTGATTTAAGTGTGGAGACTCTAATGGGGACCCCAATGTAAGGAAAGACTCTTAAGGAGACCATGAACTAAGGGGGACTCTGATGAGGGCTGTGATGTGAGGAGGGACTTTGTTGGAGACTCTGATGTAAGGGGGAACTCTAATGGGGACCCTGATGTAAGGATGAACTTTGATGCAAGGAGGGACTTTGTTGGAGATTCTGATGTAAGGGAGGACTTTAGTGGAGTCTCTGATGTAGGAGGGACTCTGAAGGGGACCTTTATGTAAGGAGAGACTTTGATGTAAAGAGGGGACTTTGTTGGAGTCTCTGATGGAAGGGGAGACTTTGTTGGAAGCTCTGATTTAAGTGTGGAGACTCTAATGGGGACCCCAATGTAAGGAAAGACTCTTAAGGAGACCATGAACTAAGGGGGACTCTGATGAGGGCTGTGATGTGAGGAGGGACTTTGTTGGAGACTCTGATGTAAGGGGGAACTCTAATGGGGACCCTGATGTAAGGATGAACTTTGATGTAAGGAGGGACTTTGTTGGAGATTCTGATGTAAGGGGGGACTTTAGTGGAGTCTCTGATGTAAGGGGGGACTCTAATGGGGACCCTGATGTAAGGATGAACGTTGATGTAAGGAGAGACTTTGATGTAAGGAGGGACTTTGTTGGAGACTCTGATGTAGGAGGGACTCTAATGGAAACCCTGATGTAAGGAAAGACTCTTAAGGAGACCATGAACTAAGGGGGACTCTGATGAGGGCTGTGATGTGAGGAGGGACTTTGTTGGAGACTCTGATATAAGGGGGAACTCTAATGGGGACCCTGATGTAAGGATGAACTTTGATGTAAGGAGGGACTTTGTTGGAGACTCTGATGTAAGAGGGACTCTGAAGGAGACATTGATGTAGGAAGAGACTTTGATGCAAAGGAGGACTTTATTGGAGACTCTGGTGTAAGGGGGGGGGGGGTCTCTAATGGGGAACCTGATGTAAGATAAGACTCTAAAGTAAGGTGGACTCTTAAGGAGACTGTTATCTAAGGGGCACTTTGTTGGAGACTCTGATGTAAGGAGAGACTTTGATGTAAGGGGGGACTTTGTTGGAGACTCTGATGGAAGGGGGACTCTGATGAGGACCCTGATGTAAGAAGAGACTTTGATGCAAAGGAGGACTTTATTGGAGACTCTGATGTAAGTCTTGTGACTTCTATCAGTGTCTGGTTAAAGCTTGTAGGAGGAGTTTTTATTCATCTCTGACTGTCCTATGAGGCTGCAGGACCCCCAACCCTCTGTCTGGACAGTGCTGATCACATGCAACTCTCTAACAATACACACCAAACTGATCATGTACACAGTGACTCCAAAGGCTCTGTACTATCAGGAGATGGATTGGGGATAGTAGAAGAAGGGGAGGATCAGAAAAGACAGGATCATACAGCCTTTTTACACAATGCAGAGGATTAACCCCTTAGATTCCACAGTGAGTATAACAAGCATGCTTTAGGCCCCTTTCACACCGGGGCGTTTTTCATGCGGTGCAGCGCTAAAAATAGCGCCTGTTCACCGCATGAAAAAATCCGGCCCCTTTAACTCCAGTGTGAAAGCCGGCGGGCTTTCACACTGGAGCGGTGCGCTAGCAGGATGACAAAAAAAGTCCTGCTAGCAGCATCTTTGGAGCGGGATAGGAGCGGTGTGTTCACCGCTCCTATACCGCTCCTTCCCATTGATTACAATGGGAGACCGCGGTAAAACCGCGGCAATACCGCGGTTACCGCGGCAATACCGCGGCTACGGCGGCGCTCTGCGGGGGGTGTTTAACCCCTTTTTCGGCCGCTCGCGGGGGGGTAAAACCGCACCGCGAGCGGCCGAAAACCGCGGTGAAAACGACGGTAAAGCAGCGCTAAATATAGCGCTGCTTTACCGTCACCGCGGCTCACCGCCCCAGTGTGAAAGGGGCCTTACTGCATATACAGACTGATTTTACTGTTGTGGGTTTAGTAACAAGGCAAAAATGACAAACCCTACAATACAAATTAATACACTTCACCAGCGATTTGCTTTCTTGCAA
The DNA here is from genome assembly GCA_028564925.1 of Lithobates sylvaticus. Taxonomy (NCBI): domain Eukaryota; kingdom Metazoa; phylum Chordata; class Amphibia; order Anura; family Ranidae; genus Lithobates; species Lithobates sylvaticus. The sequence continues at coordinate 26,939,400 of CM053032.1, forward strand.
ATCCAGACATTAAATACTGAAAAAAAAAAAAAAAAATAGATGTGATCCCTGGATGATTCCTGAACAAAGATGGCCCTGGACAGAAAAGCAGACAATGCACCCACAGCCCCTTCCCATGTTGGTCGGTAACCAGCATCTAAGTCGCGGGTAGCGCTTCCCCTGCGTCTCCTCCTCTGCATCATGGCTTATACCTCCTAGGTGACCAATACAATCGCTTCTCCTCTCGGCCAATCAGGTCTCAGGACCCGCTTCCTGATTGGCCAGGAGGAGAATCAAGAAGACTATAGTGAACATTAATTTGCCATTGTCACACAATTGGGTGGGTTCAGGGCGCAGTGCTCTGCGCCCCGAGCCCTCCCTTTTTTTAAGCCAATTAGAATCTCAGGCTCTAATCATGTTCTTTCTAAAAAAAAAAAAAAAAAACCCCATTGAAATCCATGCGTCCGGCGCCCTGCCTGTAGGTTAGGGGCCGGGTGCATGGATTAGGGGGGCAGCGCCCCTGTGCCCCATATGGATGGGCCGCCACATTAGAAAAAAATCTAAATCCATGCGTCCCGCGCCCTGCCTGGAGATTAGGGGCCGGCTGCATGGATTGGGGGGGGGGAGCGCCCCTGTGCGCCATTTGGATGGGCCGCCACCATTAGAAAAAAATCAAAATACATGCGTCCGGCGCCCTGCCTGTAGATTAGGGGCCGGGTGCATGGATTAGGGGGGGAAGCGCCCCTGTGCCCCATATGTATGGGCCGCCACCATTAGAAAAAAATCGAAATACATGCGTCCGGCGCCCTGCTTGTAGATTAGGGGCCGGGTGCATGGATTAGGGGGGGGGAAACGCCCCTGTGCCCCATATGGTTGGGCCGCCACCATTAGAAAATTTTTTAAATACATGCGTCTGGCGCCCTGCCTGTAGATTAGGAGCCGGTTGCATGGACTAGTGGGGTGGTGCCCCTGTGCCTGGTACGGACAGGCCGCCACTGAGAAAAACGTTATATCTCAGCTGACAAAACGTATTGTCAGGGGGAGTACTGTGATCTCTATGGGTGGTAATAAATACCTGAAGGGGTATCAGGTACATATTACTTAGCGTGCATTGACTTATCATGTAAAATATATTTGGTGACAGGTTCACTTTAAGACATTGCAGAGAACGATCGTATAAATCTACAAATAGATTGAAAAATGATAATGTGCCATGTGATGTGTTTTGGGCGTACCGAGGAGAAAATAATTGCACCACAGAAGGTATAATTACGTGTTTTGGTTAATAGGTAAAATATCTTGACAACGGATTAATCTGGCAGAGTGACTCATTTTCTTTTATAGGAGATTACCTCTGCATTGCGATGACAAGTCGCTGCATTTTTACATTCGGAAGATACTCGCTCAGTTTTAGCTATTCATTTACTATCAGTACAAAGGGTAACCTGTGCCCAGTATGTATTCCCAGGGGTCTCATCACTGTAGTTTTGGCGATTTTATCATTATATTATCATTTAGGATGGAGGAAGGGAGTGCAGCGCTAGGAAGTGAATGGTAGTAACACCGTTCAGCTGTAAAGGTGAATGGCGGTAATACCCTTCAACTCCTCAAACGATGATTAGAAGAGTGAAGTGTAAACATACATGAACGTAACAGATATCTGTTCCTCTAGTAGCAACTATAGGAAAAGAACCTGTAAAGCAAAGTGCAAACAATGATAATGGTGCACACAATGAAAATGACCAATGACATGTATTCCTCTAAAATGTCTGGAGAGAAATAATGTGAACCTGGAACAAAAAATTAACCACACAAATGGTAATATTTGGAGTGTACACATTAAAGTCCCAAAAACGAGTCCTCAATACTGATGGGGGAACCAATTCCTAGGTGCGTTTAAAGGAAAAATTATCACATCAGATAATAATGAAACAACAAAAGTCCAAAGTAGTGAACTGTGGATGGCTTGAAAACCCAAAAGGTCCTTTAACCGAATCTTCAGGTATACACACTTGGATGTGAAATAGTAAAGATGTACGCTTACCGGAACTGGTGGACTCACTGTCAGCAACAGGGAGTCAAACGGGCATAAAGAGGCTCTAGGTAGCCTACAATCACGATATCCCAAGCAGACAGACGAACTGTGCAGAGTCCCTTACAGCTGGGCAAACAGGATACAATCTATCGAGAAGGGAGCGGCTGTCATAGAATCTGGATACCCCTGGACGGGATGAAAATTCCTGGGCGGCCACTGGATGGATGGATAGTGAAGTGGGCAGATGGTGGACGCTCACTTGCGAATGAAGCAAAAATGGGCTTGGAGTACTCTCCCAATCGATGTCCAACCATGCAGAAAGAATAAAAGACAATCGGAGGAGACTCCAATAGTATAGATCAATCGAGTAGGTTTTTATTAAAAAAACGTTTACAAAAACAAAATGGTGGAATAAAAGTGATCACAATTAAAAGCAGTGTGGGTGTAGGTATGTCCTGGCCCTAATCATTTAGGGGCTATTTACACCAGGATCGCACAGGAACGCAGCAATGTGCGATTATTGCGTGTCCCTGCGCAAGTGAAATTTTGGCTGACATTGCACTGGAACGCTAGTGCATGCACTACTTTTCAAAATATTGTTGTCAACGAAAATGAACACTAATAACTGGGGTTGCACTGATACCTTTTTGTTATCTGCGAGTATCAATACTTTTGGTCAAGTACTTGTTGATACCGAGTACCAACACTCTGTGGTGCGATTTGCGTCAATACAAAAAAAAAAAGGCGCAAATTGCACTGCAAAGAATCACATGCCATTTGAACAGGAATGCGGTGCGATTCCTGTCCAAATCACATGCGGTTTCCCCTACTTCTCCTGTGTGTGTGTATAGAAAGGGATTAAAGCGCCATCTAGAAAACTGTTTTTAAAAAATGTTAGAACTCACAGTACATATCTGGCCACATGAAAAATAATAGACATAGGTGTCTCGGTCTGCCGATGATAGCAAATCAGGGTTGCTGGAGGCAGGGGCGGACTGACAACTCATGGGGCCCCCGGGCAATCAGAGATTATGGGGCCACACAGTATACACACACACAGAATACATTCATACAGTATACACATACATGTACACACAGTATACACATACATGTACACACAGTATACACAGACATGTTTCTATTGGCTGAGAAGGTACTGGAGAGGTGGGGCAGCTATAATCTCTGGATTTTTAGACCAAAATGATGTCGGTAAGGGACCTTTCAGAAACAGATGTAAAAAAAACACAGATTTTTTACATACTGTCCCTGGTTTTACTTAGGCTGGTAACCCTGATGGGGTCCCCTAGTGGCCCGGGGCCCTCGGGCAGTGCCCGAGTGGTCGAATGGTCAGTCCACCCCTGGCTGGAGGTGCTAACAGGGCTGGAGGAGAAGTTCCGGGACCTCTCTGGGTATAGGGCGGAACGCCGGAAGTGATGTCAGCTTGGGCGCAGACCGCCTCTACATCTCCTACAGCCCTGGGAGCACCTCCAGCAACCCTGATTTGCTATCATCAGCAGAACGGGACACCTATATTGATTATTTTGCATGTGGCCAGATATGTACTGTGAGCTCTAAATTTTTTTTTTAGTGGAGTGGAGACTGTGAGCCAGGCCTTCTCGTCCACATCAGTGCCTGACCTCACAAATGCGCTTCTGGAAGAATGGTCAAACATTCCCATAGACACACTCCTAAACCTTGTGGACAGCCTTCCCAGAAGAGTTGAAGCTGTTATAGCTGCAAAGGGTGGACCAACTCAATATTGAACCCTACGGACTAAGACTGGGATGCCATTAAAATTTATGTGTGTGTAAAGGCAGGCGTCACAATACTTTTGGTAATATAGTGTGTGTGTGTGTATATATATATATATATATATATATATATATATATATATATATATATATATATTATATACACACAGACACATTTAATTTTTTTACTTTTTTGTCTGAGTATAAAGTAGGTCTGTGTTTGTCCCAAGCATGTTTGAATCTATTTACATACATTAAATCCATCCAATTCCTCCTAGTGAGCCTGGCATGGTGGAGCAAAAATATGCTGTTGAAATGACAAGGCAAAATTGGTACAGCTGGTATTGTGAGTAGGGATGAGCAAAATTAGAGTTGGGTATACACTACTAACATTTCATTTGACTTTTTTTCATTGTAAGAATGTTGTAATGATGTTCTTTTGTTTTTCTAATCATCATTAGTGGGGTCAAATCGACATTCGTCTTTAAACCGCAGTGATGAGAAAAAATTTGAAGGAGCAGGATGGAAATTTTTTTAAAAGTTCGTATTTTTTACGGTGTATGTGGTTTTCGTTCGCTGAAGTCCATTCATTCCAAAATGACATGTTAAAAGCAAACAAAATCTTGAACTACTTTTGAACATTAGAACATACTAAAGCCCCATACACACGGTAGGATTTTCGCATGGATTCTGTCCGATCGGACAATGTTGTTGAAAAATCCGACCGTGTGTATGCACCATCGGACAGTGTACGTCGGATTGTCCGACGGGCGAAGTCCTATCTCCTGCTGGATAGATTTTTTGACAACACGGTCCGATCACACCAAATCCGATCGTGTGTAGCGTTGTCCGACGGACAAAGTGCTACGCATGCTCAGATCACATTACAAGACCAAAGCTATTGGCTACTAGCCTCTACGTAGCCCCATCGTAGGCAACAAACGTCACCACGTTCAGAATGATCGGATTTTCCGACAACTTTGTCCGACTGTGTGTACGCAACACCAACATCGGACAAAGTACGACGGACATGATCCGACGGACCTGGTCCTCGGATAATCCGAGCGTGTGTATGGGGCTTAAGACTTTCCATACAAATGTTCTTAAGATTTTTCGTTCAAAATTACTAGAGTATACTCAACAGAGTTTTAATTTCCTTGAATTTGCCTTTTTCCATATGAATTAGAGTCAGTCGGGAAGGTGAAATTAAGGTGGTTTATAAGGGTGCAGTTGGCTTTAAAGGGCATCCAAGGGTTACAGAAGCTCTTTTCAACTATCCGGGACCTTTTCTTTTGTCCACAAATGGTGGCGGCTCATCCATATGGGGCGCAGGGGCGCTGCCCCCCTGATCCATGTGCCTGGCCCCTAATGTACATGCAGGGCGCCGGACGCATGGATTTCAATGTTTTTTTTTTTTTTTTTAGAAACACATGATTAGAGCCTGAGGCTGTAATTGGCTTAAAAAAAGGGTGGACTCGGGGCGCAGTGCTCTGCGCCTCGAGCCCACCCAGTTGTGTGATAATAGTGAATTAGGATTCGCTATTGTCTTCCTGATTCTCCTCCCAGCAAATCAGGAAGCGGGTCCTGAGACCTGTCACCCGATTGGCCAAAAGGAGAAGCGACCCTATTGGCTGCAAAGGAGTAGGAGGGAGGAGATGCAGGGAAAGCCATTGTGAAGCCGCTGTGAAGCCCAGGAGAAGGAGAACCAGGCTGATAGGGTAAGTGCAGGGCTGGTGACCGACCGACCGGAAGGTGGGATTGGTGGCGGCAGGTGGATTTTTTGCCGCCACCCCCAGAAAATATACTACCACAAATGACCGCTCACTACCCTCCTAATTTTATCGTTTTTTTTTTCACTGAAAAAAAAACACAGTAAATACAGTCCAATAAAAAACATTGCAATAGTGCACAAATATCTAAATACACAGAAAGGTAATACGAATACAAAGAATGCTAAATTAAATGAAATAAAATACACTAAATATGCCCCCCTCCCCCACAAAAAAAAAATAATAATAACCTTCAAATAAGGACAAAAAGGGTAGAATTTTTTTTATTTTTTACTGCAAATTTTGCCAAAGCTGCTCAGTGAGCAAAATCGAGAATTGACCTCAACAAATTTTGTCATTTTACTAATTAAAAGCCATAACTGAGACTGTTTGAACAATTAATCCCCTTGGCTTCTCTATGTTCACTTTGGAGGTCAAAGATAAAAAAACTGAGCATTCTTTGCCAATACTTCCAACCTAGCTCAGGAAATGGCATTACTCCTGGCACAAAGTGTGTACAACTGCATGTTTGTCTCGGCTGCCCAGCTAATTGGCAGGTTCTGTATGAGGAACCGGGACAAGAGCCTATATTTGTTTTGGAAGAGGACTCTCCTCCGAGCCTCAATTAATTTGTGTTAGCTTTTGCAAATGACGTAAAGCTGAGATATAAAATAAAAACTTCTGTGTCAAAGGATGTTAAAAAGTTGGCATTGAACTGACTTCAGGTTCAAGTTAATAATTGTCCTGTAAATTTGAGGGGAAGTAGGATTTTGTCAAATGTAGTTTGAATTGTCACCGGCCTAAACTATAGACCGATACTAAACCTTCAAGCTTTATACCTAAAGGCAGGTTTTTTAGATTGCTAAATTCACTGTCAACTACAAGAAAATATATTATTCTGCATATTCAGAGATGTGATCCCATTCTTGTTCTTTGAAAAATCAAACACTGAGGACTATAATACCTGCAGATACTTTCTTATGAGCTGTGATTTGAGGTTCCTCACCCCCGGCCACCAAACACAAGTGTTTCCATTGAAGGGTACTGAAAATGTTAAAAATACCTTTCCTATTCCTGTTCCAGCCCCCATACACAATGGCAGCTCCATACACATGGTTTGATGAGTTTGGAGTGAAGGAACTCAACTCAAGTGACTTGCACAAAGCCACTTGGGTTCTTTCAACCTCAGCCCTACAGAGACTTAACCCTACTAAGACTCAACCTTACTGAACACCCGAACCATACTGAACATTAACCCTATTTAAACTCATCCCTACCGAACCACAACCCTAGTAAACACCCCAGCGCTACTAAGACTCAACTCTACTGAACCTCAACCCTACTGAACACCCCAACCTTACTGAATATCTCAACCCTACTGGGACTCAATACTAAATACCTCAGCCCTACTGAGATTTAACCCTACTGAACACCCCAACCCTACTGAACACCCCAACCCTACTGAACACCCCAACCCTACTGAACACCTCAACCCTACTGAGACTCAACCCTACTGAACACCCCAACCCTACTGAACACCCCAACCCTACTGAACATCTCAACCCTACTGAGACTCAACCCTACTGAGACTCAACCCTACTGAGACTCAACCCTACTGAGACTCAACCCTACTGAACACCCCAACCCTACTGAACACCCCAACCCTACTGAACATCTCAACCCTACTGAGACTCAACCCTACTGAGACTCATCCCTTCTGAACCTCAACCCTACTGAACACCTCAGCACTACTAAGACTCAACTCTACTGAACCTCAACCCTACTAAATACCTGAACCCTACTGAACATCTCAACCCTACTGAACACCTGAACCCTACTAAACCTCAACCCTACTGAACACCTCAACCCCCTTGAGACCCATCTCTATCGAACCTCAACCCTACTGAACACCTCAGCACTACTAAGACTCCACTCTACTGAACCTCAACTCTACTGAACACCCCAACCCTACTGAGTACCTCAACCCAACTGAGGCTAAACCCTACTGAACATCCCAACCCTACCGAACATCTCAACCCTACTGAGACTCAACTCTGCTGAACACCTGAACCCTACTGAACAGCTCAACCGTACCGAGACTCATCCCTTCTGAGCTTCAACATTACTGAACACCCCAGCGCTACTAAGACTCAACTATACTAAACCTCAACCCTACTGAATACCTTAACCCTACAGAGACTCAAACCTTCTAAAAACATCAACCCTACTGAGGCTCAACCCTACTGAACACCTCAACCCTACTGTACATTTCAACCCTACTCAACACCACTGTACATTTCAACCCTACTCAAAACCTCAACCCTACTGTACATTTCAACCCTACTGAGACTTAACCCTCCTGAACAGCTGAATCTTACTGAACCTCCACCCTACTGAACACCTCAACCGTACTGAGACTCAACCCTACTGAACATCTCAGCACTACTTAGACGTAACGCTACTGAACCTCAATTCTACTGAACACATCGACCCTACTAAACCCCAACCTTACTGAATGCCATTGGGATGAATTGGAACACTGACTGTGAGCTAGGACTTCTCATCCAACACCCATACTTAACCTCACAAATATTGTTTTGGCTGAATGGGCACAAATATCAACAAATGCCCTCCACAAACTTGTGTAAAGCTTTCTGGCTCTTTCTACTGTCTATGTCTATGATGACAAATGGCAGCTTCTTTTCATTGCGGATGGAACATTTTTGGTTTGCTTGAGAAATACAAAGGTGTATTTCTTCATGTTTGTGTAAACACAAAGGATGATGCAACAGTTAATACAATTTCCTAAAGAATACAAGGGAAATTCTCACTTACAGTGCCTTGCGAAAGTATTCGGCCCCCTTGAACTTTCCAACCTTTTGCCACATTTAAGGCTTCAAACATAAAGATATAACATTTTTATTTTTTGTGAAGAATCACCAACAAGTGGGACACAATTGTGAAGTGGAACGAAATCTATTGGATATTTTAAACTTTTTTAGCAAATAAAAAAACTGAAAAGTGGTGCGTGCAAAATTATTCGGCCCCTTTACTTTCAGTGCAGCAAACTCACTCCAGAAGTTCAGCGAGGATCTCTGAATGATCCAATGTTGTCCTAAATGACTGATGGTGATAAATAGAATCCACCTGTGTGTAATCAAGTCTCTATAAATGCACCTGCTCTGTGATAGTCTCAGGGTTCTGTTGAAAGCGCAGAGAGCATCATGAAGACCAAGGAACACACCAGGCAGGTCTGTAATACTGTTGTGGAGATGTTTAAAGCCGGATTTGGATACAAAAAGATTTCCCAAGCTTTAAACATCCCAAGGAGCACTGTGCAAGCGATCATTTTGAAATGGAAGGAGTATCAGACCACTGCAAATCTACCAAGACCTGGCTGTCCCTCTAAACTTTCAGCTCAGACAAGGAGAAGACTGATCAGAGATGCAGCCAAGAGGCCCATGATCACTCTGGATGAACTGCAGAGAACTACAGCTGAGGTGGGAGAGTCTGTCCATAGGACAACAATCAGTCGTACACTGCACAAATCTGGCCTTTATGGAAGAGTGGCAAGAAGAAAGCCATTTCTCAAAGATATCCATAAAAAGTCTTGTCTAAAGTTTGCCACAAGCCTCCTGGGAGACACACCAAACATGTGGAAGAAGGTGCTCTGGTCCGATGAAACCAAAATCAAACTTTTTGGCCACAATGCAAAACGATATGTTTGGCGTAAAAGCAACACAGCTCATCACCCTCAACACACCATCCCCACTGTCAAACATGGTGGTGGCAGCATCATGGTTTGGGCCTGCTTTTCTTCAGCAGGGACAGGGAAGATGGTTAAAATTGAGGGAAAGATGGATGCAGCCAAATACAGGACCATTCTGGATGAAAACCTGTTGGAGTCTGCAAAAGACCTGAAAGTGGGACGGAGATTTATCTTCCAACAAGACAATGATCCCAAACATACAGCAAAATCTACAAAGGAATGGTTCACAAATAAACGTATCCAGGTGTTAGAATGGCCAAGTCAAAGTCCAGACCTGAATCCAATCGAGAATCTGTGGAAAGAGCTGAAAACTGCTGTTCACAAACGCTCTCCATCCAACCTCACTGAGCTCGAGCTGTTTTGCAAGGAAGAATGGGCAAGAATTTCAGTCTCTCGATGTGCAAAACTGATAGAGACATACCCCAAGCGACTTGCAGCTGTAATCGCAGCAAAAGGTGGCTCTACAAAGTATTAACGCAAGGGGGCCGAATAATTTTGCACGCCCCACTTTTCATTTTTTTATTAGTTAAAAAAGTTTCAACAATCCAATAGATTTCGTTCCACTTCACAATTGTGTCCCACTTGTTGGTGATTCTTCACAAAAAATAAAAATGTTATATCTTTATGTTTGAAGCCTGAAATGTGTCAAAAGGTTGAAAAGTTCAAGGGGGCCGAATACTTTCGCAAGGCACTGTATTTTAAGCATTTTACAGCAGGGAAAGTAATAACTCCAATATATTTCTCAACCTATTTTGATATTGTTCTGAAGAACAAAAGGAACATTGATCAATGATCCTTAACGCAGTACAGCCAGGATTGACGTGTTATCCAGCTCACCCACATAGGCCAAGTGCACCTAGATGGCAGTGCATGGTCCACGTGTCCCAACACATACAACTTGAAAAATGAATAATGCTCAGCACATCACCATTCGACCATAGAACATAAAACTTCAAAACACAAATTTGGATTAATTCAGATGTAATGTGTATATACTATATACGAGGGCTAAAATGCAAAAGTGGGCATAATCTTTTTTATTAACTTACAAAAAGTACCGTATATACTCGAGTATAAGCCAAGTTTTTCAGCACATTTTATTGTGCTGAAAGTGCCCCCCTCGGCTTATACTTGAGTCAAGCACTTTTCTGCAGCAGAAAATTACATTTTCTGACCCGACTTTGGGGCCCCGTGTCTCGGGCCTCTTGGTGCTAGGAACCCCAAATTTGGTGTGCAACCCCAGTGGAACCAACATACCCAAAGATGGGGCCCCAAAGTCAGTTCGGAAAATGTAATTCTCTGCTGCAGAAAAGTGCTTGACATTTTCTGAACCGACTTTGGGGCCCCGTATCTCGGGGCCACTTGGTAATAGGAACCCTAGCACCAAGTGGCCCTAAGATACGGGGCCCCAAAGTCGGTCAACTGTGTCCATCTGCAGCAATGTTATTTCAGGACCCCACATTTTGGCTGCAGCTAGGGGGCATCTAGGAACCCTTAACTACCAAGTTTGAAGTTTGGGGGGACCTATGGCTGCAAATGGGCACAGTGAGGCAGTCAAATGGGCATTGTTGACCCTCTTTTCTGCTTACAGTAGCTGCGCATTTCTCACCCTAGGCTTATACTCGAGTCAATACGTTTTTCTATTTTTTTTTGTGGTAAAATTAGGTGCCTCGGCTTATATTCGGGTCGGCCTATACTCGAGTATATACGGTAATTCAAATTTTACATGCTGGTAGAATAACTCTTACTCTATATTAACTTTTCTTCTGGATTCCAAGCAGAAGCAACGTTCCTACATTGAGTCCTTGACGAAGAAAGGGTGCAAGCTGTTTGACAGCCACAGAAGGCTATTGTTTACAGAGATGACACCATGAGTCACCAGTGACAAGACATTGCTCTTACTATAAAGAAGTTACTAGAGTACTATAGAATATAAAAATTTGATAACCTATATAAAAGGTAATAAAAAAAGTTATGCCCACTTTTGCTTTACTTTAGGTACATATAAATATATAGTATATATACTGTGTGTGGGGTGGTGGGATGGAGCGACCGGGGGGGGGCTCAGGTAGATGTCTCAGGTTTGAAGAGAAAAACTCACCCAAGCTCAACCACTGTATAGTTGGTGTGTAGAGTAGTCGGTGCTCTGGCTAATTAAGCTCACAAAAGATCCATAGAAAGTACAGGCCGGCAACTAGACAGCTTCTCCATAGAAAATATTTATTTGAGCATTACAGCTATACCGACGCGTTTCAGCCTTAGGCCTTCATCAAAAGCAAATGCTTTAGATGAAGGCCTAAGGCCGAAACGCGTCAATTTTGGGATGATGTTATTGCTGTAATGCTTAAATAAATATTTTCTATGGAGAAGCTGTCGAGTTGCCGGCCTGTACTTTCTATAGATGTCTCTGGTTTGTTTGTCCCCCCCCCCCAACCCATAGAGCACCAGCCGCCACTGAATGCCATTAAAGTTCATGTGAGTGTAAAGGCAGGCATCCCAATACTTTTGGTAATATAGTGTATAACATGCATTTTCATGCGATGGCAACAGGTATTAGCAAGCTTTGTTCAATGGCTGTTAACCTAATAAATTAAAATTTCATGTTGGCGTGCATTAACATCCATTGAAATGTATGTCACCACACATAGGAATCGCATGTTAACGCATGAAGTGACTGCCTATGAAATACCGAACCTCTACACACACATAGATAGAAATGGGCACTGGTTGTATTTTTTTTCCCCAAGCACTGCCAATACCTTAATTTGCCTTGGTTTCAGCCTCTCCCAGTCTACTGCAAAAGCAAAGCTCCGACTGGGAGAGGAAGAAGCAGCACAAGAAGCCAATCCAGGGCGCTGTAATGCAAGAAGCCTGCTGATAGGAGGAGAGAGCAGATGAGCTCACCGGTGTGCTGCATCTCTATTCATTGTCCAGACACTGGGTGAAGTAAAAAGCCTCATACACACGATCGGATTGTTGGCCAACAAAACCGTGGACTTTTGTCCGAAGGGCATTGGCCCAAACTTGTCTTGAATACAAACGCCAAGGAATTGTCGGCCAACAAATACGAACGTACTGACGTACTACGTTGTTTTTTTAGCTCTTTAGCGCCACCCTTTGGGCTCCTTCTGCTAATTTTGTGTTAGTAGAAGTTTGGTGAGTGTTGATTCGCGCTTTTCAGTTCGCACTTTTAATTTCGCGCTTTTTCTAAACGGCCGTTTGTCAACCAGACATGTTGCGGAAACGGAGGAGATAACGTGTTATTTATTATTGGCCTTGGAGTTATTGCTTTGACATTATTTTTTTGGTTGAATAATGATTTGATTTGGTATATTTTCTATATTTTTGGATGCATAGAATGCACTTTTTGGTTAAGTTCTATTGGCAGATAGCATGTCTAATTTTATTTGTTTTCTTTTTTTAATGCACAATAAAAATATTGTGTAGAATAATACTTGGCTGTGTGTTTTACTTCAAATGACAGTTTGGGAGTCGGCAGTTACATTTAAAAAAATACAATGTAAAATTGACAAGGGACACCAACATAATTGAATCTTTGATCTTAAAAACAAATAATGGTGTTGTGGTAACTTGCCCAAATAAAAAAAATAAAATAATAATAATAATATTATTCTTGATATCACTAGGAAAAAAAAAAGCCTTTGAAAATTAGTTTGCAATAACTGCATCAGTATCACCAGCAAAGAAGCTTCATTATTATCCCTTTAAAGAAGAAGAAAATTGTGCGCTGCATTTCTAGATTTCAGATTTTGCCGCACCACGAATGTTATTTCTCCATTACGAACGCTAGATTACAAGACCGACCGCTTCTGGCTCGTCCTTGCTTCTGAGCATGCGTGTTTGTAATTTGGACTTTTGTCCGACGGACTTGTGTAGACACGCTCGGAAAATCCGACAACAGACATTTGTCCGCAGAAAATTTTAAAACCTGCGATCCAACATTTGTCCGCGGAAAATCCGACAACAATTGTCCGATGGAGCGTACACACGGTCGGATTTTCCGCCAACAGCCTTTCATCACACATTTCCCGTCGGAAAATCCGATCGTGTGTACGAGGCTTTAGTGCAGGGATATGAAATTGGCGAACCTCCAGCTGTTGCAGAACTACAAGTCCCATGAGGCATAGCAAGACTCTGACATCCTCAAGCATGACACCCAGAGGCATGATGGGACTTGTAGTTTTGCAACAGCTGGAGGTCCGCTGATTGCATATCCCTGCTTTAGTGAAACTGCAGCATAGAAAGATCAGACAGGGCGGTTCTGTGCAGCAGGGCCGTGTAAATCCCAGGATTAGATGGACAGAAGTACAAATCATTTGAAAGGTAAAACAGCTCCTATATTTCAATTGTGCATTTATCTTTACCAGTTTCATGACACCAGATAACCCCACATTTGCTATTTCTTATCGGGAAGCACTCATTTATCTCCTATAAGGAAGAAGAATACAACGTGCCTGTCAAACCCAGATCATAGACATAGTTACATAGTTAGATAGGCAGAAAAGACACAAGTCCATCCAGTTCAACCATAAACAAAAAAAAAAAAGAAACAATAAAATAAAGGAAAGCCTATTTCCTTATTATGGAGACAGATATTCCCCCCACGGCTGTATGACTTCAATTATCCCAACAATAAATCAATCATCTGCAGTTACTACACATAATAATACGCCCATCATACTCTGTTTATGAAATAAATAAATATAAGTAACCAAGATCTATTCCCCCGGTACAAACTCCAGCCAAAAAATATGATTGTGTTTTAAATGGAACAGGGAAGGGTTTGCGCCTCTGTCAGGTTTTTATCACCATTTGTTTCCCTGTCGGGGAGATCATCCCTCCTGTTAGAGGGTTAGAGCTTCTAGGAATGTTTTTTGTTGCTGTCTGTGACTGTTTCCTGTCTCTGTGACAACCAATTTTTTTGTATGGGTGTCACAGTGACAGGAAGTAAGGGAACATCTCCCCAATGTGGTGATGGACATGAGGGGAAAAAAACTAACAATAAAGTTCAACTTTTCTCCAGTTTATCCAAAATGAAAAAAGAAATGGCTGAAGTTAGCCTTTAAAAATACAGATAATAATCTAACTATACTCAACAGGATCAACTACGTGGGGTCCTGGTATGAATGGCTAAAGATTATGGAAATGGTTATGCCTATGCTTACAGTATGATTCCTCTTGAAACTATTATATTTTATCTGCACAAATATGTTAATATTATGTTATGTCTATGTTATATATGATCTTTTTTTTTTCATATATAATACCATATATCTATACAGCCTAAATGTCAGACCATCTAGTTAAGCTTTCCGGATTAGGACAGGTGTGCACTTCAGAAAGCCAATTAACCCCCAAATTTCACAACTAAAATAAAGAATACATTTATAAAAAAAAAAAAATTTATAAAAAATAAATATATATATATATATACAAACACATAAGAGAGCGCTCGGTGCCCTGGATGATGACTGATGAGTAGATCCCTTAGGATTTGCATAGGTTTGCATCCATTGAAAGTGCCCAGCAGTGCCGCCTATCAGTGCCACCCATAAGTACCCATCTTTTCAGCCCTTCAGTGTCGCCTATCAGTGCCCACCTGTGCCACCCATGAGTGCCCACCAGTGCTGCCTATCAATGCCCATCAGTGCTGCATATCAGTGCCACCCATCAGTGCCGCATATCAGTGCCCATCGTCGGTACCCGCCAGTGCCCGCTCATTGGTGCCGCCTTATCAATGCCCGTCAGTGAAGACAAAACTTACTTATTTACAAAATTTTATAACAGAAACAAAAGCAAAACTTAAATTTTTTTAAAAATTTTCGGTCTTTTTTTATTTGTTTAGCAAAAAATAAAAACCACGAGGTGATCAAATACCATCAAAATAAATCTCTATTTGTGGCAACAAAATGCTAAAAATTTAGTTTGGGTACAGTGTAGAATGACCGCGCAATTGTCATTCAACAGCGCTGAAAGCTCAAAATTGTCCTGGGCAGGAAGGTGTATAAGTGCCGGTATTGAAGTGGTTAAAAGGAGATTTTAATTTTGAATAGGTAAACCCACAAGTGTTTTTTTTCCCCACTACTGTTCCTTTATATTGGCTTTTGGAATTTAGAAATGCAGCAAATTAGAATTCGGATGAAAGGTTTAGCACTGGGAAAAACTTTGAAAGATGAAAAGTGCATTTTATACACATCTATATGGATCAGACCAAAATGAGGGACAAATGAGAAGGAAGGGGGGACAGAGGGACATTGCTCCAAATCAGGGACAGTCCCTGGAAATCCGGGACAGTTGGGAGCTATGGGTATGTAGTTCTGCTGTTTAGTCAGCTGTTTGCTCGGAGTTGCCCCTTAGGATGATGCACCTACTAGAAGTCATTAGCTACACCCTTGTTGGTGTGTATGGAATCTCCTTAGAGACATTTGCTGTTTGTAATAAAACGGATGTGTGAACATTTCTGGGAAAAGTCTTTTGCATGTTCCTCCCACAGGGAAGAAGAAAGTTATTAATGAGAAAACAAGCAGGTTCAAGCAAGTCAAGCCCAAGCATTTAATTGCTGTAAATAGACTCTTATAACAACGTGTATTTAATTGACACATTGTACTCTAGATGATAATTAGGACTTTATCCGGTTGACCCAACCCAACCCTACCACCGGAGACAGTCTCAATTCTACAGTAGCTCCATATGCCCAATAGATTGCTCTCTGGGTTATGATTGGTCAGATCGTTGGAGATTTGTGATTTACAGCACCCCTGGCATCTGGCCCCTCCCCTCTCATCCGTCTCACAATGTGCATTAGAAGTTGCAGCAAGTCAAATAGAACCCGCCTCATTTCCTGGCTGGAGGACATCCAGCATCATGTAGCTCTTTGCCACCAGCTTGACTATCAGACCCCTTTCACACTGGGGCGTTTTTCAGGCGCTTTAGCGTTAAAAAAAAAGCGCTGGAAAGAAGTCTCATCTGCAATGTGAAAGCACGAGTGCTTTAAGAGCCCTTTCCCACTGCCAGCGCCAGAAAAACACTTGTAAAGCGCCACTTAAACTAGCGGCGCTTTACCAGCATTTTTTGAGCACTAGTGGGGCGCTTTTAACCCCTGCTAGTGGCCAAATAAAGGGTTAAAGGGGCCCACAAAGCGCCGCTGCCAAAAGCGTTTTTCATACTAATGGTGGAGATCAGCGAATAATAGAGGGACTGCAATAGTGCGGTGGACAATCTGACACTAACTGACGCTGGGGGGGGGACGGACTGACTAACTGACACTGACATCGACATAATGCGTACACACGAGCGGAATTTCCATCCGAAAAATCTTGGATGTTTTTTTCCGACGAAATTCCGCTCAAGCTTGTCTTGCATACACATGGTCACACAAAAGTTCTCAGAATTTTTGACCGTCAAGAACGCGGTGACGCTAACACTACGACGAGCCAAGAAAATGAAGTACAATGCTTCCGAGCATGCGTCGAATTGTTTCCGAGCATGCGTGTTTTTTTGCATGTCGGAATTGCATACAGACGAACGGAATTTCCGTCAAGAACTTTTTGCATCGGAAAAAAAGAGAACCTGCTCTCAATCTTTTGCTGGCGGAAATTCAGACAGAAAAAGTTGGATGGAGCATACACACGGTCGGAATATCCGACCAAAAGCTTTTTTTGACGGAAATTCTGACCGCGTGTATGCAGCATAATGCCCCGTACACACCAGCGGATTTCCGTCGGAAAAACTATCCAAGATTTATCTGATGGAATTCTGCTCAAGCTTGGCTTGCATACACACGGTCACACAAAAGTTCTCTGAACTTTCGACCGTCAAGAACGCGATGACGTACAACACTACGACGAGCCGAGAAAATTAAGTTCAGTGCTTCTGAGAATGCGTCAAATTGTTTCCGAGCATGCGTAGGAATTTTGCGCGTTGGAATTGGTACAGACGATCAGAACTTTTTCTGACAGAAAAATTGATTACCTGCTCTCAATCTTTTGCTGGCTGGAATTCCGCCAGCAAAAGACCGATGGAGCATACACGCGGTCGCATTTTCCGACCAAAAGCTCACATCAGTCTTTTGCTGGCGGCATTTCCAATCGTGTGTACGCGGCATCAGAAGTAGAAAAGTAATGCAGCCACCACATGTAATGATTGGTAAGCTGCAATATATGACATTTTTGTTTTTGGGTTAACCGCTTCCCGACCGCCTCACGCAGATATACTGCGGCAGAATGGCACGGCAGGTAAAATCACGTACCTGTACGTGGCCCTTTAATTGCCTGCCCGTGGGTTGCGCGCACGCCGCCAGCGGCGCGCTCGCGACCTGGTCGGGAGCTCCGTGACCCCGGCCGCAGGACCAGCGGACCCGATCGCCGCTGGTGTCCCGCGATCAGGTCACGGAGCTGAAGAACGGGGAGAGGTCTGTGTAAACAAACCTCTCCCCACGCTTCCTACTCTGCCTGTCATTGATCGGCTGTTCCCGGTCATCGGGAAAGCCGATCAATGACGTCAGACGTCAGCCCCGCCCCCTAATGTAAAAAAACACACACACGTCACAGCCCATAACCCCTCCCCTCCCCCTAGTGGTTAACTCTATCACTACAACTGTCATTTATACAGGAATCAATGCATTTAAATAGCATTGATTGCTGTATAAATGACAATGGTCCCAAAAATGTGTCAAAAATGTCCGATGTGTCCGCCATAATGTTGCAGTCACAATAAAAATCGCTGATCGCCGTCATTACTAGTAAAAAAAAAAATATTAATAAAAATGCTATAAAACTATCCCCTATTTTGTAAGCGCTATAACTTTTGTGCAAACCAATCAATAATCGCTAATTGCGATTTTTTTTACCAAACATATGTAGAAGAATACGTATCGGCCTAAACTGAGGAAAAAAATGTTTTTTTATATATTTTTTGGGGATATTTATTATAGCAAACAGCAAAAAATATTGCATTGTTTTCAAAATTGTCGCTCTATTTTTGTTTATGGCGCAAAAAATAAAAACCGCAGGGGCGATCAAATACCACCAAAAGAAAGCTCTATTTGTGGGAAAAAAAGGACGCCAATTTTGTTTGGGAGCCACGTCGCACGACTGCGCAATTGTCAGTTAAAGCGACGCAGTGCCGAATCGCAAAAAGGGGCCTGGTCCTTTGGCTGCCAATTGGTCCGGGGCTGAAGTGGTTAAATAGTGCTTTAATGAAGGAACAATTCGTGATTGGTGAAGGATTGTCTCTTTGCTGATAATGGACCTCTGAGCCCCGTGATTGTAGACAGTGGAGAATTTCTAGGTAGCAGATGCCGGTACCCGCACTCCTTCCTCTCCCCCGATATCTGATCAGAATATTACAAGGTGTACGGCCTGAAATCTGGGGCACAACATTTTCTCACCACAAACCTGCGACTCAGCCGTACAGTTCTAAGAAGTGGCTGGGTGGATGTGCTGGGAACCCCTCCCAGACAAAGCCTGACATCCTGCTAGAAGAGCGAGCTCAGCTTCACCGAGAACTTCAAAGTTGCCCGTCCATCAACGACGCACTCCAATCCCTCCTCTTCTATATGTGTCCTTCACAGCGCTGCGCTCCGCTTCAATGGGGGGCTTTACCCGCTTCAGCCCCGGAAGATTTTACCCCCTTCCTGACCAGAGCACTTTTCGCGATTCGGCACTGCGTCGCTTTAACTGACAATTGCGCGGTTGTGCGACGTTGCACCCAAACAAAATTGACGTCCTTTTTTTCCCACAAATGTATCTTTCTTTTGGTGGTATTTGATCACCTCTGCGGTTTTTATTTTTTGCGCTATAACAGAAAAAGAGCGACAATTTTGAAAAAACAATATTTTTTACTATAATAAAATATCCCCCAAAAATATATAAAAAAAAATAAAAATGTCCTCAGTTTAGGCCGATACGTATTCTTCTACATATTTTTGGTAAAAAAAAAAAAATCGCAATAAGCGTATATTGATTGGTTTGCGCAAAAGTTGTAGCGTCTACAAAATAGGGGATAGTTTTATAGCATTTTTATTATTAATTTTGTTTTTTACTAGTAATGGCAGCAATCTGCATTTTTTATTAGGAATGCAACATTATGGCGGACAGATCGGACAAATTTGACACATTTTTGGGACCATTGGCATTTATACAGCTCTCAGTGCTATAAAAATGCATTGATTACTGTAAAAATGTCACTGGCAGGGAAGGGGTTGACACTAGGGGGCGATCAAGGGGTTAATTGTGTTTCCTAGTGTGTGTTCTAACTAAAGGGGGAGGGGACTGTGTAGGGGAGATGACAGATCGCTGTTCATACTCTCTATGAACAGATGATCTGTCTCTTCTCTCCTCAGAGAACCGCAAACGGTGTGCCACGAGCGATCGCAGGAGCCCGGCGGTGATCGCGTCCACCGGGCACTCGCATCAGCTCTGTGGGCGAACAGGGGGTGCGTCCCTAGTGGCCACAGGGCGAAGCAACATTACATAACGTTGTTTCGCCCAGCCGTGCCATTCTGCCACATTACAACTGCGGCGGCTGGTCGGCAAGCGGTTAAATCCCCTTTGGTTTAACTAAAACAGCATTATTTCGAAATGATGCTCTAATAACACACAAAGTCTTTGATTTCAGAAATATGTTTACAGTTTGAATTCGAATGGAATTTGATGTAAAATTTGATTTGAATTTCAGTTCGAAATTTCGTATTATTTCGTTATTCGGAGCATTCGGTAAACTTTGTTTTATACTGTAATTCGGGTATTCGGATACATCCAAATCTCTGAACAACGAAAAATTTGTCCGAACATTTATTCGGAACATGTCTACTAAATAACTTGGACTATCTAATTCCCAAAAATGGGTTATTGAAGGTATTTGCACTGTTCTGATATTCTAGGGCTTCAAGAAAAAAATAATATATATATATATATATACACCATAGATTGTAGACTCTATAACTTATACACAGAGTAAATACCGTATATACTCGAGTATAACCCGACCAGAATATAAGCCGAGGCACCTAATTTTACCAAAAAAACTGGGAAAAGGTATTGACTCGAGTATAAGCCTGGGGTGAGAAATGCGCAGCTACTGTAAGTAGAAAAGAGGGTCAACAATGCCCATTTGCAGCCTCACTGTGCCCATTTGCAGCCATAGGTCCCCTGAAATGGTAGTTAAGGGTTCCTAGATGCCCCGCTAGCTGCAGCCAAAATTTGGGGTCTCTGGACCCAAAGGGTCCCGAAATGACATTGCTGCAGATGGACACAGTTGACCGACTTTGGGGCCCTGTATCTCGGGGCCACTTGGTGCTAGGAACCCCAAAATCGGGTCGGAAAATGTCATTCTCTGCTGCAGAAAAGTGCTTGTCTCCAGTATAAGCCGGCTTATACTCGAGTATATACGGTAATATACACTGATTTGGGTTATTTTTACCAAAGAAATGTAGCAGAATACATTGTGGCCTAAATTTATAAAGAAAGATTTTTTTCTGTATTTGTTACATTTTATTACAGAAACTAGGAAAGTTTTTTTATTTAAATTTTTTTACAAATTTTTTTTATTTAGCAAAAATAAAAACCCCAGTGGTGACCAATACCACCAAAAGAAAGAAATCTCTGTTTAAAAAAAAAAAAAAATGATCATAATTTAATTTGGGTACAGTGTCACATGCCATGGTTCCTCCCACTAGATCATGTGTTCTGTATGAATTGAAATTTAAATCCGGGGGGCCTCAACAGAGACTCAGTTGGCAATAAAAACCTGGCAGATATTCTTACCCAATCCAACACTGATTAAAAAAAAAAAAAATTTTTGGTTGGAGTTATGGACTGCCTTATTCTATACAAGGATTTCTAAAGATCAAACCACGAGGGGTTGTCCTTGACCAGCGCTGTGACATCATCGCTCCACTGGGACGGCTGCCAAATAGATTATCCATAACAAAACACACAGGAGTTCAAGTGGGAGATAATAATGGAATGTCATTTGCTATCTGGCTGTGACCATGTGGTGCAGTGTCGGGATAAAAAAAAACAAAAAAAACATTATTATATTATATTTTTATTATAATATATTATATAATATATTATTTATTATATTAGTATATAAAACCTTAAAAAAAAAAAAAGTTTTGGCTTAAAAAATGTAAAAGTAAAACGTTTTTTTTTTTTTTTTTTTTTTAAAGTATGAAGGAAGATTCGTACATAGTTATCCTGTTATTTTTAGCCAACGTGCTTTACAGTATTCCAGTTACCACACGATATTGCTTTGGAGAGAAAAAAAAAGATGTGGCTTTTGTTTTGTATTTTTAGTATAGAAGTATAGAAATTCTCGTGTCTTTTTTTAAATAAAGTTATTAATAAAGTGATAATAAACACACTGTTTAATATGTTTAATATACATTATCCTTTCTATTTATGTACAGTATATTTTATTATTTTATAAAAAAAATTAATAAAAAAAAAAAAACATATACGGTAAGTACTTTTTTCCTAATCGATTTAAAGCTGTCACATGACCCAGCTCTCCCCCAGTCTGTAGGGAAACATAGGCAGGAGGAGCTGCTGGTTACATGTTCAAAAATTTTTTTTTTTAAAAAGCAGCCTTTAGTAAAAATTTATAATTAATATCAATAAACTGTTTTAAATTGCCATACAAATGCATAGCTCCAAACTGTCCCTGATTTCGAGCAATGTCCCTCTGTCCCTCATTCCTCCTCATTTGTCCCTCATTTTGGTCTGATCTATATAGATGTATAGAAAATTCACTTTTTATCTATCAAAAAGTTTTTTCCAGTGCTAAACCTTTCATCTGATTTCTAAATTGTTGCAAATGTAAATTCCAAAAACCAATATAAAGGAATAGTAGTGGTAAAAAAAAAATACTTGTGGATTTAACCAATCTTATTTATCTGTACAATTCTCCTTGTAAGGGGCGTGGCAAGGGGCGTATCCTATACCTGCATACTTTTGCTGATGGGTGTCCCTTCTTCCCATCTCAAAAAGATGGGAGGTATGCAAACATATATTTGAGATCAATTCTTTATTATTTTTTTGGCAATAACATGGTGTGGGCGGATTTCTGACACTCGCAGGCTGTGTAACGCCCCTCCTGCCTGTGTCTTAGAATAAGAGGGAGGTGAAGCCTTCAATAATCTACATGTAACACCCCGCCCTCATTGTGTTTAGCTGGTTAGTGGGCATGGAGGAGGAGGAGGGAGGGAGTAGGCGTCATTTACCACTATGTATACACCCACATGTGTCACATGGGCTGCTCAAATGTCATAGGGAGGAAATGCTTAGCACTGAAACTCACTGAAAACTGAGCATGTGCAGAGTTGCCAACAATGCTCTGCAAAATCCCTAGTTGTGATGGGGACATAGACAGAAGGGGGCAATAGAGAGCAGAAGGATCAACCAGGTTTTTTGCAGAATACAGAAAATGAATCTCATAGTGACTGAGTGAGTATGAACAGCAAGTAATACACCCAGGGGCGGACTGACAACTCATGGAGCCCCCGGGCAATAGGAGATTATGGGGCCCCCAGGCAATCAGAGATTATGGGGCCACACAGTATACACAGACATGTTTCTATTGGCTGAGAAGGTACTGGAGAGGTGGGGCAGCTATAATCTCAGGATTTTTAGACCAAAAGGATGTCGGTAAGGGACATTTCAGAAACAGATGTAAAAAAAAAAAACACAGATTTTTACATACTGTCCTTGGTTTTACTTAGGCTGGCAAACCTGATGGGGCCCCCTAGTGGCCTGGGGCCCTCGGGCAGTGCCCGAGTGGTCGAATGGTCAGTCCGCCCCTGAATACACCATTTAATGATAGTTCTTTTATGATGCGGGTTTAGTGACACTTTAAGGATTAGAACCTCTAGCAGATTGTTACTGCCTTTTGTACCCTTATCAGTGTGACAGTTGGCAGTATCTTTGTTTAGGTATACCAGGTATGTCACCTTTTATATTTTAAATATATTGAGTCCTATTGTTTTGTACATTTTTAAAATACACTCACACATCATTTGAATACAATATTTTGTGGTTCTTTTAACACAAAAAGTCAACCCAGTAAAAAAAAACCGGTGTAAAACATGGTCACATCGAGGTTAACTCTCCGGTCATGTTTCTAGCAATGCAAAAAGCAATGCAAAATGTAGTATAATATTTTCCAGGAAATGTCAACCAGGAACAGCAAAAAAGTGCTAAATTTTTTTTTTTCTCGCACGTGAAACGATTAGGAAAATATTTCCCCCAGTTCTCCCAGAGTGGAGCAGAAGAACAAGTTTTTCTTGGCCTTTTGTGAAATGTCAAAAACGTTGAACTGTTTTGACTGCACTTTAAGAAAAACAACAATGGGAAGCCAAGGCCGGCCTGAGGGGTAGGCAGAGCAATTCGTGATCTCTAATGCCGCGTACACACGCTCGGAATTCTCGTCGGAAAAAGCTCTGATGGTTTTCCCGTCGGAATTCCGATGTAATTTCGCTCAAACTGTCTTGCCTACACACGGTCACACCAAATTCCGACGGTCAATAACACCACGGCATACAACACGTTCGACAGCACTATAAAAGGGAAGTTTAATGCTTCTGAGCATGCGTCGAATTGTTTCCGAGCATGCGTCGGAATTTTGCCTGACAGAATTGCCTACACACGATCGGAAAATCCGATAGAAAGGATTTTCGTCATAAAAATTAAGAACAGGTTCTCAATCCAAAGTCCGTCGGAAATTCCAACAGAAAAAGACAGATGGGCATACACACGGTCGGAAAATCCGATGAAAAGCTCCCATCGGACTGTTTTCATCGGAAATTCCGACAGTGTGTACGCGGCATTAAAGTTACGGTCAGGTCCGTGATTAGGGGTAGAGAGGACATCTCATGTTCTACAGAAGTCATGGTTGGGCTGGGCCAAGGGGTAGACAGGGCAACTCATCTGGGGGGCGAGGAGATTTGTGTTGGAAGGGGGAATTTGGGGGCCGACAAGGGGTAAGTATTGTTCTAGGAGAGGGTGTCAGTGTGACAGTTGGCGGTATCTTTCTTTAGGTATACCAGACTGGTTATTTTACCTTTATATTTTAAATATAAGTCCTATTGTTTTGTACATTTTTAAAATACACTCACACAACATTTGAATACAATGTTTTGTGGTTCTTTTAATACAAAAAGTCAACCCAGTAAAAAAAACTGGTGTAAAACATGGTTAGATCGAGGTAAGCGCTCCGGTCATGTTTCTAGGAATGCAAAATGTAATATAATATTTTACAGGAAATGTCAACCAGGAACAGCAAAAAATGATAAATTATTTTTTTCTCGCACGTGAAAAGACTAGGAAAATATATTTCTACCAGTTCTTCCAGAAGGGAGCAGAAGAACAAGTTTTTTTTGGCCTTTCGTGAAATGTCAAAAACGTTAAACTGATTTGACCGCACTTTAAGAAAAACAACAATGGGAAGCTATGGCCGGGCTGAGGGGTAGACAGAGCAGTTCATGTTCTCTAAAAGTTACGGTCAGATCCGGGCTTAGGGGTAGAGAGGGCATCTCATGTTCTACAGAAGTCATGGTTGGGCTGGGACAAGGGGTAGACAGCGCAACTTATATTCTATGCCATTCATGGCTGGGGATGGGCATAGGGGTGCACAGGGCAATTCATGTGCTAAAAAAGTTATGGCCGGGGCCAGGCTAAGGGGAGACAGGGCAACTCATGTTCTATCAGAGTCATGTTCAAGGCCAGGCCAAAAGGTAGACAGCACAACTTTTGTAAAAGTCATGGTTTGGGTCAGGCCAAGGCGTGGACAGGGCAACTCATTTTCTATAAAAGTCATGGTCAAGGCCAGGCCAGGCCAAGGGGTAGGCAGGGCAACACATGTTCTACAAAAGTCATGCTTGGGGCCAGGCCAAGGGGTAGACAGAGTAACCCATGTTTTATAAAAGTGATGGTCAAGGCCAGGCCAATGGGTAGACAGAGCAACTCATGTTCTAAAAAATGTTCTGGGCCAGACGGAAGAGTGGACAGGGCCACTAGTTTTCTATAAAAAGCCATGGTTAGGGCCAGTCCAAGGGGTGGATAGGGCAATTCATGTTCTAAAGAGGCATGGTCAATGCGATGCCGAGGGATAGACATGGCAACACATGTTCTACAAAAGTCATGGTTGGAGCCATGCCAAGGGGTAGACATAGCAACTCGTATTCTATAAAAGTCATGGTCGGGGCTGGGCTGAGGTGTAGACAGAGCAACTCATGTTCTATAAAAGTCATGGTCAGGGTCAGGCCAAAGGGTGGACAAGGTAACTTATATTCTAAACAAAAGTCATGGTAAGAGCTGGGCAGGGGGGGAGACAGGGCAACTCATGTTCTATAAAAACCATGGCCAGGGCCAGTCGGAAGGGTAGACAAGGCCACTCGTGTTCTATAAAAGTCATGGTCAAGGCTGGGCCAAAGGGTAGACAGGGTAACTCATGTTCTTAAAAGGTAATGGTTGAGGTTGGGCACTGGGGCAGACAGGGTAACTCATGTTCTATAAAAGTCGTGGTCAAGGCTGGGCCAAGGGGTAGACAGAGCAACTCATGTTCTAAAAGGCATGGTCGGAGCCAGACGGAAGAGTGGACAGGGCCACTCGTGTTCTATAAAAGCCATAGTTAGGGTCAGGCCAGGGGGGGGGGGGGGGGACAGGGCAACACATGTTCTACAAAAGTCCATATGAACTTTATGGATTTTTGGGATTTCTCGCATTCCCCTGCCATGGTGTACAGTACCTACAGTACTCTACCTCCTGGAGGCAATGGGTCTCTCTCTTCTCATTCCACACCTCTAAGCTTGACTGTTTGTAACTTCAAGCTGTGGGCCGCCACCTTTAAGGGACGGCTGACGTGTGTAAATGTCCTTGCTATGATTAACTCAGTGAACAGTTGAAAAGTATTTCTTTGTGTTGACTTATTCTTCCTCCTACCTCTATATTGTGACGTTTCCTGGAAAAAAAAATGTATGCTCAGAGGGGTAGGGTGGAGCCCATTGGTGTAGGGCCTGAAGTAGGTAAACAGAGGACTGTCAGTAGGTATCAGCTAAGCAGGGCTGGCACAAGGGGTGGGCAGGAAGGGCGCTGCCCTGGGCACTGTGGTATTATGTGAGATGGGAGGGCACCGCAAGGAGATTAGGGGCGGGGAGATCTGTGTTGGAAGGGGGATTTTGGGGGATGACAGGGGGGTAAGTATTGTTCTAGGAGAGGGTGCTAAGAGTGGTGATTTAGGGGGATTTGTGTTGGGGGGGGGGAGAAGATTTGTGCTAGAAGGGGGATTATGGGGGTATTTGTGCTAGGAGGGGAGGTTTAAAGTGGGGGGGATGTGTACTAGGAGGGAAAATTTTGTGCGGGGGGGGTATTTTTTGGGGTACAGTTTGGCACATTCGCTCTAGGGTCTAGAGGACCTTGTCCCTGCACTGCAACTAAACTAGGTTGGGTTGTCCTGCAAGTCACCCGGGGGGGGGGGGGGGGTCCACACTGCTAATTCAAAGTCACCAGCCCTTTACCCACCCTGGAATGCGGTGTCTCCATAGCTCCTCTATGCAGAATGGAGACACCCTAAGACAGCAAATGTGTTACTGGCCAGATTACCAGCCAAATATAAAAGAAAAAAAAAGCCACCACATATAAAGCGATATTAGACCCAAAACCAAAAACTTACTATATTGCAGTTTACCAATCATTAGATGTGGTGGCTCCATTCGTGTTCTTTTTTTAGGCCTTTTCCCCTCTGATTTCATCTGGTGATCTTGCCAGTAACACACCTCCTGTATTAATGCCCCCCCTCCCGCTCTGGATAAAGGAGAACAGGAAGCACAGAAGATAGCAGCATTGTCAGCCTGGAAAGGAGGAGATTGTTAGATGGACTAGCAGATTTAAATACACTTGCAAACTGAAGCTAAACTCCAACTCACACTTTATGATCAGTAAAATTTTTGGGGGAATAAAGGTTTTAGATAAATTAAAGCTGATCATTGTGATCACCCCTACCAGTGTTAAATGCCTTGTCTCATTCCTGGGGGGTCTCCAAACTTTCTAAACAAAAGGAAAGTTTATTGTCCTTCAGACTTTAGGGGGCCGGACTGTGGCCAGTGTGAGTGGAAATTTTCCTGGCATCAGTGGGAGAAAACATCGCCACATTTGGTATTTGGGGGAGGAATAGTGTCCCATCATTGGTATCATAGGGAAGAATAGTGACCCATCATTGGTATCATAGGGAAGAATAGTGACCCATCATTGGTATCATAGGAAAGAATAGTGACCCATAATTGGTATCATAGGGAAGAATAGTGACCCATCATTGGTATCATAGGGAAGAATAGTGCCCCATCATTGTTATCATAGGGAAGAATAGTGACCCATCATTGGTATCATA
This sequence comes from Lithobates sylvaticus, assembly GCA_028564925.1. Taxonomy (NCBI): domain Eukaryota; kingdom Metazoa; phylum Chordata; class Amphibia; order Anura; family Ranidae; genus Lithobates; species Lithobates sylvaticus. The sequence continues at coordinate 26,967,108 of CM053032.1, forward strand.
GGGAAGAATAGTGACCCATCATTGGTATCATAGGGAAGAATAGTGACCCATCATTGGTATCATAGGGAAGAATAGTGACCCATCATAGGGAAGAATAGTGTCCCATCATTGGTATCATAGGGAAGAATAGTGACCCATCATTGGTATCATAGGGAAGAATAGTGACCCATAATTGGTATCATAGGGAAGAATAGTGCCCCATCATTGGTATCATAGGGAAGAATAGTGACCCATCATTGGTATCATAGGGAAGAATAGTGTCCCATTATTGGTATCATAGGGAAGAATAGTGACCCATCATTGGTATCATAGGGAAGAATAGTGACCCATCATTGGTATCATAGGGAAGAATAGTGACCCATCATTGGTATCATAGGGAAGAATAGTGACCCATCATAGGGAAGAATAGTGCCCCATCATTGGTATCATAGGGAAGAATAGTGACCCATCATTGGTATCATAGGGAAGAATAGTGACCCATCATTGGTATCATAGGGAAGAATAGTGACCCATCATTGGTATCATAGGGAAGAATAGTGACCCATCATAGGGAAGAATAGTGCCCCATCATTGGTATCATAGGGAAGAATAGTGACCCATCATTGGTATCATAGGGAAGAATAGTGACCCATCATTGGTATCATAGGGAAGAATAGTGTCCCATCATTGGTATCATAGGGAAGAATAGTGACCCATCATTGGTATCATAGGGAAGGATAGCGACCCATCATAGGGAAGAATAGTGACCCATCATTGGTATCATAGGGAAGAATAGTGACCCATCATAGGGAAGAATAGTGCCCCATCATTGGTATCATAGGGAAGAATAGTGACCCATCATAGGGAAGAATAGTGCCCCATCATTGGTATCATAGGGAAGAATAGTGACCCATCATTGGTATCATAGGGAAGAATAGTGACCCATCATTGGTATCATAGGGAAGAATAGTGTCCCATCATTGGTATCATAGGGAAGAATAGTGCCCAATTTGTTCCACATTGACTTCTATTACATGCAATACCACACATGGCCAGAAGTGGGGGGCCCGGAGAGCCTCAGGACACGCAAAATTCCGACGCATGCTCAGAAACAATTCCACGCATGCTCGGAAGCATTAAACTTCTCTTTTATAATAATGTCGAACGTGTTTTATGCCGCTGTGTTATTGACCGTCGGAATTTGGTGTGACCGTGTGTAGGCAAGACAGTTTGAGCGAAATTCCGTCGGAATTCCGATGGGAAAACCATCAGAGCTTTTTCCAACGAGAATTACTACTGTGTGTACGCGGCATAAGCCCAGGCAGAGCCCTTCTGTGCACATCCCAGACTTTCAGATTACGGGGTACTGAAGTTCCTCATCAAGAAAATATATCCGATGACAGGTCCACTTAGTAGAAGTTGTCATAAAATATTTTTTTATATGCCTATCTTAAAAAAAAAAAAAGCCATATAGATAATAAAACTGAGATAACATAAAGGAAATACATTTTATGGTTGAACAAGAGCAAATAAACTAATCTCAGTTCTAAGTCAGGCAATCGGGGTGGCAGGCTCGCTCAGACAGTAAACTGTCCTACCCAGGCTATCCTCCACATGACTAAAGCTGCCATCCGCCAGAATTTCCTTATGACAGTTGGTGTAAACGTATATATATATATATAATTATATTGGCTCCTGTAGGTGAAATGCGCCACCATAAAACTCCCAATAAAGATCCATCACATCAAAAAAGCACAAACTAACAATGTACACACAAAGGTTTGTTTGTATACAACTTCATCGCTACAAAGGAAAAGACATATAACAATAACTAAACACCTTCATAGAATTGGTAAACACTATTACTACACAAGTAAAGGCCAAGGTCCTGGCACCGCCAGAGCTTACATTCAAACTGGTCACAGTTGATGTAGCGTCAGACGCAATTAAGTCTTCCATAAGTAATAGGAGAGACAGATCTTTATATTACTATATAAAGCCTCGTACACACGCTTTGATTTTTGGACGACAGAACGTCTGATTTTTGTGGCATGTCGAAAGTGAAGAGGTTACTAACAACATTTTGACAGAATACGTCAGAAGTGACGTAACGCGTTGAATAGTTTTGTATGTAGTCTTTTGTTTCTGAGCATGCGTAGTCTCGCTCTAACGATTTTTTTCGTATGAAACCCGTACTAATGAAACGAAAATCAGACGTTGAGTTCACATCCGCCAAAAATGTTATAGTCTGCACATCCAGCTTTTGTCTGTGAAATTGGCTGTCGAAAGCACCAAATTAACGGTAAGATTTGCGGACGATCGGTCGTCGTAACACAACTGACGTCCAAAAATCAAAGCATGCGCACGGGCCTTAAAGTGCTTGTAAACACTCCCTAGTGACTTTTTACTATAGGTAAGGCCTAGAATAAGGCTTACCTATAGTTACTGGAATTATCTCTTAAAGGTGCGCCGTTTAGGAGATATTTCACTTGTAGTGCGCCGATGATGTAATCGGCGCATGCGTTGTGAAGAAACGCACCTCCGTGCCGTTCCTTCCCCCCATCGTGTGCCGTTGCTGACGGCTCCTGCGCGAGTGACGTCATGCGGCTACGGCCAGTCACAGAGCCAAAGTCCGCGGCACCCGGAAGGAAGAGGGGCGAAGATGGATGCAGCCTGCACAGGGAACAGCGATGGATGCGTTTGCAGGTAAGTGTCACATAATGGGCTAGTATGCGATGCATACTAGCCCATTATGCTTTTAATCTGCAGGCTTTGCAGGGACCAAAAGAGGAAGTAAAACCCATCAGGGTTTACTTCCTTTTTAAGATTTACATAATGGGGGATTTACTAAAAACTGGGGCACTCAGAATCTGGTGCAGCTGTACATGGTAGCCAATCAGCTTCTAACTTCAGATTGTTTATTTAAGCTTTGACAATAAACCTGGAAGCTGATTGGGTTCTATGCAAAGCTGCACCAGATATTGCACTCTCCAGCTTTAGTAAATCTCCCCCATAGTCATGGTTTGTCATCATTAACAACTGACACTGTATGACATTCCTGTCTATGGTTCCAGGATTAATCAACATTGAGACAGCCGTCCCAAATTATTATTATCAGTGGCGGCTGGTGCTAAAAATGTTTGGGAGGGGGGGGGTGGGCAAAGAAACTGAAAAATACTGAAACCCCCCCCCCCCCCCCATCAATTGCAGCCTCACTGTGCCCATCAAATGCAGCCAATGTGCCCATCAAATGCAGCCATTGTGCCCATCATATGCAGCCACTTGTGCCCATCAAATGCAGCCACTTGTGCCCATCAAATGCAGCCACTTGTGCCTATCAAATGCAGCCACTTTTGCCCATCAAATGCAGCCACATGTGCCCGTCATATGCAGCCACTGTGCCCATCATATGCAGCCACTGTGCCCATCATATATGCAGCCACTGTGCCCATCATATGCAGCCATTTGTGCCCATCATATGCAGCCACTTGTGCCCATCAAATGCAGCCACTTGTGCCCATCATATGCAGCCACTGTGCCCATCATATGCAGTCATTGTGCCCATCATATGCAGCCATTGTGCCCATCAGATGCAGCCACTTGTGCCCATCAAATGCAGCCACTTGTGCCCATCATATTCAGCCACTTGTGCCCATCATATGCAGCCACTGTGCCCATCATATGCAGCACTTGTGCCCATCAAATGCAGCCACTTGTGCCCATCATATGCAGCCACTTGTGCCCATCATATGCAGCCACTTGTGCCCATCATATGAAGCCACTGTGCCAATCAAATGCAGCCACTTGTGCCCATCATATGCAGCCACCTGTGCCCATCAAATGCAGCCACATTAAGATACCCATATTTTGTTATATGTCTATCTTAAAAAAAAAAAAAAGCCATATAGATAAAAAAACTGAGATGACATAAAGGAAATACATTTTATGGTAGACCAAGAACAAATAAACAAATCTCAGGTCTAAGTCAGGCAATCGGGATGGCAGGCTGACTCAGACTGTAAACTGTCCTACCCAGGCTATCCATCACATGACTAAAGCTGCCATCCACCAGAATTTCCTTATGACAGTTGGTGTAAACGTATATATAAAGAATTATATTGGCTCCTGTAGGTGAAATGCACCACCATAAAACTCCCAATAAGGATCCATCACATCAAAAAAGCACAAACTAACAATGTACACACAAAGGTTTGTTTGTATACAACTTCATTGCTACAAAGGAAACGACATATAACAATAACTAAACACCTTCATAGAATTGGTAAACACTATTATTACACAAGTAAAGGCCAAGGTCCTGGCACCGCCAGAGCTTACATTCAAATTGGTCACAGTTCATGTAGTGTCAGAAGTAATTAAGTCTTCCATTAGTAATAGGAGAAGCAGATCTTTATAACTAAAGCCTTGTACACACGCTTTGATTTTCGGACGACAGAACGTCCGATTTTTTTGTGGCATGCTAGTCTCATGTCGAAAGTGAAGAGGTTACTAACAATACGAGAATTTTCGTTTGACAGAGTACAACGTCAGAAGTGACGTAACGCGTTGAATAGTTTTGTATGTATTCTTTCTTTCTGAGCATGCGTAGTCTTGCTTTTACGATTTTCGTCCGAAAACTGTACTAATGAAACGAAAATCAGACGTTGCGTTCCCAACCCGCCAAAAATTCACACCCAGCTTTTGTCTGACGAAAAAATGAAATCGGCTGTCAAAAGCACCAAACTAACGGTAAGATTTGCGGACGATCGGTCGTCCGAAAATCAAAGCGTGTGTACGGGGCCTTAAGATTGACATAATGGGGGAGTTACGAAAAACTGTGGAGCACTCAGAATCTGGTGCAGCTGTACATGGTAGCCAATCAGCTTCTAACTTCAGCTTGTTCATTTAACCTCCCTGGCGGTATGATTATGTCTGGAATTTTGTGCTGAAAGCGGTACAATTATTTTGCATGGAAATTTGGCGTTTTTATATTGTAGGAATGCAATTCTTATGAATAACTCACTTAAATCTGTCCAAACCAGAGTCTAGTAGACATCCCGGGTATGATAATATTTGAAACACAAAATCATAAAATATAATAAAATAAAAATATATATAAAAATTATTCAATAATGTAATTAAATCAAAAACACTGAATTTGCTCAGTTGCAGAATAGTCGCTGTCATTAAATTTAGTGGTTGATGATAAATTGTGATTCTAATTTATTATCGCTGTTTTCTAGCTGGTCTAAAACCACTTTTGACATAAAGGGAACCTTTTTGGTTGCTATGGACAATCTCCAGTTTCCAGGCAGAACAAAATCTATTTATTATATAAAATGACATGCAGGGCACTGAGCAGACCACTAGGGACAAAGGGGATGTGTATTTTTTTTATACAGTACTGTAATCTGTAAGATTACAGTACTGTATGTGTTTTTTTTTTTACTTTTTTGAATTTGGCGCCGATCTCCGCTCCCGTGCGTCGTAACGTCGCAGGGAACGGAGATCAGCGGCACTTGGGCACTGTGTGAATCGAGCGAGCAGACGGCTCGCTCACACAGCGGGGAGACATTGCAGGATCCAGGGGACAAGGTAAGTAACTTCCCCCTGTATCCTGCAATGCAAGCCTGAGTCTGGCTCGGGGTTACCACTTTTGGTACTGAAATCTCACCCCGAGCCAGACTCAGGATTACCGCCAGGGGGGGGTTAAGCTTTGACAATAAAACCTGGAAGCTGATTGGGTTCTATGCAAAGCTGCACCAGATATTGCACTCTCCAGTTTTAGTAAATATCCCCCATAGTCATGGTTTGTCATCATTATCAACTGACACTCTATGGCATTCCTGTCTATGGTTCCAGAATTAATCAACATTGAGACAGCCGTCCCAAATTATTATTATCAGTGGCGGCTGGTGCTTAAAATGTTTGGGGGGGGGCAAAGAAACTGAAAAATACTGAAACACCCCCCCCATCAATTGCAGCCTCACTGTGCCCATCAAATGCAGCCATTGTGCCCATCAAATGCAGCCACTGTGCCCATCAATTGTAGCCATTGTGCCCATCATATGCAGCCATTGTGCCCATCATATGCAGCCATTGTGCCCATCAAATGCAGCCACTTGTGCCCATCAAATGCAGCCACTGTGCCCATCAAATGCAGCCACTTTTGCCCGTCAAATGCAGCCACTTTTGCCCGTCATATGCAGCCACTGTGCCCATCATATGTAGGGGCTGCCACTGAGGGGGACTCTTTATTTTATTAGCATTAACCACGCCGTCTGTCCGTGTACTGAGCTGTGATAATTTATCACTGCTTAATAAACTGACATCTCTGTGTTTCCGTGAATTTCTGGTGCTGTAATCTCGTAAAGTCTCACGAGATTCCAGTATCAGGGGCCGTTCTCCACTGTTTGAAGCGTTTGTAGATCACTTCACTCCTCCAAAGGAGAAGCGATCTACAAAGCTTCATAAACTGGCACACAGAGGAGAACGATCTCCTCTGAGAATGCCGGAGAATGAAGCAGTGAAATTTTTTCACTGCTTCCTAAACGGACACCTTAGCGGGGGGGATATTATACTGTTTACAGCGAATGTATATTGTGTTTACCCTTCTCTCTCCTTACTATAATCTTTATCTGGGAAGATTGCTGCCTTTTTCTTTTATTTGGTCTGGGAGATGCATTGTACACGGGTGCTGTTGAATTGTAGTGCTAAATGTTTACTACGTTTCTAAGTTTGTATTTTCTTTTTGTGAAAAACCTTGAAAAAAAAAAAAAAAGAAGAAGAAAATACAGGTGTATACAATGTAAATTGCAAGCAACATTGTATTCATGAACACGCTACGTACTAAGATAATATTTGGATAATTGATATTGATATACTTAAGTGTGTATTCACACAGCCGACGCCATGATTGCTAATTGTAAAATTGATGTCGTTTTTTTGTCCAGTTCAATCTATTTTACATAATAACATATATCATCTCTCTCTCTCTCTCTCTCTCTCTCTCTCTATCTATCTATATATCTATATATATAGATAATATATATATATATATATATATATATATATATATTATATATATATATATATATATACTGTATACACACACACTCTTTTCTCTACATCTCTTTCCCCATCTTCCTTTCCTACTTCTCCATTTTTCTTTCTTCATCTCTGTTTTTTTCTATCGCTCTCTTTTTTCTCTTCTTTCCCCCTCTCTCTCTCTCTCTCACTCTCTCTCGCTCTCTTTCTCTCCTGTTTCTTCTCTATTTCTTTCTCTATTTTCTATTATAATTCTATCCCAACAAGTTTTTCTTCTTTTTTTCGCCTTACAAAAAAATGCATGACCATTAAATCCTATGGAACTCTTCAGACCAGTCGACTGAGGGTTAGTTGCAATTTTAAAAGTCCTGAATGTTGCATTTTTGGTGTTGGATGTTTTTTGCAGCCAAAAAAAAAAAAAAAAAAAACCCACCAAAAACGCACATCCCTATTGAAATGCATTGAAAACGCATAAAAAATGTGGCAAAAACTCAAACATGATTTTGTTGAGTCATATGTCCTTTTTCACAGATGTATATGTGTTTTTACTACATTTTGCAATGGAGCAGTGTGAAAGCAACCTTATGGTACATGCAATGCAGATTGGTAACAGTTCTTACTTTTCTTTCTCTTTCTTTCTTTCTTCTTTTTCTTTTTTCTCTTTCCTTCTCCTTTTTCTCTTTCTTTTCCTCTTTCTTTCTTTTTCTTTCTTTCTTTCTTTCTTTCTTTCTTTTCTTTCTTTCTTTCTTTCTCTCTCCTCTCTCTCTCTCTCTCTCTCCCCTCTTCTCTCTCTCTCTCCCCCTCCCTCTTTCTCTCTCTCTCTCTCTCCCTCTTTTCTCTCTCTCGCTCTCTCTCCCTCTCTTCTCTCTCTCTCCCTCTCCCTCTTTTCTCTCTCTCTATCTTTCTCTCTCCCTCTTTTCTCTCTTTCCCTCTCTCTCTCCCTCCCTCTTTTCTCTCTCTCCCTATTTTCTCTCCCTCTTCTCTCTCTCTCACCCCCCTTTCTCTCCCCCTGTCCTCTCTCTCCCTCTTATCTCTCTCTCTCTCTCTCCCTCTCCCTCTTTTCCCTCTCTCCCCCCTCTTTTCTCTCTCCTTGTTCTCTCCCTCCCTCATTTCTATCCCTCTCCCTCTGTGTTTGTCTATCTCGTCGTAACTGTATCAGTCTATCTCTCTCTCTCTCTCTCAATATTAGCAAAATATTAAAGCAATAAAAAATATGTCTTACAAAGTTGGCCTTGATTTGTCTTGGTGAATCTTCAACTCCTGCTAACCCCCCCTGACATGGACTCCGCAGGAGTAGTAGGTGCAGGGCGATGATGACCAGCAGTGGACAAGTTCCAGATCCCAGACTCCCCATGGATTAATTTCCCAGGTTAGCTCATGGTGAAGTACACTTATCCCACCTGGAGGTATACATCCAGCTCCATGTTGGAGAAGACATCACCTGTACGCTTGGCGTCTTTGCAGGTGGCTCGTACGAGATGTCTGGCTATAGCTGGCCAGGCCACATTCTTCTCTCTGTCACCTGTGTAGCTCCATCCCTGTCACCTCCCTTCTGACTTTAACCTACTTATTTTTTTTTTTCTGCCTGGTGTTATAACTCCACCTCGAGGGCCTGCTCCTCCTTTACCCATAGTCAGAACATTTCCACCCACTTGTATGTGTGTGCTGCGTGTGTGTACAAAGTGGATTTCCTGGTATAAGCCTATCCCAGAGATGACTCTTACCTTCTGGGGACGGGGAGCCGCCTACGGCTGGGGGCCCACCTGCCTGCAGAGCACCAAGTCAGGAAAGTATTGCTTTGACTCACAGCACAGATAGCAGCATAGCATTGCTCAGATAGTTATCTCAGGATTCCCCTGCCATGAGAACCTGTCACAGGAGAAATTCCTGAACTGGCATTTCTGACCACCTGCTTTAAAAACATAACTGTCATCCTCTGTCTTTAGTATTTTCCAAGTCACATATAAGTAATACGTTTTAGATCAGGATTTCAGACTTCACCCCAACTCTGATGTTCACAGGTGCAGGGGACTGTAAAATTCCACACATTTCTCATGCCCGCGGAGCAGAAGGTGGCACGGAAACCTGAAAACCTGAACGTTCATCGCTGTTCATGCTTGTACTCCTGTAAATGCATTTTCCATGCGTTTAACCCCGCATGTGCAAAACTTCTGCATTTGGGAAAAATGTCATACGTACACGTGCAGGTAAACGCCAGTGCAAAAGAGCATCGGCATCTACATAATTACTAGACATGTGCAATTCGTTTCGTTTTTTTTTCGTTATTTTCGTTCATTCGTTATCGTACGAATGAACGAACGATTTGCTAAAAATTTTAACGATTCGTTCGAATCGAACGAATCCGAAAATAACGAAAATCCGAAAAAAACTAATTAGAAACAACGAATGTACGAATGAAGAAAATCCGAAAAACGAAAACAGGAACAACGAAAATGAAAATGAACGAAAAAATTTGTAACTTTTTTTTTTTGTTGAATTGGTAATTTTCAGTGTCCCTTACAATGGCGCTGCTTAACGTGCTTCGAATGGATTGAACGAAAAAATTCGTACATTCGTAACTTTTTTTTTTTTTTTTCGAATCGTAATTTTCCATGTCTCTTACAATGGCGTTGCTTAACGTGCTTCGAATGGATTTAACGAAAAAATTCGTACATTCGTAACTTTTTTTTTCGATTCGTAATTTTCCGTGTCTCTTAAAATGTAATAATAGCATACACATTACATAAAATTATGAATTATGCTACGATTACGAATCTACGAATGTTACGAATGTACGAATAAATACGAATGCGTCCGAATTTCGAATAAACGAAAAAACGAATCAACGAAAAAATAACTTACGAATCGTTACGAATACGAACACCGACGACGTACGAATTTACGAATCGTTACGAATCAACCGAAACGAAAAAAACGAAAATAAACGAAAATTTTTGTTGTGCACATGTCTAATAATTACAGCCATGCACTTCTACGGCCAGCTGCACGCACCACCTATGGCTCCCCGGGTGCTGGAAAACTGCCATTGGCGAATTTGGTCCCATTTCCCCCTTAGCGCACACACAGCCAGGCACACCTCATTTTCAGCACTCTTCCACTAACTCCAAAGAACAGCCTAGGGTTTCTAGATAAGGGTTAGGGAACATGGGATACCCTGCTGAACTGCAAAACTGAACAACTTGAGGACTCCTCAATTTCTGGCTGCACTGTACAAACTGATTGTTCCACAGGATCTCCTATGTTTTCAGTGAACTTTATTCCTTCCAGAGTTAAAAGCCACACGCAGTCACTATTTTTCAGCACTGGGACCATCTACTCACATAGCCACAGGATCATAAGTTGCCTTCTGCCAATATTCACCAGGGTCTTTCTAGTGAGGGAGATGTAGACTTACACCACCATAGGACAGCTAGACTCTTTCCCAACAACTTCCTCCTGGCTCTCTCCAGTGAGCTTCTCCAGACCCAATTTGATCCTAGGTCTCTGCAGCTAAGCTTAGCTGGGACCTCAATGTCTTCCTCAAGAGCTCCTCTAGACTCCTGCACCAGGGGGCAGAGTCTCCTCCCGCAGGACTGGACCCAGGAACACTGCAAACCGCTGCCCAGACCTCCTGCTATTTATGGGTTCTCCAGCCACCTACTGGGCACACCTTTAGGGATTTGCTAGATTTACATAAATATTCAGGCTGCATGCTCAGTCCTTTCTCCCACTATGATTTTGAAATCCTCTAGAAAAAAGGGGGAAGTAACAGAGCAGCAGCCTTTTAGATATTCAGCAGCCCAAAATAATAAACCCCTTGCTCCACTGATTACAGGGGAGCCAAACTAAATTTACCTAGCAGCCTGCACTAGGAGGTGCGTCATGAAAGAAGCTTTACGTAATTTCATAGCTCCCAACTGTCCCTGATTTGGAGGGACTGTCTCTGATTTGGAGCAATGTCCCTCTGTCCCTCATTCCTCCTCATTTGTCCCTCATTTTGGTCTGATCTATATAGATGTATATAAAATGCACTTTTTATCAATCAAAAAGCGTTTTCCATCGCTAAACCTTTCATCTGATTTCTAAATTGCTGCATTTGTAAATTCCAAAAGGAATAGTAGTGGTAAAAAAAAATCACTTGTGGGTTTAACAAATCTTGTTTTTTTTTTGTACAATTCTCCTTTAAGGGGGTGTGGCAAGGGGTGTGTCCTATGCCTGCATGCTTTTGCTGATAGGTGTCCCTCATTCCCATCTCAAAAATTTGGGAGGTATGTAATTTCGAGAGCAATTTTTACATATGACAATTTTTGTGTGTTGTCCAGCAGGACAATACAACACAATCTCCAAGCGGTTGGGGATTACTACATCCACCTCGTTTGTGGCCGAATGAAAGAGAAAAAAAAAAAACGAACCATGAATGACCAGCTTTAGACAACATTAAAATCAAAGCATCGCAATGCCAGCCAGAGATCCAGTATTTAAAAAAAAAAAAAAAAATGGTCAGTAACGGCAGTTTTCATTATTCTCTTATGAAAGATTCCCTTTAAACCCCAACAGAGGGAATGAGGCCCCAGGGGTAGACTGGAAACTCAACTACTGTGATGTCACCTTTGGAATCCCAAGAGGAAATGGAAGCTGCCAGGTGCTTCAGCTGATACATACGTACCAAAAAACTAAAACCGCGTCGGGCAGGCTGACTCTTAAACTATAAGTTCTAAATAACGCAGATTTAACCACTTTGCATCCCGTCCATAGTCATATGACGCCCACAAGTCCTGTCAGTGGAGAGGAGACCGATCATGTGATCCCAGTACGGAGGAACACCGATCGGTCTCCTCCCCCCACAGTTAGAATCACTACCTTAGGGAACACATTAACCCCTGCAGCGCCCCCTAGTGTTAACCCCTTCCCTGCCAGTCACATTTACACAGTAATCATTGCAACTTTATAGCAACGATCGCTGTGTAAATGTGAATGGTCCCAAAAATGTGTCAAAAGTGTCCGAAGTGTCCGCCGCAATGTCGCAGTCACGAAAAAACAATCGCAGATCGCCGCCATTACTCGTAAAAAAAAAAAAAAATGCAATAAATCTATCCCCTATTTTGTAGACGCTATAACTTTTGCGCAAACCGATCTATATATACGCTTATTGCATTTTTTTTTACCAAAAATATGTAGAAGAGTACGTATCGGCCTAAACTGAGTAAAAAAATAGTTTTTTTAAAAAAAAATGGGATATTTATTATAGCAAAAAGTAAAAAAATATTGTGTTTTTTTCAAAATTGTCGCTCTTCTTTTGTTTATAGCGCAAAAAATAAAAACCGCAGAGGTGATCAAATACCACCAAAAGAAAGCTCTATTTGTGGGGGGAAAAAAAAGGACGTCAATTTTGTTTGGGTGCAACGTCGCACGACCGCGCAATTTTTAGTTAAAGCGACGCAGTGCCGAATCGCAAAAAGTGCTCTGGTAAGGAAGGGGGTAAAATCGCTCGGTACTGAAGTGGTTAAAATAACGCAGGTGACGCAGATTTTTAAAACGAAGACGTAAAAGAAACTAAATATTTTCACCCACTCCCCGAAAGACAATGCAAAAAATATTTATAATGGAATTGAGAGTAAGACACGGAGCTTAGGGCTAATAGTGTCATATTTAAGGTGTATCGTGCCCGGAGCACTCCGCTCTACAGATACAGATAAAAGCTACATAACAGCACAACACTGAGTACATATTTTAGGATGTAGCACAGTTCCACTGGACCATTAGCAGGCCAACTGGATACCTTCCTTAAAACCTTCCTATCAGATTATATATGCATTTTAAATGAATGTAAACATATTTTTTTAACCCCTTCCCACCCGCGCTATAGCCGAAAGACGGCTACAGCGTGAGCTTACTTTTCCGGGAGGGCGGCCATTGATGTCCTACCGTGTACGCACTGCGCTCCTTCTGACTCTCAAAGGCCAATCACAGTGGCCCTTTACCACGTGATAAGCTGTGTCCAATGACAGCTGATCACGGATGTAAACACAAGCCGGCTATCGCCTTCCCTTCCTCACGCTGATAGTGTGAGGAAGGGAGTAGAGAGCCGATAACCCGCTTGTGTTAAAGGGACATCGACACTGATAATCATGGCACTGATTATCAGTGCAGTCTCAACAGTGCCCGCCAGTGCTGCCAATCAGTGCTCATCAGTGCTGCCAATCAGTGCCCATCAGTGCTGCCTATCAGTGCCCTTCAGTGCAGCCTCATTAGTGCCGCCTCATGAGTGCACGTGAGTGCTGCCTCATCAGTGTCACCTATCAGTGCTGCCTCATCAGTGCCCATCTGTGTCCATCAGTGCAGCCTATTAGTGCCACCTATCAGTGCTTTTCAGTGCAGCCTCATTAGTGCCATCTCCTCAGTGCACGCCAGTGCTGCCTCATCAGTGGCATCTATCAGTGCCGCCTTATCAGTGCAGCCTATTAGTGCCCATCAGTGCAGCCTCATCAGCGCACATCAGTGAAGGAGAGAAATTACTTGTTTTCAACATTTTATAACAAATTATGAGAAAAAAAAATATTTTTTCAACATTTTCAGTCTTTTTTCAGTTAGCAAAAAATAAAAAACCCAGTGGTGATTAAATACCACCAAAATAAAGCTCTATTTGTGTGAAAAAAGTATAAAAACGTCATACGGGTACAGTGTTGCATGACGATGCCAGCTTTGGGGCTCAATCCCAAGCTGGGCTCTGTCCATAGAAACACACAGCGTGGCACAGCTCCTCCCCGTGCTCTCTACTCACAGGCTGTGATTGACAATGGCTCCCCCTGCTGCCTAGATGTCCAGTGAGGACAGAGAGAGCCGAGAGAGCTGCTGCTCTCTGGCACAGCTCTGTATCAATATTGGGTTGAGGTAAGTATAATGGGGGGACGGGGGGAGCTGCACACAGAAGTTTTTTTTTACCCTAATGCAAGGAATGCATTAAGGTAAAGAAAAATACCTTTAAAACTGCATTAACGCATTTTATGCATGCTATTTACCTGTAAAAGCCTCCCTTGTGTAGACGCCTAAAAGCACAGAGGTGGCTGCTGGGTGCTGCCATCATGGATGTGATATTAGAAGCCCCAGCAGACCCTATAGTATTCCCCATTTGCTCCTCCCTCAGCAGCTACATAAAAAGGTTACTTAGGGAGGTGAGGGCAGGGGCAGAACAGCTGAACCAGCACAATCCCGGGGAAGGGGGGGGGGGGTGCGGGGGGGGGGGGGGGGGGGGGGGGGGGGGGGGTGGGGGGGGGGGGGGGGGGGGGGGGGGGGGGGGGGTGGGGGGGGGGGGGGGGGGGGTGGGGGGGGTGGGGGCCCCCCCCCCCGCCCGGGGGGGGGGGGTTCCTGAGGTATAAGGTAGGTGCTATTACATGGGGGATGAAAGCTGCATGGCACAGAGGCAGTGTAATGAAATAGGGTAAGGAGAGATGAGTAGGAGGGAAGTTCTCAAGGGGGTAAAAGGTGGATAGAATGGAGGTGGTTTGGAAAGGAGAGAGGGAGAAGTTGAGTTTGGAGGTGCTGCGATCTGTGGGGTAAATAAGTTGGCAAAGAGGCACAGTGACCAGTTTGGGGGGTGCTGTGACTGGAGAGAAAAAGAGAAAGTGGTATGTTGGGGGGATTTAAGGTGGCAGGGTGCCACTGTGGCTAGAAGAGAGGGTGGACTTTATTGGAAGGGGGTTGAAGGGAGGTGTTGTGACCGGGGGACCTCGCCAATGTTGCCATTAGCTTGAAGCAGAGGCATATTCTGCTCACCACATTCCCGACACTAAGAGCTCCTCCTCTAGATCCGGCACTGCTGATCCCACTGCTGACCCCTCTCACAAAAGAGGCCAGCAAAGCCACCACCCTCTCCTGCAGTAATTAAGAATGCTGGTCAGCTCGGACCAGCAGCAGAGCCCACCATTGTCAAACCTGACACAGAAAGAAAAACCCCTAAATGGACTTTAAAGGCACTGACGTTGTAAATTGTTGAAAAAAGTATATTATTTATTAAACATAGTACAAAAAATTCAAAATAAACAATTAAATATATTGGAATGATTACAATAGCTGTACAAAATCACCACTTTGGAATTCTCTGGGTTCACCCGACGCGTTTCAGAGTATCGAGTAACTCTTTCTTCAGGGGTGTTATGAGAAGATCAATCGTGTATCTACAATATAGTGGTTTCAAAAGATCATGAATGTTATCATATAGCGATCAATAGTATGATATAATGTCTCTGCATTAAATGTATTTAAACAAACTCACATATATTGTAATGGAGTTAAAGAGGAAGAAAACCCTGATGGGTTTTACTTCCTCTTTTGCTCACTGCAAAGCCTGCAAATGAAAAGCGTAATGATGCATACTAGCCCATAGACATGTGCACAACAAAAAAATGTGTTTATTTTCGTTTCGTTTTTTTCGTTTCCGAAAAATAATTGTTTTTTTTGTTTCGTTTTTTTCGTTTCCGTTGATTCGTAATGATTCGTACATTCGTAAGTCGTTGTTGTTCGTATTCGTAACGATTCGTACATTTGTAAGAGTTATTTTTCGTTGATTCGTTTTTTCATTAGTTTAATTTTCGTTCATTCGTTTATTCGAAATTCGGACGCATTCGTAGTTATTCGTACATTTGTAACATTCGTAACATTCGTAGATTTGTAATCGGAGCATAATTCATAATTTTATGTAATGTGTATGCTATTATTACATTTTAATAATTTACTAATCGAAAAAAAAAGTTACGAATCGAAAAAAAAAAAGTTACGAATCGAAAAAAAAGTTACGAATGTACGAATTTTTTTGTTCAATCCATTCATTACGAATCGAAAAAAAAAAAAAGGTTACGAATCGAAAAAAAAAAGTTACGAATCGAAAAAAAAAGTTACAAATGTACGAATTTTTTTGTTCAATCCATTCGAAGCACGTTAAGCAGCACCATTGTAAGGGCACACGGAAAATTACCAATTCAACAAAAAAAAAAGTTACGAATGTACAAATTTTTTTCGTTCATTTTCGTTGTTCCTTTTTTCGTTTTTCGGATTTTCGTTGCTTTTCGGATTCGTTCGATTCGAACGATTCGTTAATCGGATTTGTACGATTCGAACGATTCGTTATTCGGATTCGTTCGATTCGAACGATTAGTTCATTCTTACGAAAACGAACGAACGAAAAAAAGAAAAAAAAAAGAAAAAAAACGAAACGAATTGCACATGTCTACTAGCCCATTATGTGCCACTTACCTGCAAAAGGATCCAGCGATGTCCCCTGTGTAGGCAGCGTCCATCTTCTGGCCTCTCTTCCTTTCCGGGCCGCGAACTCCGGCTCTGTGATTCGCCAGAGCCGCGTGACGTCACACCCGCGCATGCGCACGGGATCCGCGATTAACGGCACAGGCTAGGGAAGAAACGGCACTTAGTTTAGTTTCTTCCCCACGCATGCGCCGTTGGAATTTTCGGCGCACTACAAGCAAAATATCTCCTAAACGGCGCACGTTTAGGAGATATTTCCACTACCTATAGGTAAGCGTTATTCTAGGCTTACCTATAGGTAGAAGTCCAAAAGGTGGGTTTACAACCACTTTAACCAATTAAAACATTCCATAGAACTATTCAAAACAAACATAGACAGAACTGTGTCTCCAAAACCTTCTGCTCAAAATAGCTGCTCCAGTTGATATGCTTTAATGATTGCATAGAAATGATGCCAAGCTCCCCCAGAGGCCAAAGAACAGCTAGGAACGCTGAAGCCAAAAAGAAGGCGTCACCCTGTAGGTAAAGATGATAAGATATATAGCACAGAATAACCATAATTGAAACTTAAAGCAGAGTTCCACCCAAAAATTGAACTTCTGCTTTAAGAGAGGTGACCCCCCGACATGCCACATTTTTTGGGGGTTGAGCGGATACCCTCTTTTTAGAGAGCTCCAGCTCAACTTCCTCCTGGCACACTGCAGCACCGGAAGGGAGATCACCCACCCCCCCCCCCCCCTCCTCCCTCTCGGCAATCATCTGGGACACGTCACAGGTTCCAGCTTATTGCCCGGCCAGTCACGGCGTGCGGCGCGGCTCGCACATGCTCAGTGGGTGCCCGGCTTCGCCCACAATTACAATGCCGGCGCCCCAGGGGAGAGGCGGAGATGAGCTGGTCTTCGTTCCCCTGCATCGCTGGACCCTGGGACAGGTAAGTGTCTGATTATTAAAAGTCAGCAGCTGCAGTATTTGTAGCTGCTGACTTTTATTTTATTTTTTTTAAGCAGAACTCCGCTTTAATTGAATTAAAATAAAAATAAAAATAAAATAAAATTAATAAAATAAAATAATAAAATTAAATTAATAAAATTAAATTAAAATTAAAATAAGTCTTATAACTATTCATTTATATAGATGATGCATCCTACCTGTGCCAAATACGGACAGGCTGATGGTACAAGGGTGGTACAAGGGTGGTACAAGGGTGGTTTGGTTAAGTTTCCATCAGTTTTGATGTATTTTTTAGCAGGTTACTAGTTAGTAAATCAATATGGTGAAACTTGTTGTAAATCAATCTTATATAAGCCTGAAAATCCTCATTTATTTGTTATCCTATAGGTAAATATTGGGCAGGTAGTGTTATCAATTAATAGAATTGTTTGACTCACATATATGCATAAGGTGCAGTGCATACACCCCAAAAGAACTAAGCCCACGGTGTCAAGAAAAAGGGGGCGGGGGGGAATAGAATGATAAAGCATCATACGTTGCATATAGACGGCCTCCAATCCCCCTCCAATCCCAGGCCTCGCCGAATTGCTTCAGCTGTGCCTGGGAGGGAGGGCGGGAAGAGAAACCCAGATCGCGCCTATGCTGGCTTCCTGTTGTCAAACCTTCTGCAGTATCTCTCCCTGCACTGTGTCTAAAGTGTGGGATAGGGGATCAGTGCAGGGGCGTTGCTAGGTCTGCAAAAGATCTGGGGCTAGAGCCCATAGCAGTGGTCACTGTGAAGATTTAACACCCAGAATAAGCAGACAGCAGAAGCTTGAACATGGCCTGGTGTTTATTCAGCAGCAGCCATCTTACAGAACTGAGCACAACTCCCTGCCCCCAGATCACATGACCAAAACTGTTAACTGTTTCCTAACATGCATAAGTACTATAACTAGGCATAACAATTGAACTTGAATTATAACAAAGCATACACATCATTACATCTTCCCTCTCAAGTATGAAGCATTTAATATGAGACAAAGTCCCTCCATATCTTTGGTTTAATTGCTCGACCATAGCGAGAGAAAGTAATCGCTGGCTCATCATCTGTAGGATTGGTGTCTAGTTGAGAGTCACTCCCAGCATTATCACGTGCTGATACGTTTATGCTGTCCTCGGTATCCTCAGTAGACTCAATATCCGTGTTTAGGACTTCTGTGCCATCATGGGCTTGTTCTTTATCTTCATTGTCATCCGGTTCCTCTAATGATGTATCTGCAGCAGTGTCTGGACAAAGATGACGCCTGTTTCGTCTCAGTTTCTGTCCACACTTGGTTTCGATTATATATGATTTTGGTGAATTGGCTTCTTTGACAATTCGAGCAGGTTCCCATGTATTCCCAGTGACTCTGTGTCGCACAGCTTGCCCAGCAGAGAGTGGACGAAGGGATTTTGTAGATTTATCAAAATACAGTTTTTGCCTTTTCATATTTATGATCCTCTGAGCTGTTACTCGATCCTGTGGAAAAAACTGAGGCTGCAATTTCTGTGGTGCAATAGGCACTGTGGTCCTCAGTGTTCTACCCATTAGCAGCTGTGCAGGTGAGCATAAACCTTCAATAGGTGTTGCACGATAGTTTAACAGTCCTAGGTACACATCCTGCCCTGATGATTGCGCTTTCAGTATAATGGATTTGGTTATGCCAACATACTTCTCTGCTAGACCATTGGCCTGTGGGTGATAGGGGCTTGTGGGTTTGTGCCTGATTCCCCATTCACACAGGAAGCACTGGAACTCAGAACATGAGAATTGTGGCCCATTATCAGACACAAGTTCTTCACACACTCCATGTCTTGAGAGTATTGTTTTGAAAGCCCATATGACTGTTGATGCTTTTAAATTTCTCAGCTGCACTAGCTCAAAGTATTTGCTGTAGTAATCTACTACTATCAGGTAATGGTTTTCCTCAAAATGAAAAATATCTGTAGCCAGTCTCTGCCATGCCCGTGAAGGAGCATTCCACGGTGTAAGAGGTTCCTTTGCGTTGTGTTTTTGAAATGTCTGGCAGGTTTCACACTTCTTCACAAGTGTTTCAATATCAAAGTCTAAATTAGGCCAGTAGACCAACTCCCGCGCCCTGCGCTTACACAGAGTGATGCCCAAATGCCCCTGGTGGATTTGTTTCAGTACTTCTGCTTGCTGTGACTTAGGAATGAGAATACGATCACCCATAAATATGATATCTGAATGAATGTATAGCTCATCTTTCATAGGCCAGAATCCCTGCAGTTCCGGACACAGCTTCTTTCGTTTTTCTGGCCAGCCATTGCACATGACACGAGTTAGTTTTTCTAGGACTTTATCCTGTTTGGTGTCTTGTCTTATCTTCTCCAGCCGTACATCTGATATTGGAATGTTTGCTAGTACTGTATGTACCTGTTCTTCCAACTCAGGTTCATCCCGTGCTTCATGTCCTTCTAAAAACACCCTAGACAGGGTATCTGCCATTGGAATTTCCTTTCCAGGCTTATACTTTACTGTGAGATCGTACTGCTGTAATTTCATAACCATCCGCTGCAGACGTGGAGGTGTAGAAGCTAGTGGTTTCTGTAGGATGTACTCCAATGGCTTGTGGTCTGTTTCCACAACTACCGGGCGACCATATATGTACTGGTGAAATTTCTCACATCCATTCACAATAGCCAGCATCTCTTTCTCAATTTGGGCATAATTGGCTTGCGTTGTGGTCAATGCTCGTGAAGCATATGCCACAGGATGTCCTTGTTGAGTCAGTACAGCACCTAACCCAAACTGGGATGCATCCACTTGAAGTACAGAGTCACAGTTTACGTCAAAATATTTCAGTATTGGCCCTGGATGTTTAGTGATCAATTTTTTCACTTTGTCGAAAGTCTTTTCCATGTTTGCGTCCCAACACCAAACAGCATCCTTCTGTAGCAGTGTACGCAGTGGTGCTATCTGTTGAGCAAGGCCCTGAGAGAATTTGGATAGATAGTTGAAAATACCTAGTGATGTCTCCAGCTCCTTTCTGGAGGTTGGGGCCTTCATGTTAAGAACTGCTGTAATCTTCTTTGGATCAGGCTTCAAGCCCTCTTTGGTTAGTAGGTGTCCAAAATATGTAACTTCTTCTACCCCAATTTGCATTTTGTTTGGATTGAGTGTGAGATTCTTCTCACGACAGCGATTGAGTAAAGCAGTAAGATTTTTGTCATGTTCCATTTGATCCTTTCCATAGACCAGCAAATCATCAACTATTACTTCAACACCCTGTAGACCAGCGATCAATTCGTGCGATTTCTTTTGAAATATTTCCTGTGCAGATGCTATGCCGAAAGGTACTCTTGTGAAGCGCCATCGACCCAAAGGGGAGTTAAAAGTGGTCAAGTAACTGCTGGCTTCATCAAGACGCAATTGCCAGTAACCTGAATGGGCGTCTAGTACACTAAATACTGTTGCTCCTACTAGCTTGTGCGCTATATCCTCTATGGTGGGGAGTTTGTAGTGTTCTCTCATTATGACTTTATTCAAATCACGTGGGTCAATGCATATACGAATTGCACCTGTGTTCTTTTTCTCCACCACAACCATAGAACTGACCCATTCCGATGGTTCTGTGACCTTTTTTACTACTCCCAGCTTCTCCATCCTTGTGAGTTCTTGTCTGACTTTATCCACAAGAGTTAAAGGTATTCTCCTTGGGGCGTGGATGACAGGCTGTGCACCCTCTTTTATTCGTATGCGGCTTACACCCGGGAGGCACCCCAGGCCCTTGAATAGATCACAGTACTCACGTTTGATGTCAGCCTCTGTCAGACCTCTGTGCCCACCGTCCACAGTCATTATGATCTTCACAAGTCCAATCTCTTTACTTGTTCTGAGACCTAGCACGGCTGGGGCTTGTGTTTCTATCACAAACAATTGTAAAACCTTTTCAGATCCCTTGTATGAACATTTTGCATGACAGCGACCCATTACTTTCAGCTTTTCACCACCATATCCCATTAGTTTCGGTAGGTCCTGAGTCTCTAAGGGGGATTCATTACTGAGGTGTTCCAGGTATATGTGACTTGGCACACAATTTACTTGTGCTCCTGTATCTATTTTGAATGTGATTGGAGTTTTGTTAGCCCCTATCTGTAATGTTACAGTTGCTTCATCTGCGGACTGATGTGTTTTTTGTACTGCTGCAAGATATATTGGGGTGCAGTCTGAGTCTGACCCTGCATTGTCATCATTGTCCTCTATGGCGTGTACAGAACGTGTTTTTGACCTTTCGGTTTGTGAAAACAGTTTACACACCCTGGCAAAATGTCCTCTTTTCTTGCATTTATTGCATATCTGCCCCCTTGCCGGACAGACACTATTTTTATGGTGCATGTTTCCACAAAATCCACACGCTTCTTGTGTGTTACTTGTCCCAGTGCCATAGGTGTTCTTTATTCCTTTGTGTGTTTTTTCTTGCCCATATCTGCTGCTGTGATTTTCTATAGCATTAATCTGGAGCTGTTTTCCTTCCAGTACCTTCATGTCCTTTCTTGACATTTCATATGCTCTGGCAATCCTTATGGCTTTCTCAAGATTTAAATCTTCTTCCTGCAGCAGCTTTTCCTGAACTTCCTTAAACTTACTGCCCATCAGAATGCGATCTTTTATCATATCTCCAGCATCATAGAAAGCACAGTCTTTGGCAAGCAAGCGCAGCTGTGTCACCCATTCATCCACAGACTCACCTCCACACTGGTTCCTCTCATAGAACAGTTTCCTTTGCACTGTGGAGTTTCTCCTTGGGTTGCAGTATGCTTCAAACTTTGCAAACAGTACCTCTGTTTTCTTTTTGTCCTCTGCAGTGATCTCCCCACTTGCTTGCCAGGCTCGACACACATCACGTCCTTTTTGTCCCACACATATCAGAAAGTGAGCTGCTTTCTGCTGATCAGACCATTTGTCTGCATCTGGTCCTGCAAACACAAGCTCTATCAGCTCCCTCCATTGTGACCAGTTTTCAGATACATTTCCTGATTCCAAATCCAGGGATGGAATGTTCTTTGTGTTGCTGTTTGCTGCCATGACTCTTCTGACCCGACTTCTGGTACCATGTGATGATTTAACACCCAGAATAAGCAGACAGCAGAAGCTTGAACATGGCCTGGTGTTTATTCAGCAGCAGCCATCTTACAGAACTGAGCACAACTCCCTGCCCCCAGATCACATGACCAAAACTGTTAACTGTTTCCTAACATGCATAAGTACTATAACTAGGCATAACAATTGAACTTGAATTATAACAAAGCATACACATCATTACAGTCACCAACCTTTTTGAAGGCCCGGGGGGGGGGGGGCACGCCAGTGGCAAGCTATTTTTCGTGAGCAAAGGCTGGTGTTGGCGTTTCAATCATCATGGCACCGTGGTTGATATGGTGTCAGGGTGATCAAAGTGCATTGTTTCTATTGTTACATTCTAATATATAATGAAGTGGTTCAACTCACCATAATGTAGAATCAGTGGGAGCCCTGGGCGTGTCACTTGCCACATCTCGTGCCAGCAGATGCAGCATGTCACTTGCCACTGTCGCCTGTCACCAGATGCAGCTTTTTAACTTGCCACCGTCACCTGCCACTAGATGTGGATTGTCACTTGCCATGTCGCCTGCCACCAGATGTGGATTGTCACTTGCCACATCACCTGCCACCATTTGCAGATTGTCACTTGCCACGTCACCTGCCACCATTTGCAGACTGTCCCTTGCCACGTCACCTGCCATCATTTGCAGACTGTCACTTACCACGTCACCTGCCACCATTTGCAGACTGTCACTTGCCACGTCACCTGCCACCATTTGCAGACTGTCACTTGCCATGTCACCTGCCACCGATAGCAGATTGTCACTTGCCACGTCATCTGCCACTAGATGTAGGTTGTCACTTGCCAACTGATGTGGATTGTCACTTGCCATGCCAGCCAGTGCCACCAAATGTGCATTGTCGCTGCATTGGTGGCAGGCTGGCAGCACTGGTCTATTTAGTGATGGCGGGAGAGCGGAGATGCGGGGCGGGCAGTGAAAGATGATGTAATCTCTCTGTTCCCAGATGCACCTCTGACATTGAAGAGGCCCGCGCTGTGAGGGCGGAAGAGTGCTGATGTGTGGCGGGCAGTGAGAGATGATATCATCTCTCTGCTCCCCGCAGCACATCGCTCCCACATTGAAGTGGTCCGGCTGTGAGGGTGGAAGAGTGGTTACGTGGAGCGGGTGGAGAGAGATGATGCCACCTCTGCTCGTCCGCCCGCTCGTCTCTCTCCTCCACCTCTAATGCAGCCCACCACAGCCGTGACCTGCTGGTTAGGCAGGGACCCTGCGGCAAGAGACTCGGGGCTTTGGGCTCCATATTCGGGGCTACAGCCTCGATAGCCACCCCCTGGCGACGCCTATGGTTCAGTGTATTTGCAGTTGTTGCGGTTCTGAAGTCAATGATATTGTGCTGCAAGCTGCCTGAACTGAGGTGTACAGACATGGTTGCAGAGCTGTCAGCACACCTCCATCAGGGAGCTTGCTAGCAGGAGACTCCAGCAACTAAACTTTGGGCACATGGAACTCCTTCTCTCACAATTCAACAACACAGTGCAGTTTAATATCACAGCAGGGAGCACGTTGTGAGACGGGGCAGGCTCTGCTGTTTGCCCAGGATGACCAGCAGCACTGATTAAAATTGCAGGAAGGTTTGGAAGATTTGCTGGCATCCTTTAGGAGGAGCAGGATCAGCAACAGGGTGCAGAGCGGTGGTACCAGGCCAACCATGTGCCATCAGGTTTAAGTACAGGAATGTAATGAGGCGCACAAGTCACCACAGTGCCCCCTCCCCCCCACCTCCCAACTTTCCAAAATGGGAATGAGGGACACCTATTAGCAAAAGTATATAGGCATAGAACACAACCCATGCCATGCCCCCCATAACCACTTAAGGACCGAGCCTCTTTCTGAAATGTGTTGTTTACAAGTTAAAAACAGTTTTTCTTTGCTAGAAAATTACTTAGAACCCCCAAACATTATATATATGTTTTTTCTAACACCCTAGAGAATAAAATGGCGGTCGTTGCAATACTTACTGTTTACAAGAGCACTATTTTGGGAAAAAATACACTTTTTTAAATTAAAAAATAAAACAATAGTAAAGTTAGCCCAATTTTTTTTATATTGTGAAAGATGATGTTAAGCCGAGCAAATTGATACCCAACATGTCACGCTTCAAAATTACGCCCGCTCGTGGAATGGCAACAAACTTTTACCCTTCAAAATCTCCATATGCATCGGTTAAAATATTCTACAGGTTGCATGTTTTTAGTTACAGAGGAGGTCTAGAGCTAGAATTATTGCTCTCGCTCTACTGATGGCAGCGATACCTCACATGTGTGGTTTGAACACCGTTTTCATATGCAGGCGCTACTCACGTGTGTGTTCGCTTCTGCACACTAGCTCGGCGGGACGGGGCGCGTTTAAAAAAAAATATATTTTTTCATATTTATTTAACCTTTCATTTTTTTATTTTTACACTGTTCTTTTAAAAAAATAAAATTGTGACACTTTTATTCCTATTACAAGGAATGTAAACATCCCTTGTAATAGAAAAACAGCATGACAGGTCCTCTTAAATATGAGATCTGGGGTCAAAAAGTCCTCAGATCTCATATTTACACTAAAATTCAATAAAAACATTTTTTTTTAAATGTCCCTTTAAGAGCTATGGGCGGAAGTGATGTTTTGACGTTGCTTCCGCCCTGCAATGGTATGGAGCCAGGTGGGGACCATATTCCCCTTACTCATCTCCATGTCAGGCTAGAGAGAGGATCCAATCACCTCCGCCGCTACCGACGGATCTGGTAAGCGGCGGAGGGCACCGGAGCACGCCGGGAGGGGGGCCCTCTCCCCCGCCACCCATAAAAGGGATCTTGCGGTGAATTCGCCACAGAGACCACTTTTACTTTGAAGCGGACCGCCCTCTGAAGAAGAGGAGACCGGGGTTAGGGCAGCTAGCTGCTGCCATAACAAAGATATTTCTCTTCAATGTACCGGCGTATAACGATGGTAGGCAGTCCGCAAGTGGTTAAAGGAGAATTGTATAAAATTAAAAAAAATGATTGGTTAAACCCACAAGTGCTTTTTTACCACTAATATTCCCGTTATATTGGCTTTTGGTATTTACAAATGCAGCAATTTAGAAATTGGATGAAAGGTTTAGCGCTGAGAAACACTTTTTGAAAGATGAAAAATGCATTTTATATACAACTGTATAGATCAGACCAAAATGAGGAACCAAAGAGGAGGAAAGAGGGACAGAGGAACATTGTTCCAAATCAGGGACAGTCCCTCGAAATCAGGGACAGTTGGGAGCTATGCCCCCCATCTCCACATGAGGATACTGCACCCTTGGTATGTGCCCTCCTACCCCTTTTTACATGAAAACACTGCACCAGGGGTACTGTACATGTTCTTCCTGCCTCTTCCTGGCACTGATCATGAGTGCCCTAATTATCAATGTCGCCACAACACTGCCAACCAGTGCCCATCAGTGCAGCCTATCAGTGCCGCTTTATCAGTGCAGCTTCATCAGTGCAGCCACGTCAGTGCCCCTCAACAGTGCCGCCTCATCAGTGCCACCTCATAAGTGCCCATTAGTGCAGCCATGTCAGTGCCCCCTCATCAGTGCCCATCAGTGTAGCCTCATCAGTGCGCATTAGTGCAGCCTCACCAGTACCCATCAGTGCATCCTCATCAGTGCAGTCTCATCAATGCCCATCAGTGCATAGCTCACAACTGTCCCTGATTTGGAGGGACTGTCCCTGATTTGGAGCAATGTCCCTCTGTCCTTATTTCCTCCTCATTTGTCCCTCATTTTGATCTGATCTATATAGTTGTATATAAATGCACTTTTTAGCTATCAAAAAGTGTTTTCCAGCACTAAACTTTTTATCTGATTTCTAAATTGCTGCATTTGTAAATTCCAAAAGCCAATATAAAGGAATATTAGCGGTAAAAAAAGCATTTGTGGGTCTAACAAATCTTGTTTTTTGGACAATTCTCCTTTAAGGGAGTGTGACAAGGGGTGTGTCCTATGCCTGCATACTTTTGCTGATAGGTGTCCTTCATTCCCATCTCAAAAAAGTTGGGAGGAATTTTGTGTTATCTCCTTGTTTTACCGGAAAATAATAATAAAGAGTTATATTTGAAAAAAAAAAAAAAAAAGTTGGGAGGTATGTCAGTGCACTATCATCAATGCCCATCAGTGCAGTCTCATCAATGCCCATCAGTGCAGTCTCATCAGCGCACATCTGTGAAGAAGAAAAATTACTTTTTTGCTAAATTTTCTAACGGAAACTAAGAAAACTTTTTTTGGACTTTTTTGTTTACCAAAAAATAAAGAACCCCCATGGTAATTAAATACCACCAAAAGAAATCTCTATTTGTGTAAAAAAAAAGTAAAAATGTCATATTGTTACAGCGTGGCATGACCACACACTTGTCATTCAAAGTGCGACAGCGCTGAAAGCTGAAAATTGACATGGGCAAGAAGGGGGTAAAAGTGCCCAGTATTGAAGTGGTTAATCAGGGGCATTTTCCAAGAATGTACGAGTAGTCAGTGTGGTGTCTTCTATGTAATTCCGGAAGCCCCTTCTTGGTGCTTTCACAACTTTGACACAATTTTTCCTATTTTTGTCTTTTTGCTGACTGCGTGGTATGACAGACCCTTTGAAATATTCGTAGAAACCACATCTGTGATTATTTTACGCAATAGCTGAGCTCTCAAGAGTCAAAACAATAATGTATACTTTGTAGACGCCACAAAAAAAAAAATGTTTTGGATTTTTTTGTTGCTGATGAGTTTCAGTTCTGAAGACATGGAGAATGGAGGCTGATTGTTTCTCAGGCAGTAAATTCTCTCCTTGGAGACAGACGCAGACAGGAACTGAAAGCTTTGAAAGAGAATTTCTCCCGCAACTTCCTATTTCTGTACAGATGGCAATATAACCTCATTGGTTCCACTGCTGGAAAGTTTCCTTGGTACGACCATTATGCGGCCACAGGGAGCCAATTAAAGAGTCAAACTCCAAATTCAGCTCTTCAAGGCCCAGAGGTATAACTACACATCTACTGCATTTTTGCCCGGTAGAAATAATCACAGGAATTTCAGCAAAAATTGGCCATCAGGAAAATTTCACCAAAGCAAAAACTCTTAATTTCTCTCCCTGAGCTGCTATATTTGCTTCATAATTGCTTTTCTTTTTCTTCATTTAGAGCAGAGGTCTCAGAGCTTTCTAAACAAAGGCCTTCAGACTTTAGGGGGACCAGACTGTGGCCAATGGGAGTAGAAAATGCCCAGTGTCATGGGGGTAAACAATGCCTCAGGCTTGGTTGTCAGTGGCACCTGTGGTTAGTAGGAGGAGGTGTTCATTATTGGTGTCAGTGGGAGGAATCATGCCTTATTATTGGTGTCAGTGGGAGGATTAGTGCCCCATTGTTGGTGACAGTGGAAGGAATAGTGCCCCATCATTGGTGTCAGTGAAGGAATAGTGCCCCTTGATCGATATCAGTGGAAGGAATAGTGCCCCACCATTGGTGTCACTGGAAGGAATAGTGCCCCGTCTCTGGTGTAAGTGGGAGGAGTGTTGTTCCTTCATTTATATCAGTGGAAGGAATAGTGCCCCACTGTTGGTGGCAGTGGAAGGAATGGTACCCCATCACTGGTGTCGGTGGGAGAAGCAGTGCCCCAAGGGCCAGATAAAGGCAAGCAAAGGGTCACATCCAGCCTTTGGGCTGAAGTCTGGAGACCACTGATTTAGAGTATCTGTGGGGGGGTATTAGGTTATATTTAGGGAAGAAGTAGTTCCCCATCATTGGTGTCAGTGGGAGGAATTATACCCTCCTGTTGGTGTTAGTGGAATGAATGGTGTCTCAATGTTGGTAAACATGGGAGGAATTGTGCCCCATGGTCAGGTAAAGACAAGCAAAGGGTTGCATCCGGGCCAAAGTTTAGAGACCACTGATTTAGAGGATGTGTTGGAGGTATTAGGGTGTATTTAAAGTGACAATAAAGGTGGTGGAGAGGGGATTATGCTGTGGGGTTGTTTTTCAGGGGTTTGGCTTGGCCCCTTAGTTCCAGTGAAGGGGTTGTAAAGTTTCATGGTTCTTCACCTTAATGAATTCTATGCATTAAGGTGAAAAACCTATTGTGCTTCAGCTTCCCCACAGTCCCCCCCCCCCTTTTTCTTACCTGAACCTGATTGTTCCAGCGACGAGCCACTGTCTCTGGTCCTCATTGGATAGATTGATAACAGCGGGAGCCATTGGCTCCCACTGCTGACAATCAAATCCAGTGACATGGGAGCCGGGGACGGGGTCAAGTCCTGCTGTCTGTGTCAATGGAAGTAGCGGGATTCATGAGCATGCCTGCACGAGTGCCACATGGAAAGCGGCTCTCCGTGGGGGCACCCAATGAAGAGGAGGAGCCAGGAACGCTGAAAAGGAGAATCGGGGCTGCTCTGTGCAAAACCTTCGCACAGAGCAGGTAAGTATGTTTGTTATTTAAAAAAAGACCTTTAAGGGCACTTTCACACATGTGGACCGTTCAGGTCTGCCTGACAGTTTTTAAGGGGGACCTGAACAGACACTCCATGCAGTTCTATGGAGGGACGGATGACAGCGGTGACATGTCCGTTGTCATCCACTACGTTGTATTCAGATGGATGGAAACCCTATTTTGCATTCGTCTGGCGGATCAGATGAAAACGGTGGTCCGTTTTCATCCGATCCCCCATAGAGGAGAGCGGGGCTCTGGCAGGTCCATCTCTGCTCAGTGATCAATGGATCAATCCCTGCTGAGCAAGCGAAGACCATGAAAAAGGACATTAATGTGTGAAAGGGGTCTAAGACGTCAGCATACCAAGACATTTTTGGACAATTTCCTGCTCCCAACTTTGTGGGAACAGTTTGGGGATGGCCCCTTCCTGTTCCAACATGACTGCGCACCAGTTCGCAAAGCAAGGTCCATAAAGACGTGGCTGAGCGAGTTTTGGATGGACCCAATAGACCTTTGGGATGATTTAGAGCAGAGAATACTGAACCCTATGGACTAAGGCTGGGAGGCCATTAAAGTTTATGTGCGTGTAAAGGCAGGCGTCCCAATACTTTTGGCAATATAGTGTATCTTGAATCACTTGAAATCTATTCATTTTTGGTTTCAGGCAAAACCCTAAATCCTTATTCATAACAGAAGGTTCAGCAGGATTGAGATTTATTGATGAAAGACTGTGGATTATGCCCTATGCACCTATTGTTTGGTGCATCTGGGTAAATGTCTCCTTAGTTCTTCTCCTCTTATGTTTTGTCCTACTACTCCTTCTCTCGTTCTGGTTTCCAGGAAGATCCGATAAAAAAAAAAGAAAATTTGGATAATTCAGATGAACAGGTAAAGCAGTTCCCAGATGTAGTTTGACAGACACGCCTAATACCCAGATTAGATTAGTTATAAGGAGATTATTAGTATAATCATCCTAGTATTTTTGTGATGTGTTAAGTCATTACGTGTCATTACATGTTTGACGCTAAACAAGCAACTCTCTGCTCTAGGCAACTCCAATTAGCTCTTTCCCGCCGTCACTCAAAACCCAGGTGCCAAAGTTATGCCGCTTACACACGCTCGGACTTTTGGACGGACTTGGTCCGGCGGACCGGAATCCGTCGGACAATTCGATCATGTGTGGGCTCCAGCAGACTTTTCTTTCCCAAAAGTCAGACGGACCTATAAATAAAACATGTTTCAGATCTTTCCGACGGACTCCAGTTCGGTCGAAAAATCTGGTCGTCTGTATGCTAGTCCGACGGACAAAAACCGACGCTAGGGCAGCTATTGGCTACTGGCTATGAACTTCCTTATTCTAGTCCGGTCGTACGTCATCACGTTCAAATCTGTCTGACTTTTGGAGTGATCGTATGTGGGCAAGTCTGTTAGTTCGAAAGTCCGGCGGACCTCCGCTGCAAAGTCCGTCGGAAAGACTGTCGGGCCTAGTCCGTCGAAAAGTCCGATCGTGTGTACGCGGCATTAGAGTCGAGCTGTCCCCACTCATAGACTCAATGTAAAAAGAAAGGGCCACCTCACACTAGATCAATCACTGGTACCCACGTTTATTGTGTAAAGCCCCATACACACGGTCGGATTTTCCGACGGAAAATGTCCTATCGGACAATGTTGTCGGAAATTCCGACCGTGTGTAGGCTCCATCGGACATTTTCCATCGGATTTTCCGACGGACAAAGTTTTATCTCCTGCTCTCAAATTTTCCGACAACAAATTCCTATCGGACTTTTTCCGATCGTGTGTAGCGAATTCCGATGGACAAAGTGCCATGCATGCTCAGATCACATTACAAGACCAAAGCTATTGGCTACTAGCCTCTACGTAGTCCCGTCGTAGGCAACAAACGTCACCACGTTCAGAATGATCGGATTTCCGACAACTTTGTCCGACCGTGTGTATGCAACATCAGTGTCGGACTAAATCCGTCGGAACAAAATCCGATGGATTTTGTGGTCGGATTTTCCGACCGTGTGTACGGGGCATTAGACATCCACAAGCATGGCAGTGACAGTACCCACCCTTGGATCACCCTTACAACGCGTTTCACCCAATAGGGCTTAGTCATAAAGACTCTATTGGTTGAAACGCTTTAGAGGGGGTGGTCATAAGGCGGGGATAACCTTCCCATCATCACATGGGATTTCTGATCAGGGCCACCTGTCAGTTTTCTGGCAGTCCTGATCAGAAGCTCCATGCATGTCTATGGACAGGTGGATGCACTTACACTCATCTAATTCCGAGTCCATCTAGGTCTGAAATCAAAAATTGAAAGTGTCCTCTTCCGTTTTTAAAAACTGAACGATCACGGATGTCAAAAACTGGGATCTGTACAGAGATGTGTGCACAGGAATTTATACTCATGGTATCCCTTGAAATCTGTGATATTCAGCCAGGGCTGGTGCAAGGATTTTTGACACCCTAGGCGAAATCTCATTTTACCGCCCCATTGGCTCCAACCCTGACCCCACCTCCTTTGCCCTGCCCATGTGACAGGAGGCGGCGCTATACTGGAAGCAACAGCTCTGCTTCCTCTAGCACTGGCTCCAATGGTGCGCTGCGCCTCTAATTACACTACCTGACGGACGGAGCAGCTGCCTAAGACTGAGTTAGTTACATGCTGTGGCCTGCAGAGCATGCAGACGCGGAGGGAAACCAGCGGCCGGGCACCCCTAGGCAGCAGTGAGCCCTGTATTCAGCTAACTAAAGTTTGCCATACATGGCTTAAATTTTGCCTCCTGTGAATTGCCTAAAATTTAAGTGGTGGATGCCCTTCCCGACACCACCCGGCTAGACAAATTTTGATTGAGAAGTCAAAGCAGCTAGGTGGAAAAATGTTGGCTGAACAGTGACTGCAGCCAATCAGATGTTGCCAATGTTCAGGTATTGTGACAGCCAGTTGTCAGAATACAATAGCTGGCAATGGGAGATTCGTCCATCCACGCTGTTTAGATTGGATGGGGGAATTCCTGACCTCAAAATCATTAAAAAAACATTTTTTAAATAACCCCCGGGGTGGTCGCACCTAATGTTATTCATAATGGTATATGTATCACATGTAGGTATTATAACTCATGATCTTTTTAAATAAACTCACTTTGTCACCCCCAGCGAGCACGCTCCCATCTTTAGTGTGGGCATCTGAAGCCCACTCATTCTTGTGTAGCTGCTGGCTACCCACCAAGCGTCTCCCGATCTTGCGCATGCACATGCAGTACAAAACGGCAGATGCCCATTGACTCCTGGTATTGACGACACTCATATCCCAGGAGCCAATGGGCGGGCACACATGACGTACCTTGAAGTACAGTGGAAGTGGAGGATTCAGCAAAATAGAAGGTATTTACATTGCTTATAAAAAAAAATTGTCCAAATAGGTGTCAGAAACTGATGAGGAACGCAGGGGGGGGGGTTGGGAGTGTAAAAAATACCTGGAACGCTGCTTTACTTAAAACTCTATATGTATGTCTAGCTTTACTTCATGCAGTTCTTGAAAGATTAATCTGTCGAATACATTTTCTAATTTAATTTCCCTGTGAAGTTTTTTACTCACTTCATCCATGAGAACACTCCAGTAGAATTAAAATTGGTGCCAGTGACCATGGAAATCCAGGAGCGGCTTCCCCTGCTTCTCCTCCTCCTAGGAGGCCAATAGGATCTCTTCTCCTTTTGGCCAATTGGCTGATGGGAGGAGAATCAGGAAGACATTAGGCTCAGGGGGCGCAGTGCTCTGCGGAACAAGCCCACCCTTTTTTGAAGCCTATTAGAGCCCCTGGCTGTCAGAAACACTGAAATCAGGCCAAGACAGAAGTACAGTTAAATCACACTGGTTTAAAATTAAAAAGAACAAACGTAGTCAAAACATAGCCAAAGTTCAGTAACCGTAATGGATAGTCAACCAAGCCAGAAGTCAGGGATCAATGTAGTGGAACAGCAAGCAGGATCTGGAGCCAGAAGGGATGTCAGCAAAGCAAGTCTTGAATAGGATCGCAGGAGATCATTTCTGCGATGTTGACCAGGGCGAAGGCAGAGAACCTCTGGACTGGACGGCTTAAGTAGGCAGGACTGATGAGCAGGATATCATCAGCAGCTGAGTAACTGTGGAGAGATAGGAGCTGGCAATTAGCCGACAGCTGAGGGGCCAACTCAGAGAAGGAAGGGCTGAGCCCAGCCCAGCCCAATGACAAAGAAATGATCAGTCTATAATTTTAATGGTAGGATTATTTTAACAGTGAAAGACAGAATAACAACAAAAATATCCAGAAAAATGCATTTCAAAAAAGTTATAATTTGATTTGCATTTTAATGAGTGAAATAAATATTCTCAAATGCAAGAAGTACAAAATAATTGTCAATCTTCCTCGGTCTGGGGCTACATGCAAGATCTCACCTCGTGGAGTTTCAATGATAATGAGAACGGTGACGAATCAGCCCAGAACTACACGGGAGAATCTTGTCAATGATCTCAAAGGAGCCAGGACCATAGTCACCAAGAAAAAATTGGTAACACACTACGCTGTGAAGGACTGAAATCCTGCAGCGCCTTCAAGGTCTCTTTGCTCAAGAAAGCACATGTACAGGCCAGTCTGAAGTTTGCTAATGAACATCTGAATGGTTCAGAGGAGAACTGGGTGAAAGTGTTGTGGTCAGATGAGACCAAAATCATGCTTTTTGGCATCAACTCAACTCGCCGTGTTTGCAAGAGGAGGAATGCTGCCTATGACCCCAAAAACACCATCCCTACCATCAACCATGGAGGTGGAAACATTATGCTTTGGGGGAGTTTTTCTGCTAAGGGGACAGGACAACCACTGCATCAAAGGGACGATGGAGGAGGCTTGGACTTGGACCTGCAAAGAGGAGTGGGACAAAATCCCTCCTGAGATGTGTGCAAACCTGGTGGCCAACTAAAGGAAACGTCTGTGATTGCCAACAAGAGTTTTTCCACCAAGTACTAAGTCATGTTTTGGGAAGGGGTAAAATACTTATTTCACTCATTAAAATGCAAATCAATTTATAACTTTTTTGAAATGCGTTTTTCTGGATATTTTTGTTCTTGTTCTGTCTCTCACTGTTAAAATAAACCTACCATTAAAATTATTGACTGATCATTTCTTTGTCAGTGGGCAAACGTACAAAATCATCAGGGGATCAAATACTTTTTTCCCTCACTCTATATCTATTTGAAAGCATTTGTATTTGACATTATTTTTTCTCAGCTGGCTAAAACTTCTGCACAGCATTGTACATAGTAAAATGTTGAAAGTTAGATATTACTTATTAATTAGAACACTTCACATATTTTGAATAAACTTATTATTAATACAAACAAGATTGATGTGTATAAATAACAACCAGAGATCCTTTGTGAAGTTGGGACAATTTTTGAGAACGACCAAGACATCCATCATTGCCTCCACTGATGTGGCCTTTATTATGGCAGAGTGGCTAGATGAAGATGGAAGCCACTTCCCATTGCAAAACGCATAAAAGTCCTCTTTAGCCCTCTTGAACAACCACTGTTTGATGGAATTTATGCACGCCAAAGCCTCCTTACAACTTCCTAGATTCCAAAAGAACTAGAACCTTGAGTTACAAAAAAAAAGTCCTCTTTGATTTTTCAAAAAAGCACCTGAAGGTCTCTCAGACTCAGGAGCAATAATTTTTCTCTGGTTTGAAGAAAGAGAAATATACAATTGTTTTGCTTCAAGTGTAAACCCAGTCTCCGCTCATCACCTGCCCAATACCATCCTAGCAGTGAAGCATGGTGGTAGCAGGCAGTGTCCTGCTGTGGGGTTGTGTGTGTTTGCCAGCAGCATTATAGACTGGTCTGGAACAGGTAGACTTTTCAGGGTCTATGGTTTGAGGGTCAATGAAAACCTGTTCTGCATCCATTCCACACACAGCACTCCAGACCCCAGGCTGGGCTGAATGTGGTCCCTCCTTCCAACATGACAATAATCTTAAGCATACAACCTAGACCAACTTAGACCAACTCGGAGTAATGTAATTACATTTTGGCATTGAAATGTCAGTCAGTTCCAAAAGCAAAATGCACTTGTTAAATGTAAACATTTTGGCTGACGCATCCGAATCGAGATCGAAAAGAAAGCTACATTTTTCGATTCGCCCGATTCGAAACTTATCGATTGTAACATTTTGAATTGCAAAAAAAAGAGAAATTCAAAGAATATTCCTAAAAATACATAGAACGATGTCCAAATACAAACCCTGAATACAAATTGAACGAATTAATCAAATTTAACAAAACGAAATAACTGGATTTGCTCATCTACACAAAACGAAACAAAACACATTTTTTCGTCATGTACATGTCTTATCCATATATCTCCTTTCTAATTATCTACAATTATCAACAATTGGGTGGAACAGCGATGGGATGCCATACCCCCCCATACACCAATGCTTAATAAAGTACAGAATTACTAATAAGTACAGAAGTACTAATTTTGTAAAATAAAAATAAACTCACTCGGCACTTCTGTGATCACCCAAAAAAAATCCAATCCTGTCAGATCCAAAATAAATGTGAATAAGTATGAGATGCTAAATTAAAACCCCAACAAAGCTTAATATTGTCATTTTGGTTTCCATGAACATTGTCATCTTTGGCTGAGATATATAGATGATATTTCTGCAGTTTGGGTGGATGACATGACTTTCCTATATGAATAGCTGTTTAGATGGATTACAATTTAATATAGAATGCCGCACATATAGAGGGGAATTTACTAAGATTTGGGGCAGCCATGCATAGTAACCAATCAGTTTCTATCTTTCATTTCAAAGCTGCAGATAGTACCTGATTGGTTACTATGCACAACTCCAGATTCTATCTTCTCTAATTTTAGTAAATTCTCTCCAAAGTGTTAATTTCTTGGACACTAAAGTTTGTTAGGAACAAGGTAAAGTCCAGAGGGATCTATACATTAAACCTACAAATACAAATCAAATTATATTTACAATAGTTTCCACCCACATACCGTGTTCAGATCAATATCTGAAGCAGGCCATACATGGACTGAAATTTGGCTGGTTCAGCAGGGTCCCATGTATGGTCACTGTGGTTGAAGAAAAGTTGATCTACAGATCAACTGCCCTGTCGATATTTTTTTGAATGATCAGCAACACAGGCCACAGCCAGCAGTGCTGATCTGTATATTCTGACAGCGGGGGAGTCTACCCACTGTCAGAATACAATGACACAGCTGGGAGG
This sequence comes from Lithobates sylvaticus, assembly GCA_028564925.1. Taxonomy (NCBI): domain Eukaryota; kingdom Metazoa; phylum Chordata; class Amphibia; order Anura; family Ranidae; genus Lithobates; species Lithobates sylvaticus. The sequence goes on from CM053032.1 coordinate 27,003,209, forward strand.
GTTCCCCATCCACATTGAAAGCTTGGATTGGGGAATCAGATCAGTTTTTTCTGTTAAACCCGCTGGTTGAATGGAAAAAACTGAGCCATGCATGGCGAGTATGAGTCAAATTGCAAGTGTAGATAACCTTGTTAGTGATCCAGAAAGTAGACTAACAGGAATGACGGAAATGTGAAACAGATTGAAGCATGGGGCTCACCCCAGCGACATCCTTGATGGATTTATAAGACAAGATAAATAGAGAAAAGACATGAAAAATCGTTTTATCCATTTTCAATTCATATTTTTTCAAATAATCGCAAATTTTGGCGAATACTATCCACTAATTAGTGAATTCCAGATACCACCATTGTAAGCCCATCACAAAGGAAGAACAATAAGGGACAGAATAGTATATAATTACTATTCTAAAAGAAAGGAAAAATGTACTGTTGACTTTCTTGGATCCTAGGAAACCAGAATGTTGTCCTTGTCTGTCCTGTATGCATTGCTCTAACATGAACAAGAAGAGTACATTCACCCATCTGCACAATGGACGAGAATATGAAATTATTATTTTTTGTTTGATCAACTGTGTGGTTCACATGATTAAGCACCTTTGTGGGCTTTGTTATATAGGGGAAAAAACACCTGTAGGTGTTAACCAAGCCTAACACAGGAAAATTACAGAATCTCTAAGGCCAGTCATACACGGAGCAAACTTCTGTCCTGAAACCATGGGTTGCATATAAGAAATTTGCTTGATTCCCCCATCAACACAAACAGTGTTGATGTAGGAATCCCTCCTGATGGGCCATTGTCTTCTTCCAGCGGGGAGGGCAGGGGAAGCCGATAATTGCAAGAGCATCCGGCAGGCTGGTTGTACCCAAGTTGATCGATCGTTAAACTTGGTACATTCAGCCTGCCAATTCAAAATTCAAATCTCGGCTGGTTCACCAGGAACAGCAGGATTCAAACCATGTAATGCCAGCCTTAAACTGGCCATATGCTATACAATCTGATTGTACAATCTCCCTTAGATCTACCGCTGGCCACTTTAATCACTTGCCGACCGTGTAACTTAAATATATTGCGGCAAGGTGGCACTGTTGCGCTGGATCACGTACCTAGTACATTATCCAATACCTCCAGGTTAGGGGCGTGCATGAGTGCCACCGGCGGTCCGCTCCCGCTGTGATTATACACAGTGGGAGCTTATCTGCGGGTACCGTGGGCTTGATGTCCACTGGCACCCACCGATCATCCAGCACAGAAAAAGGAACGGTGGTCTGCCTATATAAACAAGACAGATCGCTGCTCTGATAGGAGGGACGGCATAGATCCTGTGTTCATGCAAAGCATGGATCCATACCTTCCCCTAGTAAAAGCACCTCCCACAGTACACAAACACAGGTCAAGCACACAGTTAACCCTATGATCACCCCTGATGTTTACCCCCTTACCAGCCAGTGTCATTAGTACAGTGACAGTGCATATTGTTAGTACTGATCACTGTATTAGTGTCACTGGTTCCCAGAAAGTGTCAAAAGTGTCAGTTAGTGTCTGACTGTTCACCGCAATATCTTAGTTCCGCAATAAGTCGCTGATCGCTGTCATTACTAGTAAAAAAAAAAAAAAAAATATCCCATAGTTTGTAGATGCTATAACTTTTGCGCAAACCAACCAATATGTGCTTATTGGGATTTTTTTAACCGAAAATATGTAGCAGAATACATATTGGCCTAAATTGATGAAGATTTTATTTGATATGTTTTATAGCAGAAAGTAAAAATATTTTTTTTTTTCAAAACGTTCAATGTTTTTTTGTTAATAGAGCAAAAAATAAAAACAGCAGAGGTGATCAAATACCACCAAAAGAAATCTCTATTTGGGGGGAAAAAAAGGGACATCAGTTTTATTTGGGTACATCGTCGCATGACCGTGCAATTGTCAGTTAAATTAACGCAGTGCCGCAACTCAATAAGTTACTTGGTCACGAAGGGGGGTAAATCTTCTGGAGCTCAATTGGTTAAAACCATTTAGCCCGGGTTCACAATGTCCGTGACTCCTGCACGACTTTGAAGTTGGGCTCCAGCACGACTTGCGTGCGACTTCTTTAACGTCGGACCAAAACTAGTGCAGGAACCTTTTTCTAAGTCTGAGCGACTTAAGTTGCACTGATTACAATAGTTCCATTGCACTGAATGGGGTCCAACTTTTGATGCGAAAAGTGCTCCAAAGTCAGAACGATTGTTGCATCAGTGTGAACCAGGCCTAAAGCATGGCTTCAAACATGCTTTAAAAGAAACATTTTTATTGATCTCCAAAAAGGAGAAGAATTATAAGTACAATACAACAGTGCATCATACATTATGTTACAACTTCAACAACAGTTGGTGTACATTCACTTTCTCTATATCAGCATAAATCTTAAACCTAAATCATCTTAGACATCAAATAGAAGAAACAAGCTAATAAACATACTTGGTAATCTTAGAGCGAGTCTTCATCACTGTATTCATATCTAGCAAATAATGATATCCTATCCAGCATGGGGGGGGGGGGGGGGGGGGGAGTGCAGAGGAGGGCGAATAGAGGATCCCGAGTGGAGAGGGAGGGAGGGGAAATCTAGACAATCTTTGACTCTTCACACTATCAAAATACATCCTACACCCCAACCCAGCATCCCCAGATCTTATCAAATTTTGAGGGGCATTTTCGGCTCATGTAAGTAAATTTGTACAACGGGAGGACAGAGTCGACCAGTGCTTTCCATTGTGACACACTAGGAGGGTCCCTCTTCTTCCAGTTCAGGAGGATAGTTTTCCTGGCATAAAATGCCGCATTAAATACAAATAGCTGTTTGTGTATTTTAGGTGCCACTTTGTCACACACTCCCAGGAGCAGGACCAATGGGTCCAGCCCCAGAGAGAGGTTCCCCACTGCATTTATCACCCCCACTACATCTTTCCAGAAGTGTTGCATGAGCGGGCACTCCCATACCACGTGCATAAATGTTCCCAGCTCCGTAGAGCACTTTGGACACCTGTCAGAACATGTTGAGTAGATTCTTGATTGTCTCTGTGGGGTATAATATGCTTTGTGAATGAACTTAAGCTGAATAAATCTATCCCTGGCCGAGATCATCAATGGTATATATTGTTGGATCCCTTCTTCCCAGTCATCCCCTGTCAGTGTCGGAATGACAGCCTGCCATTTAGAAAATAATTTAGTACCAGCACTGGACAGCTCCGTGGAGATCCTAAGATATAAGGAGGAGAGGATCAACACTCTTTGAGACCCGAAATTTTTCTATCCCATGAGAGCATACGGAGGGTCCTGTGGGAAATTGAGCACGAATTGCATGCCGCAATTGGAGGTATCGGAAGAACATCTGCGAGGGGAGAGCAAACTCCTCTCGCAGGGTGTTGAAGGGGAGAAGCGTGCCGTTTGGCATAATCTGTCTGAGGATTTTAATACCATATCTAGCCCACAGGGTAGGATCCGGAATAGAGTTGAGATGTTGCAGTCTGGGGTTACCCCACAGCGGAGTGGCTTCAAACATACTTAGATGGCTTCAAACATGCTTGGGACAAACACAGATCTAAAGTCAGACGAAAAAAAACACAAAAAAAAAAGCGAAAACATGTATAAATTTAAAAAAAAGGCAGACTCAATGGACCACTTGGTCTTTTTTCTGCCATCACTTTTCTATGTTTCTACCACCCACTGTGTAGTGCAAGTGCCTGCCTGATTGAATACAAACTAAATAAATAGTTTTGGTAAATCTAAAGGAGGAGATCATACAATCACATTGTATGGTGTAAGGAAAACTTGGGGCACACAACAAATTTGAACCCAGAAAAATTCCAGAACATAGTTTTGGTGGAGTTTTTTCTCTAAGTGGTCACTGCAGCCATCAGATCCTCTGATATTGTAGCGATCACTGTGTAGCCCCAGAGCTGGCACAGTCAGAGGGAAGAAAGTCACCCACATGCCACAGCGAACAGAAGGTGATAGACAAGTGTTTTCCGCAAACCTCCCCCAACCAAAACTTCAAAACGTCACCCGCCCACATGTGATGTCAGTGAGCCCAGATGCCAGTGTACAGATCTAAAGATAAGAGTGGCGCACCCACTGAAAAATGCAACAAAAGAGAAAGAGGCCCTGTCATCAACTTAGAGAAATGTGAGAAAAGTAAGAAAACAAATACATTGGGGTTGATTTACTAAAACTGGAGAGCGCACAATCTGGTGCATAGTAGCCAATAAGCTTTGACAATAAAACCTGGAAGCTGATTGGTTTCTATGCAGAACTGCATCAGATTTTTCACTCTCCAGTTTTAGTAAATCAACCCCATACTTAGCTCCTGCTGCAGCATTGTAATGATGCTGCAGCTGTCCCCTGCCGGCTCTAAGCCAATCTCATGACCGCTGATCACTCAGTTCTCCCCTCCGCTCTGAGCAGAGAGAGGTGACTGTCAGTCACTGGCTTATGTTCTGCACCTCCAGCGCTCACTGGAATGCCGGGCTGTGGAGGGGGCTGGAGGGGCTGGCTCAGGCTTTCCAAGGAACGCTGAGAGGCCGAGCCAGCTGCTGCTTAAGCATCTGGGTGGATTATGGTCAGGATCCTTGCAGAGTCTGGAAGGTCTCTGTGACGTCAGCGGACAGTGAGCCACAAGAAAGTGTGAGCAAAAGAGCTCTGGCCATACTTCTCTTTTATTAATTACAGTTATGATCACAGAGAATTCAAGTATTTTACATACTTACTTGCAGCATTGTTCTTTTCCTTTAATGATATCTTATTTATTTTTTCACAAGAAAAATTATATTTTATTTACTTTCAACTACTTAAATGAATCCATCCATCCCTCCATCAATTCACAAAACTATTCATCCATTCATCCCTCCAACAATTCACCCAACTATTCATCCATCCATCCCTCCAACAATTCACCCAACTATTCATCCTTCCATCCCTCCATCAATTCACCCAACTATTCATCCTTCCATCAATTCACCCAACCATTCAACCTTCTATCCCTCCATGAATTCACCCAACTATTCATTCTTCCATCCCTCCATCAATTCACCCAACTGTATTTATCCTTCCATCCCTTTATCAATTCACCCATTTATCCTTCCATCCCTCCATCAATTCACCCAACTATTCATCCTTCCATCAATTTACTCAACCATTCATCCTTCTATCCCTCCATGAATTCACCCAACTATTTATACTTCCATCCCTCCATGAATTCACCCAACTATTCATTCTTCCATCCCTCCATCAATTCACACAACTGTATTTATCCTTCCATCCCTCCATCAATTCACCCAACTATTCATTCATCCTTCCATCCCTCCATCAATTCACCCAACTATTCATTCATCCTTCCATTCCGACGGACAAAGTGCCACGCATGCTCAGATCACATTACAAGACCAAAGCTATTGGCTACTAGCCTCTACGTAGTCCCGTCGTAGGCAACAAACGTCACCATGTTCAGAATGATCGGATTTTCCGACAACTTTGTCCGACCGTGTGTATGCAACACCAGTGTCGGACTAAATCCGTCGGACCAAATCCGATGGATTTGGTGGTCGGATTTTCCGACCGTGTGTATGGGGCTTTACAGTGACTATAATTTCACCAGACACAAAGGGATGAAAAATCTGCAATATGGAAGCAGAAGGAAATAAAAACCGGACAGGGGTTCTAGCCTTCCCTTTCTCTACTCAATAAAGGAATTTTTATTTCTGTCTGTATTGTGTTCTAAACCCAAGAACAAAAATGCAATATAATGCAGCATTCGGATCCTATGGTTTGCATTCATTTTAGCTTTTCAGTCTAAGTACCTTTCTTGCAAGTACAGAATATACCTGTTGATCCTGCCAGAATTAGTCTGTAGGGTTCAATATTGAGTTGGCCCACCCTTTTCAGCTTTAACAGCTTCAACTCTTCTGGGAAGGCTGTCCACAAGGTTTAGGAGTGTGTCTATGGGAATGTTTGTTGATCGGGTTGAGGTCAGGCCTCTGTGTAGGCCAGTTAAGTTCCTCCACCCCAAGCTCACCATTATCTTTATGGACCTTCCTTTGTGCACTGGTCCAAATCATTTGGTGGAGGGGGGATTATGGTGTGGGCCCCTTAGTTCCAGTGAAGGGAACTACTAATGCGTCAGCATAACAAGACATTTTGGACAATTTCATGCTCCGAACTTTGTGGGAACAGTTTGGGGATGGCCCCTTCCTGTTCCAACATGACTGCGCACCAGTTCACAAAGCAAGGTCCATAAAGACATTGGTGAGCGAGTTTGGGGTGGAGGAAATTGACTGGCCTGCAGAGTCCTGACCTCAACCCGATGAACACCTTTGGGATGAATTAGAATGGAAACTGTGAGCCAGGCCTTCTTGTCCACATCAGTACCTGACCTCACAAATGCATTTCTGGAAGAATGGTCAAACATTCACATAGACACACTCCTAAACCTTGTGGACAGCCTTCCCAGAAGAGTTGAAACTGTTATAGCTGCAAAGGGTGGGCCAACTCAATATTGAACCCTACGGACTAAGACTGGGATGCCATTAAAGTTCATGTGTGTGTAAATACTTTTGACAATATAGTGTATCTCGTCAGCGGCCCTACCCACCCTGTGAAAATATAAAAGTAATTTTAAGCAGATTTTGTTAACTTCTCCAGCACTAAAAGAGTTAACCCTTGGTTGTTTATCTGTGTCATACGCGCCAGACATGGCACGCTCTGTATAAAATGAAGGTTTTTTTTTTTTCTGGTTTCCTGTATATACAATAAAGGTTTGCAAGGACGTGAAAGCCGTATATAATAAAATCACACTAAGAATATCAAGAAAAACTCAAAGGTTTGTGGAAAAGTGCAGAAAAAGTTTTTCTATATATAATCAGATGTATTTCCTTTTAGATTCGGCAAGTTTCATGAAGACAAATGTACTCTTTCTGCACGTCAAGCATTATGCCGTACCTCCCACATATAACCACAGAAATGTATCTTTTACATTGAATTCTATCTTTATTAAAAGGTGGTTTGCAGTATTTTAGACAAAGGGATTTTTTTTTGTAGTTTTTGGCCAAATTCAGTACCAGTTAGGTAGCTTTCCAAGTGTGTGCGGTCATGCAACGCTGTACATAAATACAATTTATCTATTTCTTTTCCCCACAAATAGAGCTTTCTGGTCATAGTATTTGATCACCACTATGTTTTAGATTTTTTTGCGCTATAAACAAAAAAATCCCAACAATTTTGAAAAAAAAAAATTTTTTTTTCCTTTCTGCTATAAAACATATGCAATTAAAGAAAAATGTAAAAAAATCTAATTTCTTCATAAATTTAGGCCAATATGTATTCTGCTACATATTTTTGGTAAAAAAAAAAAAAAAAAAAACTATAAGCATATATTGATTGGTGTATGTCATGGGTGCTCAACCTGTGGCCCTCCAGCTGCTGAAAAACTACAAGTCCCATGAGGCATTGCAAGCCACTTATGCCACGTACACACGGTCGGAATTCTCGTCGGAAAAAGCTCTGATGGTTTTCCCGTCGGAATTCCGACGGAATTTCGCTCAAACTGTCTTGCCTACACACGGTCAAACCAAATTCCGACGGTCAATAACACCACGCCTTAAAAAAACGTTCGACTGCACTATAAAAGGGAAGTTTAATGCTTCTGAGCATGCGTCGAATCGTTTCCGAGCATGCGTCGGAATTTTGCGTGTCGGAAACATACACACGATCGGAAAATCCGATAGAAAGATTTTCCATCGGAAAAATTAAGAACAGGTTCCAAAGTCCGACGGAAATTCCGACAGAAAAAGACCGATGGGCATACACACGGTCGGAAAATCCGATGAAAAGCTCCCATCGGACTGTTTCCATCGGAAATTCCGACCGTGTGTACGCGGCATAACAGTTACAAGCATGATTTCCAAAGGCTGAGACATGATGGGTCTTGTAGTTCCCCAACAGCTGGAGGGCCACAGGTTGAGCAGCCATGGTGTATGTGAACGTTATAGCTATACTATGGGATATACAGGTGCATCTCAAAAAAATGTAATTTTATCAAAAAGTTAATTTATTTCAGTAATTTAATTTAAAAAGTGAAACTCATATTTTATATAGATTCAGAGTGATATATTTCAAACATTTCTTTCTTTTAATTTTGAGGATTATGGCTTATATCTAGTGAAAATCCTAAATTCAGTATCTCAGAAAATTAGAATATTACATAAGACCAATAAAAAAAAATAAAAAATGTTTTAATACAGAAATGTTGGCTTACTGAAAAGTCATGTCCATGTACAGTATAGTATGCACTCAGTACTTGGTCGGGGCTCCTTTTGCATGAATTACTGCATCAATGCGGCGTGGCATGGAAGAGATCAGCCTGTGGCACCGCTGAGGTGTTATGGAAGTCCAGGTTGCTTTGATAGCGGCCTTCAGCTCGTCTGCATTGTTGGGTCTGGTGTCTTTCTCTTGACAATACCTCACAGATTCTCTATGGGGTTTAGGTCAGACGAGTTTGCTGGCCAATCAAGCACAGCGATACCATGATGATCAATAACCAGGTATTGGTACTTTTGGCAGTGTGGGCAGGTGCCAAGTCCTGCTGGAAAAATAAATCAGCATCTCCATAAAGCTGGTCAGGAGAGGGAAGCATAAAGTGTTCTAGAATTTCCTGGTAGAGGAGCTGCACTGACTTTGGTCTTAATAAAACACAGTGGACCAACACCAGCGGATGACATGAAAAAGACAATATCCATTCACATGAAAGACTGCAAAGTTGCGTTCAAACGCGTCTCTGGACTGGAAGAGAGGAGGTGGACTACAAGTCACAGCAAGTCCATATGCAGCCCGGTAGCACATCAAATCCGATGAGGATAGGGTGAGGTGGTAAAGCACAGAGGTTTCTGCTTTAACCTTGTTGCATTGTGCCTTTTTTACTTGCCCAAACTTGCCATTGCTTCACAAGACTGTGATTATCCCTGTTGCTTGTGCACCTTTTTCTACCACACTTTTTTTTTCTTTGTCTCAACTTGCCATTAATATGCTTGGATACAGCACTCTGTGAACAACCAGCTTCTTTAGCAATGACCTTTTGTGACTTTTCCTCCTTGTGGAGGGTGTCAATGACAGTCTTTCCCAAGATTGTGTAACCTTCTGAACCAGACTGAGAGACCATTTAAAGGCTCAGGAAACCTTTCCAGATGTTTTGAGTTAAAGTGGTTGTAGGAGAGGGTGACTATGTTCCTACACACTTACGTACTTGTAAGTGTGTAATGTCACTAATGCCGGGGGACGGTAAAGCCACATCTTAGCCATCTGTTTTTACCAACTTCTGACCACCAAGGCTCATTAACATATGAAGTTGTGGGGTGGGGGGTGGTAAAACCCCCTGTTGAGCCATGCTTTTACCTTCCCCCAGCAGCTACCTCTTTTAGCTACAGAGGCAGTGGATGGGGATGTAAACAGGAATTATTCCCCCTGTCATAGCTCACAACTCTCCCTGATTTCGAGGGACTGTCCCTGATTTGGAGCAATGTCCCTGAGCAATGTCCCTCTTTCCTCCTCATTTGTCCCACATTTTGGTCTGATCTATATAGATGTATATAAAACGCACTTTTTATCTTTCAAAAAGTGTTTCCCAGCGCTAAACTTTTCATCCAAATTCTAAATTGCTGCATTTGTAAATTTTAAAAGCCAATATAAAGGAATAGTAGTGGTAAAAAAAAAGCCCTTGTGGATTTAACCACTTCAGCCTCGGAAGGATTTACCCCCTTCCTTCACCAGAGCGTTTTTTTGCGATTCGGCACTGCGTGGCTTTAACTTACAATCGCGCAGTCATGCGTCGTGGCTCCCAAACAAAATTGATGTCCTTTTTCCCACAAATAGAGCTTTCTTTTGGTGGTATTTGATCACCTCTGCGGTTTTTATTTTTTGCGCTATAGACAAAAAAAGAGCCACAATTTTGAAAAAAAACGCAATATTTTTTACTTTTTTTCCCGTGGACTCACCGGCACGGGGATACCGGCGATCGTGTCACGGAGCTTAAGAATGGGGAGATGCTGATGTAAACAGCGAGATGGAAGCGAGTCTGTCAGTGAGATGGAAATAAGGGACACCTACTAGCAAATGTATGTATACATAGGACACGCCCCCCCTGCCACACCCCCTTAAAGGAGAATTAACCCCAAAAAAAGGTTAATTAAATCCATACAGTCTTTTTTTACCACTACTATTCCTTTATATTGGCTTTTAAAATTTACAAATGCAGCAATTTAGAAATCGAATGAAAGGTTTAGCGCTGGGAAACACTTTTTAAAAGATAAAAAGTGCATTTTATATACATCTATATGGATTAGACCAAAATGAGGGACAAATGAGGAGGAATGAGGGACAGAGGGACATTGCTCCAAATCAGGGACAGTCCCTCGAAATCAGGGACAGTTGGGAGCTATGCATGTGGTTGTAGTTCACAGATGTGCATTTTATGGAAAGGGCCAGGGACTATTTTCAGTTTTTTGATTCCATAGACTTCAGTGGTTCAAAAACATGTATTGAAAAACACAAAATGCACCTGGAATATGCAAACTGCAACCTGCATAGGTGGGAACCAGGCCTATTTGAACATGTATTGCATTGAACTAGTGATTTGAACATGGATTGCTTCTCAGTAGGGCTGTGGAAATTAAAGATTAATTCCTTGATTAATCGTTAATTTTTTGGATCGATCAAAATTCTTTTGATCGGTACTCACCTCTCCACCAGCTTCCGGGTCTTCATGGAGTTCCGTCGGAGATCCGGTGACGTCACGGACTCCTCCCCCCTTCCCCAAGTGCCTCCGTCTGCTAACGAAGGGAAGAGGGGAGGAGTCCGTTGATGTCGAAGTTCTGATTGAACGTAACGCATACGGGGGAGGAGCTACGCATGATGTCACCCGCTGCTGCCCTACGGAACTAACACGATTCTCGGATTTACATGCTGTGTTTTTATCATCTTTATGTGAGTAAGCGGTGAGCACTTAGATCTTTTCTTTCTACCCTCTAAGGAGACGTGAGAGAAGTTTATGGTCCGTGTTAACCCTTTTGATACCCGCTTACATGACCACCTGTTTGCACAGGGGTCCATGCCATAAGGTGAGAGTGATTAGTTAGACCGGAGGTGGAGGGATTGTCACGCTACTGTGGGAAAAAAAATGACTTACGTCAGTGCTACAGTTTGAATGTGAACTGTGAAGTTAAGTCATGGATTGTGGAAACTAACTAGTGTCGGGTGATTGTATATAGTGTATACCACATTTACCACTGACTAATGCAGAATTGCATTGCAAGGAGATCATCTAAAAGTAGTTGGAACTGTATGTGCGTTATAATTAATTGAAATTAGTTGATTAATCGATTAAAAAAAATCGATTAATCGAACACGAAAATTTTAATCAGTAACAGCTCTACTTCTCAGAGATCAAGGCCCATGTCAATGAGCCCTTACTGTGAGATTCCACCAGTTTGGCATCCAGTCCTTCGGACCTGCGCCGACCATTGCCTGTAGGCACTTTAGTGGTTGCTCTGGAGTCCTGACTTTAATTCCCAACAAATTTAGCATCATCGCGGATTTGCATATCTCCTTCACGTCATGTACCCCAAGGTGCTCCACTTTCCGACTACATCCTGAAATCCTAACGGTGTGTAATTTGGCTTTCACCCGAAGGTTGTACCTACATGTGGAGGACATGAGACTCTGAGCCAGGGGCTGACTGACCATTTGGCCACTCGGGCACTTCCCGAGGGCCCCGGGCCACTAGGGGGCCCCATCAGGGTTGCCAGCCTCAGTAAAACCAGGGACAGTATGTAAAAATCTGTGTTTTTTTTACATCTGTTTCTGAAATGTCCCTTACCGACATCCTTTTGGTCTAAAAATCCAGAGATTATAGCTGCCCCACCTCTCCAGTACCTTCTCAGTCAATAGAAACATGTCTGTGTATACTGTGTGATTGTATATTGTGTGTGTATACTGTGTGGCCCCATAATCTCATATTTGCCTGGGGGCCCCATAATCTCCAATTGCCCGGGGGCCCCATGAGTTGTCAGTCTGCCCCTGCTCTGAGCTCCTTTGTGAGTCAGGGACAGATTTGGATGGTGGGTTGTGTTATATAAATGAGTAAAAAAAAACATAAAAGTCTACAAGCATTATTTCTAATAAAAGAAACCTGTGTAGGGAGCAAAGTTTTCTGGTTTAAGCCTCATATAAAAATCAGCGCTCACAGAACTGGGTCAGCCCCAAAAAAGGGGAAATAAATTGTCGTACTGACCTACTTTCTCTTTACACGTGTTTTAGTGTTCTACATTTAAGATGTATGTAAGCCCTAATAATTTACTTCTCTTGTTTGCTCCCTTGTAGTCTGTTCAATGTATCATTGAAAAAATGTGTTATATCGATTTAAAAAAAAATGTCGATCCTACAAAAAATCCAGTTTCTCTCCGCAGTATTATCAGCACTGCCCAGTTCTCACCTCTGAACTACTGGTCAGTTTTTAACCACTTCAGCCCCGGACCAATTGGCAGCCAAAGGACCAGGCCCCTTTTTGCGATTCGGCACTGCGTCGATTTAACTGACAATTGCGCGGTCGTGCGACGTGGCTCCCAAACAAAATTGGCGTCCTTTTTTTCACACAAATAGAGCTTTGATCTTTTGATCTTTGGTATTTGATCGCCCCTGCGGTTTTTATTTTTTGCGTTATAAACAAAAATAGAGCGACAATTTTGAAAAAAATGCAACATTTTTTGCTTTTTGCTATAAGGAATATCCCCAAAAAATATATAAAAAAACATTTTTTTTCCTCAGTTTAGGCCGATACGTATTCTTCTACATATTTTTGGTAATAAAAATCGCAATTAGCGATTATTGATTGGTTTGCGCAAAAGTTATAGCGTTTACAAAATAGGGGATAGTTTTATAGCATTTTTATTAATATTTTTTTTTTTTACTAGTAATGGCGGCGATCAGCGATTTTTATTGTGACTGCGACATTATGGCGGACACATCGGACATTTTTGACACATTTTTGGGACCATTGTCATTTATACAGCAATCAATGCTATTTAAATGCATTGATTCCTGTATAAATGACAGTTGTAGTGAAAGAGTTAACCACTAGGGGGAGGGGAGGGGTTATGGGCTCTGACGTGTGTGTGTTTTTTTTACATTAGGGGGCGGGGCTGACGTCTGACGTCATTGATCGGCTTTCCCGATGACCGGGAACAGCCAATCAATGACAGGCAGAGTAGGAAGCGCGGGGAGAGGTATGTTTACACATACCTCTCCCCGTTCTTCAGCTCCGTGACCCGATCGCGGGACACCAGCGGCGATCGGGTCCGCTGGTCCCGCGGCCGGGGTCACGGAGCTCCCAACCAGGTCGTGAGCGCGCCGCTGGCGGCGTGCGCCCGACCCACGGGCAGGCAACTTAAAGGGGACGTACATGTACGTGCTTTTGCCTGCCCGTGCCATTCTGCTGACGTATGTATGCAGTGGGCGGTCGGGAAGCGGTTAATAGGAAAGCAGAGGGACTGGCAGGAACACCAGGGATTCCACACAAAGCAAGCAATACAAAGAGAACTGGATGCTTTCTCATATAAGTACATGGTACAGCGGGCACAAATCAGGAATATGAAATGTTGTATTTACATATTCTTTAACCACTTCCCGCCCGCCGTATAGTAAAAGTCCATAGCCATTTGCCGACCAGTCATGTACCTGATATATCATTGGTATTCAAGTGGTTATACCTGGATGATGTCTACAGCTGCAGGCATCATCCCAGTACTGTTCTTTAGAGCTGGCAGTTGGCTCTCTTGTAATAGCAATTGGAGCGGCTAACTAGCCGCTAGATTGCTATTACAAGCAGCGGGAGGGGACGTCCTTCCATGGGTTTCCCATAGGGGTTGCCACCTTTTCTTCAAGTCAAACCTGAACACTTTAGCGGCGCACAGCAATTTTTATTTTTAGTATAAACTATACATATATTTTGCTATTAAATAACATTTCTGATCATATGAAGTTAACAAGAGTCCCCCTTTACATCAGAGTCCACAGAGTTCCCTTTCACAGTAAGGGGGGACTCTGCAGACACTGATGTAAGGGAGAACTCTGGGGACTGACATAAGGGATGCTCTGGGAACCCTGATTTAAGGGGGGACAGTGAGAACTCTTATATACAGAGAAGACTCTGATGTTAGGGGAAACACGGTGGCCTCTGGTGTAAAGGGAACTCTGATGTAAGGGGTGCTCTGAGAAACCTGATTTGCACTCACTCAGAGCCAGGAGAGAGAAGGGGGGAGACTTCAGTCACAGACAGGGATGGATGGCAGTCAGCACCTCTCATCCAGATGTATCTGAGGCTGCTGGACTTCAAATTTCCCACCTCTACTTTCCTTTTCTGAGGCACAGTACCGGGGATTGGAGTGGGAGCAGACACAGAGGGGTAGGGGCAGGGGAAAGAGGTGCAGATCGAGCCCTCTCTCCTCTCCCGGCTGTGTGTGGGGGGGGGGGGGGTTGTTAGTGATGGCTTTGGGCAGTGTGAAAGAGTGTAACAGACACTCTCAGCTTAGACAACTGCAGCCAGCAACCCTGCTGGGAAGCCATAGTCCAGTCTAAATAGTGTGTCCGGGTTTCAGGCAGCCTGAAACCCGGACACATGATTCCAAACCCGAACTGTCCGGGTGAATCCTGGACAGGTGGCATCCCAAGTTTCCCAGGCTCTCATATCCCACTGGCTAGTCAGACATCAAAAAAACAATGCCGGGATGGGCTTTGATCAGGTCTCCGCTATGGTAACCCGGAAGCAATGACCTGACATCACTGCCGGTTTACCTAGATGCCATCGGCGCCATTTTCAAAAGAATCTAAAGGAAATGAAAAAACACGGGTCTTGGTGTTTTGAATGCTTTTAAGTGCAGAGGAGGGATTTGGTGTCTTATGCCTGGTTTCCACTGAGCGGATCGGTTCGGGTCGGTACAGTTTGGAAGGGTTAGAATGTTTTTCCGGCCTATTCAGGTAAGCGTTTCCACTGCAAGTCGAACTGCTAATGGCCATACGGGGTTTATAAAAAATGCCTTTGATGTGAGCATTGAAATTTTTCTGTCCGCCAATCAGTGGAATGTATCGTGTGATACCAGTAGCTCCGCCCTAACCGTACCGTACCATTTTCTATGGCCCCCACATCTGAAGCAGGACCCTGAATGGTGCGGTATGGTTCGGTTATATGGGCCGCTTTCATAATGGAAACACTCAAAATAGAGTACCGTACCGAACCAAACCGAACCGATCCGCTCAGTGGAAACGAGCCATTATTGACCCCAGATTCCTCCATAAACAGTATCTATCACATGCCTATTGCTGCCACAAGGATGTTTACATTCCTTACATTACAGCAATAAAAGTGATAAAAAAAATAAATAATTTAAGCAAAATAAATTGAATACTTATTACTTAATAATATTTAGGCAATATTCTATTCTATTTATTTGTTCAGCTTCAAACTTGTTTTCAGCTTGGAAAACTCGCAGAGCGTGGATTTAATCTCTGGCTCAGGGCCAGGTCTGCTCAGTGAGTTATCCTCTAATGTCAGGGTGTCTCCTACCTGCCTCGCTGCTCAATGATGAAGTCATTAAAAGTGAAATTCCATTCTTGTTGAGAAAGAAAGAACCCTCTGACAGCTAGCAGGGTTGTTATGGCAGCAGCTAGCTGCCATAACCCCGGTATCCTCCTCTTCGTCCGGCGGTCCGCTTTCCAATAAAAGCGGTCTCTGCGGCGGATTCGCTGCAAGATCATTTTTATCGGTGGCGGGGCAGGCCCCCCCCCCTCCCACCACGCTCCAGTGCCCTCCGCCACTTACCGGAGCCGTTAGCTCAAGGAGGCAATCAGATGTTATCCCTTGCTGGGTATGGAGACGATTGAGGGGAAGATGACCCCCACTGTCTCCTTACCATTGCAGGGTGGAAGCAACGTCAAAACTTCACTTCCGCCCATAGCTCTTAAAGGGCCATTTTTTTTTTTTTACGACAATTTTTTTTTTTTATTATTGCATTTTAGTGTAAATGTGAAATCTGAGGTCTTTTTGACCCCCAGATCTCATATTTAAGAGGTCCTGTCATGCTTTTTTTGGGATGTTAACATTCCTTGTAATAGGAATAAAAGTGACACAATTTTTTTTTTAAAAGAACAGACAGTGTAAAAATAAAAAATAAAAGGTAAAATAAATAAGAAAAAAATTTATGTTTTAACTGCTTCCCGACCGCCTCCTGCACATATACGTCGGCAGAATGGCACGGCTAGGCAAAAGCACGTACAGGTACGTCCCCTTTAATTGCCTAGCCGTGGGGTCGTGCGCGCGCCGCCGCCGGCGTGCTCACGACCCGGTCGGGAGCTCCGTGACCACAGCCGCGGGACCAGCGGACCCGATCGCCGCTGGTGTCCCGCGATCGGGTCACAGAGCTGAAGAACGGGGAGAGGTCTGTGTAAACAAACCTCTCCCTGCGCTTCCTACACTGCCTGTCAGTGATCGGCTGTTCCCTGTCATCGGGAAAGCCGATCAGTGGCCTCAGACGTCAGCCACACCCCCTAATGTAAAAAAAAAAAACACACGTCACACACCATAACCCCTCCCCGCCCCCTAGTGGTTAACTCTTTCACTGCCAGTGCCATTTATACAGGAATCAATGCATTTAAATAGCATTGATTACTGTATAAATGACAATGGTCCCAAAAATGTGTCAAAAATGTCCGATGTGTCCGCCATAATGTCGCAGTCACAATAAAAATCGCTGATCGCCGCCATTACTAGTAAAAAAAAAATATTAATAAAAATGCTATAAAGCTATCCCCTATTTTGTAAACGCTATAACTTTTGCGCAAACCAATCAATAATCGCTAATTGCAATTTTTTTTTTACCAAAAATATGTAGAAGAATACGTATCGGCCTAAACTGAGGAAAAAAATGTTGTTTTCATATATTTTTTGGGGATATTTATTATAGCAAAAAGTAAAAAATATTGCATTTTTTTCAAAATTTTCGCTCTATTTTTGTTTATAGCGCAAAAAATTAAAAAACCGCAGGGGCGATCAAATACCACCAAAAGAAGCTCTATTTGTGGGGAAAAAAAGGACGCCAATTTTGTTTGGGAGCCACGTCGCACGACCGCGCAATTGTCAGTTAAAGCGACGCAGTGCCGAATCGCAAAAAGGGGCCTGGTCCTTTGGCTGCAAATTGGTTGCTGCGAACCATGCCTCTTCAGCTCCCGGTGGAGGCACTTACCGCTCTTTCCCTTGGAGGATCAGTCTATTGGACCAACTGATCATTATGTGAGTATGGAGTGCCTTTTGGAGGCCACATGCTTTTTCTGTAATATAATCATCATGCCGTATCTTACCGATACTTACTGTCTTTTTAGATCTCCCACATATGCATCTACTCCTGAGGAAGCGAGCAGAGCTCGCGAAACGCGTCAAGTATAAAAGTTGTATATGTATACTATGTACTTGTAGTATTGCAACCAATATGTCTATGGTCAAGCTTATGGTTCATGATGGTTTTCATTTTTATTTTTATATTTATTTATGACTATGTTTGTGAAACTAAAATAAAATCTTTATCAATTTATTATACATTTTTGTTATGACCTCTATGAGCAACTCATTTAAAGTCCCATGGGCTAACTCGTCTTGTATTATAAGGGTTGGAGTTGTATCATATTAAGAGATATTCAGACTGCCCCTTTTCTACAGTTGGGCGAAGACCCTTTTCTCCTATAGCAGGACTCTGTGCAGGACTGAGCAGGACTCTGCCCCTGTGCACAAAGCCAGCGAAGACAGCACAACAATAAAGTGCGTAGGCGATCTCAGCTCCTCTGTATCCTGTTATGTTTTAAAGTGCAATTTCACCTTTTCACCAAAAAATAAGAAAGTGAACACCGTACAATCTGCGCACCTCCTGGGTCCCCCGCTGTACTTATCCCGAGTGCGATTAGTTGTCAATGCCCATACAGCCAGTGCAGCGGTCCAGGGCTCTAAAATCCCTGCTTTTCTTCCATGTTTTTTCCTTAGGGCTTCTGGTACAGATCTGAGTGATTCCAATTGGTCACGTGCAGGCACATGACAACTTTGTTCAATAGGAATTGCTCTGATCTGTCCCAGAAGCTCCAGGGAAAAACGGGGAAGAAAAACAGGGATTTCAAATCCCCAAACTGCTGCACAGCCAGTGACTGCTAATCGCCCACTAAGGTAAGTACAGCAGGGACGGAGAGGGACAGAGGGGGATGGAGGGGGACGGAGAGGGACAGAGGGGGACGGTGTAAGTTCACTTTTTAATTTCCTGTAAACAGGTGAACTTACCCTTTAACTATTAATGAAGAATTTGTATTAAAAAGAAAAGAGAAATAATTCTGTGCTAAACCACTATATAAAAACCTGCAGCTGACACAATACCTTGACACTAGAGACACCAAATAAATAATATATAACAAAGTGCAACGCATGCAAAGTGATAATTGCGAAATGTATAAATACCAAATGCAATACCAGATATTACCCAGAAAATGACCCCTAAAGCCACAATAGTGGGAAGGGAGGCTTATCAGAGGATTATGACCCTTAGATTATAAAGCAGTCATAACAGCTTTATATGAAGATTCTTTACAATTTTTATATCCTTACAGCTAAAGCAAACAACCCCACAGTAAATGGTACCCAGATCTTACACTTTAACAACTACCGCTATCCTCCTCCATAAGCCGCGATATATGGGGCCGAGTGATACAGCGAACGGCTATAGCCGCCAGCTGTATCACGGTAGCGCGCCCGCAAGTACTCCACACCATGCGAGTGAGATCGCATGAAGGTGAGCAGTACTTGCGGGGGGGAGCCGAGACAGCTGCCGAGGGACCCCAGAAGACCCCTTTACAACTCCTTTAAGATCTATTTGTTAATCTATTAGCCTGAACAAATTATGTCCAATTTGATCTAATAATTACAGATCGGTAATAGCACTTCACAAAGGTTTAGGAGGTATTTAGCCTCTTATGTTGATGTTTTTTATTTTCTTTTTTTTTTAGGTTTACTTTTTATTTTCGTTTACATGTTTATGTTCTATCTAGACTAACAAAAATGCTGTGTGTACACGTAGAAATACTGCTATACATAATATGAATAACTGTCTTAATAACGAATAGGACTGGTTTACTATACACCAGGGGTGCCCGACCTTTTGAAGAGCGAGGGCCACTTAAGCGACTTGGTAACCTGTCGCGGGCCACAATGAGCGGAGCGGGTGGATGACATGTCCGTGTCCACTCTGCATTTGCAGAGCGGACACGGACGCAGCCCACAATACTTTTTAGCGGATGGTATTGGAGATAGAACACAAGTCGGTTTATGTCTGCCACTACTTAGAGGTGAATGGAGGGTCCAATTGGTCGGACTGTCGGACTGACCATGTGAAAGGGGTCCAAGGCTGCTTTCACACTGATGCGCTGCGGTTTACCCGCACCGGGTGCAACACAGTGTACCTTTGGCTTTCCTGCAGTTTGGAATAGACTTCTATTATATTCTGCAGGTTTGGTGCACTTTCAGAAAGCTCACCAAACTTGCAGGTAATAACAGAAGTCTATGGCTCAGTGCAGGTAACCTGCAGGTAAACTCTGCTCTGCACCTGCGGATCAGTTTGAAAGCAGCCCAGTAACCACTGCAGAAAAGATATGCCCATATATACACTGTGATTTTAGTAATAAACTGACCTTTAATAACAGTATTCTTTCTATTCTTTCCCAGAGCAGGAGGTCGCGGGCCACATCAGAGGGCTCTGCTGGCCACTGGTTGGGCACCCCTGCTATACACCAATGTCTGTACCCTATTTGTTTTTTTGTGTGCATTTGGCAATAAAAACCTTTCAAAAAAGTAATGATGCAAAATACAGTCTTGTCATGAAGGGGGGGGGGGGGGGGGGGGTAAATCTTCCGGAAGCAAAGTGGTTAAGCCAAGGCATTTTTAGTGGGTAATATCTGGTATTGTAATAAAAATAATAGACAGATGAACAACCAATAATGTCGAGCCGTGTATAGATAATTGTAATGTGAGTCACTGATACGCTATCCAACCGGATTAACAAGATATAAATATCAGGCAGTGCGTGCTTATGCATAAACTAATTATGGTTAAAATGTTGTAGTGAATACTATAAGGCTTAATGTACACGGAACGTTTTTACAACCTCTCCTGAGCGATTTAACTTGGCAGATAGTAACCCACGCTTAAAATGACAGTTTTGCTGCATTTACATGCTGCGTTTGCGTTTAGAAGAGTTTGAAAAAAATATTTTAAAAAGCAGAAACCTGCCTTTAAAGTGGGGTGCCCACAAAAAAAAAAAATTAAAAGTCAGCAGCTACAAATACTGCAGCTGCTGACTTTTAATAATCGGACACTTACCTGTCCCAGGGTCCAGCAAAGCGGGGGAACGAGACCCCCCCCCCCTCGTTCCCCGCTCTGTTCGCGGCGCCGGCATTCTTAATGTGGGAACCCGGCTGTGGCTTCACAGCCGGGCACCCACTGCGCATGCGCGAGCGGCGCCGTGATTCGACACTCACTCATCTGGGACACATGACAGGTCCCAGATGACTGTACGGCGCCAAGGGGAAGTGACGTTTAGCCCGGGGAATGAAGATGGCAGACTACGAGGGACCCCCTAGCAACAGGCATTTAGAGGTGAGTAAAAACATATTTTTTTTCCAATTATTTTTTTTTTATTTTTTTTTATGATTTTTAAGCCACATTTTTTTTTGGGTGGCAACACCACTTTAAAAACGCGCGTTTTCATGCCGCGTTTAGCCGCTTTTGTGTCTATAAGCGTTTGTAAAGATAATATCATATAGACCCTCCCCAAGTTCAGAAAGCAATTATTATTAACTATTAGTTAATAAGGCCCCATGCACACGAGACGCTGTTAAACGCACGTTCAGAGGCAGTTGAACGCATGCAATGTTCTCCTATGTGTCCATGTACACAGGTTAGTTTTTTCCCGTTTTTATGCAGTTGCGTTTAACCTCGTTTTTCCAGAAGCAAAAAAATGGGGTCAGACACTTTGCTTTTCCACGTTTCAGATGCAAAACGCGGCACCCGCGTTTGCGTTCATAAGCTTTTTTTAAAAAGGAACCCAATTTTTTGGACCAGAAAACTCAGAAATATGATGGTAAACCATAAAAAATACAAAAAAAATTGTTTTAAAATGTCGTAATTACTTTAGATAGTTCATAGAGCGTATATACTCACTGATGCAATGCCATAAAAAAAACTCTATTTTTTAGGTGGCTTAGACAATGAGGAATGCCTCCACTTCTTTGCCCCAACCCTTCATCCAATTTCTAATCTAATCAGTGACTCCACCTAGTCTGACCAAAGCATAGCAATGTCTTTTTTTCACAAAGAAAAACCTGCATACCAATGTCTAGTCAGCCCCAACCCCCCACCATGTTTGTGAAATATCCAACAGACATTCGCTGTGCCATCAACGGACGGGTCCAATATCGACGAGCTCTGACTCTGGACCTCTCACGCAATTTGCGACGACGTTGCTGCCTCATCAAGAGCAACATCAGGAGCATTTCCTGACATATATTCAATATGGGATCCATTTCCAAAAAACAAACAAACACAGAAAGAGGGGCAAATGCAAGTGTACAACTGCTCTCTCTGCTGCTGCTTCTCACTCTGATCAAAATGGCAGAAATATTATTTTTTTTTTTAAATCTTTATTTATTTTTATATTTCAGAATACATAAACATAAACCCCACAGTAAATTTCATTCTTAACACACAATTACATGCTTATTCCATCCCTCTCCCTCTCCCTCCCCCTCCCTCCCTTTCCTTGCCTATTCTCTCTGAGAGGTCCTGGTCCTGCATTCCCAATAGTAAGATATTACTCCCCACACACAATGCGAAGGGATGGCCTAACCCGTTACCACTGTAAAGTATCTCCAAGAGTCCTTAAAGTCGTTCCAATCCGTCCATTTCTCTCTACCACCGCGGTCGGCCCCGCCCACACTCGCGTCTGCACTTTGGATCCGTTGGATGGCAGAAATAGTTAATACTACATGCTTTCTGAGCTTGGGGAGGGTCTATATGATGTTATCTTTACAAACGCTTATAGACTCAAATGCGGTAAAATGCGGCTAAACGCGGCATGAAAACGCAGAAATTTTTTTTAAAAGCAAGTTTCTGATTTTTAAAACACGCATTCAGCAGAGTTTGCATCTGCGTCTCGTGTGCATGGGGCCTAAACATTATTTTTTTTATTACTGATATCAAACAATTTTCCAATCTGATCATAAATAAAAAAAAGTGATATAGTGCAAACAAAAAGTCCTTTTGTGCAATATAAAGTGCTTTGTGCTTTCCTTGTTCCCAGGTTGTCCCGTGTTTCCACCACGTGCAAATGGTATATTCACTCCGCACTCACCAGATGTTGGTGACTCCCTTACTTTATAGCAAGGAAAGTCATATGGGCTTGTTGGTCTTATTTAGGGGGACCTGTCCCACTCTCCCTGGTATCCTCTGGTGACTCCCACAGGTCCAAACTCCTTCATGTTGCGATCTCAGGGGCTCTTCCAGAGCGTTGTTATGCAAGTGAAAAGTACGTGAAGAGACAGCCTCTTTACGCTATACAATCCTTTGGGTTTATTCATGTAAAAATTACATCAATTGCCATATAAAAGCGCTACTATACAGTTACAAAGCAGCCACCTGTGTAATGGACGCTACCTACTTTCTGGTATGCGTTCCACTCTCTGGAAGTGACGCACAGAAGCTGCATCTTGATGCATTTTGTCATCAATGGGCGACGTTACCAAAAGCACTATATCACTTTTTTATTATTGATGAACAGATTGGAATATTGTTTGATATCACTAATATAGTAATGTTTATAGTATTCACTAGACATGTGCAATTCGTTTAGTTTTTTTTTCGTTATTTTCGTACGAATGAACGAACGATTCGCTAAAAATTTTAACGAATCTAACGAATCCGAAAATAACGAAAATCCGAAAAAAACAAATTAGAAACAATGAATGTACGAATGAAGAAAATCCGAAAAACGAAAACAGGAACAACGAAAACGAAAATGAACGAAAAAATTCGTACATTCGTAACTTTTTTTTTTTTGTTGAATTGGTAATTTTCCGTGTCTCTTACAATGGCGCTGCTTAACGTGCTTCGAATGGATTGAACGAAAAAATTCGTACATTCGTAACTTTTTTTTTCGATTCGTAATTTTCAGTGTCTCTTAAAATGTAATAATAGCATACACATTACATAAAATTATGAATTATGCTCCGATTACGAATCTACGAATGTTACGAATCTACGAATAAATACAAATGCGTCCGAATTTCGAATAAACGGAAAAACGAATCAACGAAAAAATAACTCTAACGAAAATACGAATCGTTACGAAGACTTACGAATTTACGAATACGAACACCGACGACGTACGAATTTAGGAATCGTTACGAATCAACGGAAACGAAAAAAACGAAACGAAAATAAACAAATTTTTTTGTTGTGCACATGTCTAGTATTCCCTACATTTTTAGCATAATTAGTTTACGCATGAGCAATCACTGCCTGATATGTATGACTATCTGGTATTGCGCTGGTATTTATCCATTTCACCATTGAAGAATTCGCATTGACTAACCTGTTTTGAACAAGTTGTCAGTAATGAGCTGCACAAGCAGGGGTCAAGTCCTGGGGAAAAAAAGTGTGGGAACTCCCAACCAAGATCCACTCGCCCACCAAAAAAAAATGATACGCTCATATGCACGAACGCTTCAAAAGTGGTATTTTTCATCCAATTTTCGTAATGTGTGTATGAAGCTTAACTGTTAGTAAATAAAAAAAAAAAAAAAAAACAATCCTCAATAAACATAAATACAGTAATTCTCTGAATAATCAGCATTCATTCAATTGCGCTTCCATGCAAATGTGAACATCATGTTCTGATCTTTATTGGGGAATGTTATTTTGTATATAGAGCGTTTATGTGGTGAGTTTACACTTTTCGTTGAACAGAGTTTGGATAACACAGGGTTAAACGGAAAGGTCATAAATGAACTGCACATTATCTATACAGAATGCTTGGGGAGATAGTGATGTGTTCCTGCTTAGGAGATGTATGTTAGCTTGGGGAGGCTGCAAACTCTGCAGGGCTCCAACACACACTCGCTGCTATTCCAACCACTCACATATTTCCACATAAACTTCCCTCCTGGCATTAAACTTTGCCAGGTATTGTGCTCAGCTTACCACCCCAAACTGATGTTCCTCCCTCAGCCCACCTCTCTCCCTGCATGTCCTGTGAGCAGAATAGCTGTGCTCCTCCTCTGGGTTCTCTCATCATATGGCACTGAAGATAGAGGAGGGGGGGGGGATTCAGCGGGACACACAGAGCAAGTATGCAGGAGACTGGGGGGGGGGGGGAGACAGAAAGTCAGGAGGGGCCGGCGGGGAGGAGCACATCACGAGAGGTCTGACTAAATACAATCTCTTAGCAGCAGGGACCTGATCTACCTGTCAGCTAGCTGTGATTGACAGGTAGATCGAAGCGGAAGCTGTCATGGGGCCCCCTACTGGCAATGCCTGAATGGTCAGGTGTGCGGCACTTACTATTGCGAGCTGTGTCGGCATCTGCTGGTGTAGCACCTGCCACACAGCTCGCATACTTCAAAGTCTTGCAGGACACGGCTGCTAATGGGAACTGAGTTCCTGTTGTGGGAAAAAGTACAGGAACTCCGTTCCCATGCGTTCCCGCAGGACTTGAGCCCTGTGCACAAGCACCCATTTGGCAGTGGGCAAGCACCCATTTGGCAGTGGGCAAGCATGGACTGAACTAAAGCGACACTTTGGGGGAGATTTACTAAAACTGGAGAGTGCAAATCTGGTTCAGCTCTGCATAGAAACCAATCATCTTCCAGGTTTTGTTGTCAATGCTTAATTTAACAAGCTGATTGGCTACCATGCTCAGCCACACCAGATTCTGAGTGCTCCAGTTTTAGTAAATTAGTAATTGTTTGTACATAAGGTAGTTATCTTGTGCAGCACCTTCTCTGCCCTCATCTCCCAACCATTTCATTATACAGCATCACGCAGCCCTCATCTTCTCCAGGAAACTTAATGATCTGAGGGCTGTAACACAAACATGGAACATTACTGCGTCAACATATAACATTTGCATACAAGTGTATTCACTGATGTTTGATACAAGAAGATCATTTATTTCATCATGTACATTCTTTTAAAAGGACACAGAAAGCTCACAGACAGATGGTGGCACAAACACAAATGATTCCCTTTATAGGTGTCAGAGTCCGCTATGTGCAGGCTTGGCAAAAGTGAATGTAATTTTTACTAGGCCTCCTTATTGTATGTCCCCCTTAGCGTGGATCAGTCCTGTGCTAGTGACATCATGCATCCCAGCAGAGTCAGGTCTCTCCCTACTGTCCCATCCCGCACCCTCATTGGCTACTTCTTCTTCTTCTCCTGAGTGCTGGTGAACCAAGAGTCCAGCAACTTCTTGCTGTAATAAATCTGCCAGCCGTGAACCTGCACAGCCACCACCATCACCAAGTATAGGACAGAGACGGCGGAGAAGCCAAAGATGAATCGGTAGGCCTTGCCGTGTCGGTAGAGCTGCTGGGCCATGGGGAACATCTCCATGCTGCCGTAGATGAGGGGTGCGATGGAGAAGAGCCCGGCGCTGATCATGGAGATGACCAGGTAGCTGATGTTGTTACGTGGAAAGGAGAACAAGCCCAATAGAGATGGGATGATGCTGAGCATGTACGGGTACTCCCACTGGTACGGCATGGCCACCAAACTGGGCGACACGAGCTTCAGGTGGGCCACAGCGATCTGAGCGGCTATCAGGACCCAGAGGAGGATGTGGGCGTAGGTCAGCTTCTTGATTTCATTCTTCAGAGACACACTGAGGAGGAAGAGACACAATTTATTAGAGACTATGAAAGGAGTGGGACAATCTGTGGTCAATTCTCATACACCTGAGCATTTTATAGCTGAATTCTGGGCAGATATAAAAAGACACAAATAAATGCAGTTCAGTATTAATTTATACACCACTATACATACGCAGCATAAGTACTTGAATCTGACCTGGTAATAAGCCCGTTGCAGTCCATATACAGCAGAACTCAGGCTGGGAGAGGAAGAAGCAGAACAAAAAAAAAAACAATCATCCACTGTGCAAAACTAACTGCACAGAGGAGGTACCGTATTTATCGGCGTATAACACGCGCCGGCGTATAACACGCACCCCAAGTTTAGGAGGGAATTTTAAAGAAAAAAAAAACTTTTAGGATGGGAGTCTAAGGGGAAAAAAAAAAAAAAAAACTTACATTTAAGTGTCCATTGCAGCCTTGTCCCCTTTGCAGCCTTCAGCCATGTCCCCATTGCAGCCTTGTCCCCTTTGCAGCCTTCAGCCATGTCCCCATTGCAGCCTTGCCCCCATTGCAGCCTTGCCCCCATTGCAGCCTTGCCCCCATTGCAGCCTCCAGCCTTGCCCCCATTGCAGCCAGGTCCCCATTGCAGCCTTGTGTGTCCATCGCCATTTAAAATTGGCGCAGACAGGACACCGAAGCAAAGCGAACGCCGCCGAGATACACATGTACTCGCTACTCGGCTCTTGACGGCTCTTCTCGTGACTGTGAGCGGAGCAGAGAAGAGCCGAAAAGAGCAGAGTGCACTCGCTATGTGTAGCTCGGCGGCGATACACATGTACTCGGCTCTTCTCGGCGCCGCTCACGTGACTGCGAGCGGAGCAGAGAAGAGCCGAGTACACTCGCTATGTGTAGCTCGGCGGCGATCGCTCCGCTCCAATCGGCGGGGGGTCTGGGTATAACACGCACCCACGATTTTCCCCTGATTTTAAGGGGAAAGGGGTGCGTGTTATACGCCGATAAATACGGTAAGTATTGTCATGTTTTTTTTTTTTCTAAACAAACCTTTACATATCCTTTAGGACCTGCAACCAGGTAAGTAGGGGTTAAAAAAAAAAGGGGGGGGGAGCATGAAAGTCCTATTTATTCAGACAGTGGCTGATGTATATGTGGAGGTAAGCTGCAGGGGACTCAATATGATTTTCATTGCATAGTTACATATGTAGTTACCGAGCTGGACCAATCCAAGTATGCATATTCTATAGCTAAGGGTCGGCTGTGGAAGATGACAATCATTGTAGTAGTCGGTGGCATTACAGTGATTTCCACAGACTTCCCGGTCCTGTGCCGCTCAGGCAGGGCTGGACTGGGACAAAAATTTGGCACTGGACTTCATCGAGACCGGCCCACTTTAATTTTGCAAACACGCACAAAAACAGTACAGGGGGTCCCCGAGTTACGAACTCGTTAGGGACTGCCCGCCTGTACCGAAGTCGGAAATGTTCGTAAGTCGGCCGCGCATGCGCAGACCGACAAATACGGACATTTCCGATGTTCCGTCTAATGCCGTTCTGCGCATGCGCAGAACGGCCTGATGACGGCGAAAATCTGCGAAAAATGGCGGAGGGTCCCCGCAGCGCCCCGTTCGTAAGTAGGGGTTGTTCGTAGGTCGGGCGTTCGTAAGTCGGGGACCCCCTGTATATAAACTATATGCAATTGCGCAAAAAATGCCTCCCCCTTACATCAGAGTCCCCAGAGAGACCCCCTTACATCAGGGTCCCCAGAGAGACCCCCTTACATCAGGGTCCCCAGAGAGACCCCCTTACATCAGGGTCCCAAGAGAGACCCCCTTACATCAGTGTCCCCAGAGATCCTTTCCTTGCATCTGGGTCCCCAGAGACCCCTCCCCACTTACATCAGGGTCCC
Source organism: Lithobates sylvaticus (assembly GCA_028564925.1). Lineage (NCBI taxonomy): Eukaryota > Metazoa > Chordata > Amphibia > Anura > Ranidae > Lithobates > Lithobates sylvaticus. The sequence continues at coordinate 27,031,139 of CM053032.1, forward strand.
CAGAGAGAAGGCAGGCAGTGAGAGATAATGTAATCTCTCTGCTGCCCGTGGCTGCACAGTGAGGGTAGAACAGCGGTGCCATCTACCTGCTCTCCCGTAAGGTCTGCTGCATGGCTGCAGAGAGGCCACGGCCCGGTAGTGGGCTGCGGCCTTGTGGTTGCGGACCCCTGGGACTCGGGGCTATGGGTCCCAGATTCAGGGCTATAGCCCCAAAATCCACCCCCTAGCGATGCCACTGGCTGTCACTGAAACCAGCCCACTGAGCCATCGGCCCACCAGGATACTCCCGGTAGTCCCGATGGCCAATACATGCCTGCGCTCAGGATGACCACCATTCTCACAGTATATACGGTACTTTGCATCTTTCACATTTTGTTCTTTGCAGAGAGGCTAAAAGCTGGAACTTTTTACTTCAATGGGCGTTTTCTTATTTCTTAGTAGTAGTTGGTGAGGTCACCTGACCCCATGGAAGAGGCAGCTAACAAGACTAACAAACAGGACTAGACAAATCCCCATGGATTTCTAAAGAACCTTTTCCAAGAAGACTGTTTTACAAGTAATTTGTGAACACCTGAGGAAGAATAATTAAAATATATACCGTATATACTCGAGTATAAGCCGACCCGAATATAAGCCGAGGCACCTAATTTTACCACAAAAAAATGAGAAAAAAACGTATTGACTCGAGTATAAGCCTAGGGTGAGAAATGCGCAGCTACTGTAACTGTAAAAGAGGGTCAACAATGCCCATTTGCAGCCTCACTGTGCCCATTTGCAGCCATAGGTCCCCCGAACTTCAAACTTGGTAGTTAAGGGTTCCTGGATGCCCCCTAGCTGCAGACAAAATTTGGGGTCTCTGGACCCAAAGGGTCCCCGAAATGACATTGCTGCAGGTGGACACAGTTGACCGACTTTGTGGTCCTGTATCTCGGGGCCACTTGGAGCTAGGAATTTTGATATGTTGTATTGCTAGTTCCACTGGGTTAGCACCCCAAATTTGGGGTTCCTAGCATCAAGTGGCCCCAAGATACGGGGCCCCAAAGTCAGATAGGAAAATGTCAAGCACTTTTCTGCAGCAGAGAATTACATTTTCCAACCCGACTTTGGGGCCTCGTATCTCTGGGCCACTTGGTGCTAGGAACCCCAAATTGAATACCCGAGATACGGGGCCCCAAAGTCGGTTCGGAAAATGTCATTCTCTGCTGCAGAAAAGTGCTTGACTACAGTATAAGCCCAGGGGGCATTTTCAGCACAAAAAAAATGTGCTGAAAAACTCGGCTTATACTCGAGTATATACAGTACATATAGTAGCTAATAAAGTCCTGCAAACCAAAACTTAAAAGGTTTCCAAAAAGCAGCCATTCTCAATCTTTATAAACACGGAGGAACCCTTAGGGCCAATTCACACTAGCTGCATGCTAAAAAGATCTGTTTTAGCGTGCAGAATAGTGTCCGATGTGTGCTGGCGGTGCCTTGCGTTGTCACAATGCAAAATACCGCTAAAACGAGAAGTATGGCCAAAGCTCCTTTAACCCTACTTCTCCTGTGGGTCACATGAATGCACTTCGTTCTGCACTCCTGTGACCCCTATTCAGCTGACATCAGGCTAAAGTCGGCTGACGTCACTTAGCAAGACCAGGCTCTGGAGAGATCCCGACATTAATGTCAGGATCCACCCAGATGCCTGGACTGGCAGTTGGCTCAGCCTCTCGTGTTCCACTGAGAGGCTGAGCCAGCCGCTCCCACCCCATCCACTAGCCCAGCGCTCTAGTAAGCTCTGGAGGGGACAGTCACTGGCTCTTTGCTCACTGAAGACCGAGAACTGAGCGATTAATGATGTTTGATCGCTAAGTCCTCAGTCTTATAGGCAGTAGGGGACAGATGCAGCATCCACCTAGGTGAGTATGGATGTTTGTTTTGTTTTTTTAAAGCCCGCACTGCTCTTTTAACTACCTGAGATCCGCGCTATAGCCAAATGACGGCTACAGCGCGGATCTGATGTGCCGGGACGACATCTATTGACGTCGTCCCGGCCACGAGCTGCCTGCGCGCCCCCTGAATGGCGCGCGCGGCACGCTCTGTGATAAGCGAGACTCGCTGGATCACAGATCCGAGTATGGGGTCGATCCCGACCACTTACCACGTGATCAGCTGTCAGCCAATGACAGCTGATCATGTGATAATAACAGAGCCGGTAATCTGCTTTTTTTCCCCCTTTGCGCTGACAGCGCGAGGAGAAAAAAAAAAAAAAAAAGCCGATCACCGGCGGCAGTGAGAGGGACATCAGTCCCTCTCACTGCAATGTGCCCAATCCATGGTGCCCACCTTTGCCCCATTAAAGTGCCGCCTACCAGTGCCCACACTGCCATCTCTCAGTGCCCACAGTGCCAGTGCTGCACATCAGTGTCACCTGCCAGTGCTCATCTGTGTCACCCACCAGTGCCCATCAGTGCCACCTATCAGTGCCCATCCGTGCCACCCATCCGTGCCATCTTTGCTGTCCCCATCAGTACCGACTTATCTGTCCCCACCAGTGCAGCCTATCAGTGCCCACCAGTGCAGCCTATCAGTGCCCACCAGTGCAGCCTATCAGTGCCCACCAGTGCAGCCTATCAGTGCCCACCAGTGCAGCCTATCAGTGCAGCCTATCAGTGCCCACCAGTGCAGCCTATCAGTGCCCACCATTGCAGCCTATCAGTGCCCACCAGTGCAGCCTATCAGTGCCCACCAGTGCAGCCTATCAGTGCCCACCAGTGCAGCCTATCAGTGCCCACCAGTGCAGCCTATCAGTGCCCACCAGTGCAGCCTATCAGTGCCCACCAGTGCAGCCTATCAGTGCCAACCAGTGCTGCCTCATCAGCACATATCAATGAAGCAGAAAAATTACCTGTTTGCAAAATGTTATAACAAACTATTAAACATGATTTTTTTTTTTTTTTTTAATTTTCCATCTTTTTTTGTTTGTTTAGCAAAAAATAAAAACCCCAGCTGTGATTAAATACCACCAAAAGAAAGCTCTATTTGTGGGAAAAAAATGATAAAAATTTCATTTGGGTACAGTGTTGTATGACCGCGCAATTGTCATTCCAAGTGCGTCAGCGCCAAAAGCTGAAAATTGGTCTGGTCACGAGGGGGGTTTAAGTGCAAAGTAATCAGGTGGTTAATCATTTTTTTCCTTTTACCTTTAGGCCCCTTTTCACACTGGGGCGGTTTTCAGGCGGTACAGCGCTAAAAATAGCGCCTGTACACCGCCTGAAAAAACCGGCCCCATTCACTCCAGTGTGAAAGCCGGCGGGCTTTCACACTGGAGCGGTGCGCTAGCAGGACGGTAAAAAAAGTCCTGCTAGCTGCATCTTTGGAGCGGTGTAGGAGCGGTGTATTTACCGCTCCTATACCGCTCGTTCCCATTGAAATCAATGGGAAACCGCGGGGATACCGCCCGCAAACCGCCGCTGCAGCGGCGGTTTGCGGAGGTTTTTAACCCTTTTGCGGCCGCTAGCGGGGGTTAAAACCACCCCGCTAGCGGCCGCATACCGCGGGTAAAGCGATGGTAAGCAGCGCTAAATATAGCGCTGCTTTACCGTCGCCGCCCCGCACCGCTCAGGTGTGAAAGCAGCCTTACTGAAAATGTCAAAGTGACACTTCATAGGATTCCTACATACTGCACAGGAACAAAAATGGACGGTGGCTTCGGTGCGCCGTAGAAAAAAAATGCAGCATGTCTGCATTTTTCCGAAAGGCACGGAAACCTTCCTGAAGGAGGGGTTAAAACCTGTTTTTATTGTTCTTTGGGGCCCACTGGGAGGAGACAAATGCTGACAAAATATGAAGCAAAAACTGTGGAGAAAGAATCAGTTATACACACAGTTTTCTTTTAAGTTGAAAAAAATAAAAATAAAACTCGCATATCCCTGCGTCAACACAAGCGATGTAGATGCAAAGATCTCCCCTGCTGGGCTATGGTATTCTGACAGCGGGGACCGGACCCCCTTCCTCTGTCAAAATACACAGATCAGCACTGCAGCCATTGGCTTCAAGTGCTGATCGAATACTGGTTTTCCAGCAGGATCAGTCGACAGAAGCAGATCGTTAGATCGGCTTCTGTTGAACAGACAGCGGTAAACACAGTACGTGTTTACCTAACGATCTGCTTCTGTCAACTGATCCTGCTGGAAAAACAGTATTCGATCAGCACTTGAAGCCAATGGCTGCAGTGCCGATCTGTATATTTTGATGAACCAGTCGAATTACGGTACGTGTATACCAAGCTATAGAACCCTAGACAGCTTTTTAAATTTTCCAGTGTCCCCCTTGGAGGTTTTTTTATCACTTCCAGTCTCGGTGACAATGCTACCACTGGGACAGGAAGTGGGGAGTTCCCAGTGAGTACTAAAAACCTGGCAGAGGCTTTAACTCTCCCCCTACTCTATCCAAACCAAAAAGCTGTTCGGAACTGTTAAAAAGAAACATTTATACCTACCTGCTGCCTCTGTTCCATGCTGCCCCTAAGACCAAGAACTGAGCGATCAAGCACAGCGGATCACTCAGTTCTCAGTCTTCAGGGAGCCAGGGGCTGTCAGTCACCGACTTTCTGCTCTGCGCCGTGCTGTGGAGGGGGTGGGAGCGGCTGGCTCAGTCTCCCAGTGGCATGCTGAGAGGCTGAGCCAGCTGCCGGTATAGGCATCTGGGTGGATCCCGACTTTAAAGTCAGGATGATCTAGAGCCTGGACTGACTGAATGACATCAGCCGACAGCAGGCAAAAAAAAGGCGGGTCACAGGAGTGCAGAACGAAGTGACCCACAGGGGAAGGAGGGCAAAAAGAGCCCTGGCCATACTTCTCTTTTAACAGCTTAGCAACCACCCCACGCAAATATACTGCGGCAAAGCGGCCGCTTTGTGCCAGATCTCATACTTAGTACGTTATCTGACACTTTCAGGCCTGGGGCGCATGCCACCGGCGACCCATTCCTGCTGTGATTGGACACAGTGGGAGCCAATCAGCGGGTCCACCAGGACCTGACGATAAACAGGGGGGGGGGGGGAAGACAGAGATCTTGTGTTTCTGCTAAGCAGGAACACAAATCTCTGCCTTCCCACAGTTAAAGCACCTCCCCCACAGTTAGACCCCATTCACACCTGAGCGTTTTGTAGCTTGAAGCCTGAAGCTACAAAACGCTGGAGGGGAAAAAAAATCTATTATTCTCTATGGAGATGGTTCATCTCTCCACTCCAAAAAGCCTTAAGCCAGGAGCTCCAAAACGCCTGATGCTCAAACAAGTTCTGGGACTTTCTTTTTTAGGCAGATTTGGAGCGTTTTTCTGCTTTTTACATTGGTGACCTTTTGATCTGTGCAAAATTGTGTCAAAATCGCAGAAAAATCGCATGACTTTCCACCTTAAAAAAAAAAAAAAACACTACATTCAGGTGTGAATAGGGCCTTAGAAAGCACTCCCTAGGGACACATTTAACCCTTTGATCACCCCGATGGTAACCCCTTCCCTGCCAGTGTCATTAGTAAAGTGACAGCGCATATTTTTTAGCGCTGATCACTGTATTCATGTCACCATTTGCCAAAATGTGTCAGTGTCCGATTTGTCCGCCGCAACATCGCAGTCCCGCTATAAGTCGCTGCCATTACTAGTAAGCAAAAAAAAAAAAAAAAAAGGAAGAAAGAAAAATATCCTGTACTTTGTAGACTATAACTATAACTTTTGTGCAAACCAATCAATATACGCTTATTGGGGTTTTCTTTTACCAAAAATATGTAGCAGAATATATTTTGGCCTAAATTGATGAAGAAATTTGATTTTTTACAATTTTTTTTATTGGATGTTTTATAGCGAAAAGTTTTTTTTTAAATAAATTATCCTTATATTTTTGTTTATAGCGCAAAAGATAAAAACCGCAGAGGAGATCAAATACCATTTGTGGGGAAAAAAATCACATCAATTATATTTGGGTATAGTGTTGCACGACCGCGCAATTGTCAGTTAAAAAAACGCAGTGCCGTATCGCAAAAAATGGTCTGGTCATGAAAGGGGGGGGGGGGTAAACCCTCCGGAGCAGAAGTGGTTAAATAAGGTCCCTGGCACATGGAGCCTGTGCAAGCCAAACTCTGGAATATTTTTCCCTGCCTGGGAAGCCCCAGTGCTGCGTACAGTCGCCCATAGACATGAATGGCTGTGCACGGCTGTACTCAGGTACAGTGGAACCTTGGTTAACGAGTAACGCGGTTAACAAGCGCTTTGAAAGACGAGCAACTTTTTTTTTTATTCTGACTCGGCTTGCGAGTGTGTCTCGCAATACAAGCAGAATGGGTGTGCGGTACCGCTTTTGGCCAGAGGTGCGGGAGCGCCGGTGACAGTTCGGAAACACTCCGTTCCCGAGTCATTATGAGTTCAGCCGAGCTGTCCCGAGTATTTACGAGGCTCTCCAGTGCCCCCCCACCTCTGGCCACATACGGTATTGCTGCAATAGATGCTGCAATGCGGAACTAATTATCTTAGTTTCTAATGACTTCTATGGGGAAACTCGCTTTGATATGCGAGTGCTTTGGATTACAAGCATTCTCCTGGAACGGATTATGCTCATACTCCAAGGTTCCACTGTATTTGGCTGTTTGCAAATGGGCGTAAGCAAATAACAATTTGTATTTTTTGCACACACCTCTACACCGAACTAATATTTAGGTGAGCACCGGTATATAACCGAATATGGATAAGCACAGCCATTCATGTCTATGGGAGACTGCACCCACCATATGGACTTTCCAGGCAGGCAAATATGCTGGACTTTATATTGCATGGGCTCAACCACCCATGTGCACGAGTACTAATTTTTTTTTTTTTCCAAGGCGTGGACTCTTACACAACATACCAAAAAATGACAGCATGATAGCCACCAATAAGCACCGGTAGATAAAAACGATTCTGGAAACTGTGGGAGGGGACTGTAGAAAAAGGTTAGGAGTGGAAATTTTCCTTTACAGGTTTGACAGAGTATAAATAATAAACCTAATCCAATTTCCCCATAAAGCTTCCTGGTTAAAGGCTTCTCTTGTCAACAACTGTTCATGACTATCACCTTTCTCCCCAAAAAAAAAAAAAAATCTTACGAGCGTATACAAAGGTGTGTTTGCATAAAACAGGGAGCTGCTCCGTGTTACCCCAGGCCGTGTTAAAACAAAAACAGAGTTATGCAAACTATTCATGAAAAATAAAGCTTTCCATGTGATAAGAAGGTGTGTGTGGACAACTGAGAAGACAGCAGTGCCGCCAAGTGGTGGTAAATATGTTTACAGCCAGACTGGTGTAGCTGCTAAAAGAAAAAACAAAATTACTAGGATTAAATAATAGGAAAGCCATTAAAAGTAGATATAAAGCCAATCACAAAAATGTAAATGATTTGTAAAGTTGCAAAGTAATTTCAAAATCAGTTTTTATTTTTTTTTAACCTGCAGATTATTTAAATATTACCTGAAGATCCCACCATGGAGGTCCTCGTGCCGGCACTTCCTGTTATAGCTTGACAACTGTTTGCCAACGGTGCTCTTGCCCAGTTGCATGTCCCAGCTGTGCCAACACCTATTACACAGGCATTGTCCACCGCTGTCATGATCCGGAATCTGGTCAAGAGCAATGATATGCAGCCAACACTGGCACTCAACTGTCTGTTTTTACCCCCCCCCCCCCCGTAGCCTTAACTACCCCCTGTCTTGTCTTTACTAATAGTCTTTACTATTCCAACCTTATTTGACCTACACTATCCACTTGCCCTCCGGAAGGTTATACCTTGACCAGGCCATTTTTTTGCTCTACTCTAACTGGGAATTAAACAGTTATCATTTTTTTCACACAAATAGAGATTTTTTTTTTGGGTGGTACTTGTAAAAAATAAAAAAAACACAATATTTTCTACTTTCTGCTATAAAGCATATCCCATAAATTTTTGTTTCAAAATCTGATTTCTTCATAAATTTAGGCCAAAATGTATTCTGCTACATATTTTTGGTAAAAAAAAAATCCCAATAAGCGTAAATTAGTTGGTTGGTGTGAAATTTATAGCATCTACAAACTATGGTACACACATATATATATATATATATATATATATATATATATATATATATATATATATACACACACACACAAATTTTTATTTATGTATTTTTTATACTAATGGCAGTGATCAGTGACTTATAGCAGGACTGTGATAGTGCAGTGGGCAGTCTGACAGTCTGACTGTGAGAACTGACACTGACATCACCAGTGACACTAAGTCAGTGATCAGTGCTAATAATATACACTGACGCTGTACGAATGACACTGGGAAGGGATTAACCTCTAGAGGCAATCAAATGGTTACCTGTGTGCCTAACAATGCTTGGTGTGTTTGCTGTGTGCTGATTTTACTAAGGGAAGTGATGTGTTTTTTATTCGCTGCTTTGCAGGGAAACAAAAACCGGCACATCCCCGCTGTCAGGACAGAGCTCTGTGTGGTTTACAATCACAGAGCTCTGTCTTGTCATCCGCTTCACTGATCCGTGGGTCCCGGCCATCAATCTTATTGGCCGGGGACCCACTGATCGGCTTGTGCTGTAACTAATTAAGCCAGAGTGGTGCTTGCCCTCTACCCGGAAGAGCTGGATCACATCAAGTACAGCTAAGTGAGGTGGCTAGCAAGCGGCTATAGTACTTGGAAGTACTTTGTTGCCTTTAAAACAAAAAAAAAACAAAAAACTTCAATAAAAACAGTAAAAAAAAAAAATGTATACATGAAGTATGGCCTTCCCATAATAGTCCCAGCAGAAGAGTGAGGAAACCTGGGTGTATAAATCTCATTACCAGGGTTCAGGAGGTTAAAGTGGTTGTAAAGGCTCAAGGTTTTTTACCTTTATGCATTCTATACATGAAGGTAAAAAACCTGTGTGCAGCATCCCCCCCCCCCTTATACTTACCTGATCCCCTTCTCAATCCAGCGATGGCCACCAGAGCCTTGCCTCTCTGGGGACTCGCACTCCTAATTGGCTATTGGCTCCCACTGCTGTCAATCACAGCCAGTGAGCCAATCAGGAGATGGTGGGGGCGGGGCTGAGCCACGGCTCCATGTGTGAATGGCCACACAAAGCTGCGGGGTCAGGAGCATGCCTGCTTGGGTGCCAACAGAGCAAGCTGCTTGCTGTTGGGGCACTCAGCAGGAGGGAGGAGCCAGGAGCTCTGGTGTGGGACCACTGCACAAAGCAGGTAAGTATAACATGTTTGTTATTTTAAAAAAGACAAGACTTTAAAGTGATTGTAATGTTTCATTTTCATTTTTTATTAAAACAACAAACATGTCCTACTTACCTTCCCTGTGCAGTTGGTTTTGCACAGAGCAGCCCGGAATCTCCTCTTCTCGGGTCCCTGGCTGGAGCTCCTGGCCCCTCCCTCCTGTTGAGTGCCCCCACAGCGAGCAGCTTGCTATGGGGGCACCCAAGCTGAGCTGCAGTTCCCTGTGTATCTATTCAGACATGGAGCAGCAGTTTTGGCCCCGCACCCCTCTCTCCTTATTAGCTGAGTTTGATTGACAGCAGTGGGAGCCAATAGTGCCGCTTCTGTGTCTCAGCCAAATGGGGGAGGGAGAGTCCCGGATGGCCAAGGCACTCATGGACTTCGCTGGATTGAGATGGGGCTCAGGTAAGTATTAGGGGGGCTGCGGCACATAGAAGGCTTTTTATCTTAATGCATAAAGATAAAAAACCTTCTGCCTTTAGAAAACCTTTAACCGCTTCCCGACCGGCCACTGCATATATACGTCAGTAGAATGGCACGGGCAGGCAGAATCTAGTACCTGTACGTGATCGTGCATGTGCCTGCCCGTGGGTCGCGCGCGCGCCGCTAGCGGCGCGCTCGCGACCCGGTCGGGAGCTCCGTGACCCCGGCCGCGGGACCAGCGGACCCGATCGCCGCTGGTATCCCGCGATCGGGTTACGGAGCTGAAGAACGGGGAGAGGTCTATGTAAACAAACCTCTCCCCGCGCTTCCTACACTGACTGTCAGTGATCGGCGGTTCCCTGTCATCGGGAACGCCGATCAATGACGTCAGACGTACAGCCACGCCCCCCTACTGTAAAAAAAAACACACAACACGTCACACTGACTCCTCCCCGCCCCCTAGTGGTTAACCCCCTAACTACAACTGTCATTTACATAGGAATCAGTGCTATTTAAATAGCAGTGATTGCTGTATAAATGACAAATGTCCCAAAAATGTGTCAAAAATGTCCGATGTGTCCGCCAAAATGTCGCAGTCACAATAAAAATCGCTGATCGCCGCCATTACTAATAAAAAAAAAAATATTAATAAAAATGCTATAAAACTATCCCCTATTTTGTAAACGCTATAACTTTTGCGCAAACTAATCAATAATCGCTAATTGCGATTTTTTTTACCAAAAATATGTAGAAGAATACGTATCGGCCTAAACTGAGGAAAAAAAATGTTTTTTTATATATTTTTTGGGGATATTTATTATAGCAAAAAGTAAAAAATATTGAATTTTTTTCAAAATTGTCGCTCTATTTTTGTTTATAGCGCAAAAAATAAAAACCGCAGGGGCGATCAAATACCACCAAAAGAAAGCTCTATTTGTGGGAAAAAAAGGACGCCAATTTTGTTTTGGAGCCACGTCGCATGACCGCGCAATTGTTAGTTAAAGCGACGCAGTGCCGAATTGCAAAAAGGGGCCTGGTCCTTTGGCTGCCAATTGGTCCGGGGCTGAAGTGGTTAATATCGCTTTAAGGATGACAATCGGTGGTGTAACTCTCTGCCACCTAGTAAAAGCTAAAGTGTCTTTAAAACAACATACTGACCTTTAATTCGATTCGGGTTCTTCTTCAATGACGTACTTTCTGACACAAACTGTGCCATAAATCTTTTCTCCTGGCACAGTGCAATTAGACAGGTAGGAACACCTGAAATGTCACCTGTTTTCATGACTCGCAATTACTAACTGTACCCGCTAGTAAAATTTTCACAGGTATGACAATGAATGCATTCTTCTGAAATGTTGATTATGGTATTTTGTTTGGAATATAGCTGGAAGCTGTCTCACGTGATGTGAAGACTTAAGTGGCCCGTGTACATACACTACATTGTATTGAACTTGTAAGCCAGAGCAATAGTTCATAACACGGTCAGGACAGGCAGCGAGGTGGGTAGAGAAGGACAAAAACAGCAGGACTGCTAAGGATCGATGGATTGGGGGGGGGGGGGGGGGGGGGGGGGGGCACTTGGGCTTTTAGCCTTAGGTGCTAAATGACCTTGACCATAGCATAGACTCAGCTCACTATCCTATAATTGGGGCTATTTGCCAAAACAACCATTATTTTGCTACACAGCAAGGAATGTGTGTACTGTAAATCTAACAAGCCAGCTGTCACATCAAAGCAATTCGGCAGCTGTGCAGCCATTGGATCGCTTACACATGACCCCATATGTGTTGGTATTTATCCACGTGTGCGCATCGGCCCACGGCTGATCTCTCCTCCCTGCTAATGAGCCAGATGCTGCGTGCAAAACGCTTTTTTGGAGGATAAGGGAGAAAAATAAGTGTGAAATGCAATGACTCCGGTGGGTGTAATAAGATGTCCGCTTGCTGCCTTCTCACTGTATCTTTACTGTGGATGAGTGTGGGGTGTAGCAAGATGCCCGTGACAGAACGTCATTTTCGTTACAAAATCTGACGGGTCGTCTAATCTGGCGAAACATCCAACATTAATTTTTAATCAACATAAATTTTTGTCAGCTGTCAGAAGTGAGCAGAGAACTCTCTGAATTGTTACATAGAATTGGGGAAATGCCGTTTTAAGATCGGGAGGGGGGTAAAATCGTGATTTTTGCTTCTTTAACGATTAAAGGATCACTTGTTTTAAATAACAAACATGTTATACTTACCTCCACTGTGCAGCTCGTTTTGCACAGAGTGGCCCAGAACCTCCTCTTCTGGGGTCCCTCTGCAGCTGTCTGGGCTCCCTCCCGCAAGGACTCCACAACTTCATGCGAGCGCCCTCGCATCGTGTGGAGTGCTTGCGGGCGCGCTCCAGTGATACAGCTGGCAGACATAGCCGCTCACTGTATCACTCGGCCCCGCCCCCCGCGTCATTGGATGTGATTGACAGCAGCGCGAGCCAATGGCTGCGCTGCTTTCAATCCATCCACTCTAGCCAGTCAACGGCCAGGCTGAGCGGCCAGGCTAGAGGACGTCGGGGGCGAGCGTGGGACTTTTGAGGTGTCAGGTAAGTAAAATGGGGGTGCTGGGGGGGCCGGCATTGTCAGATGTTTTTTCACCTTAATGCATAGAATGCATTAAGGTGAAAAAAACTTTTACATTTACAACCCCTTTAATCATGCAGGTCTAGAAACCATAGAACATTGGCAGGGGTGCTTACAATAGTCATTTTTTTATTCATGTAACCTAAACCTTTAGTTCCAAAAGAAATCTGGAAGTACAAGCAGTTTTCACTGGATTTCTGGCAGGATCGAAAGGTATTTTGTTTTGCAGTGATTGAGCAGAGATCATTGTTAGGGTTTATAAAATGACTGAAGATAGTAATACAATCACGTAACAGTTAATACTCTCACTATGTGACCTGTACATGGGGGATAGCCTCATACCTCATCTGGTAATGATTAGCCACCCTCTCCCGATGCTGGAAGTCACTTCCATCTGTGCCGCTGGCTCGAGGACCCGCTCGGGAAGCCATAATTCAGTCCAACTCCTACAAGACAGACGGAAATAAAGAGCAATGGGTTATGTATTTACTTGCTGTGGTTGTATTAATGGACACACAGGAATGTGTTAGAAATTCAAATATATGTTTAAATGATCGCATATGTATCCTTCAACCAGATCAGTTTTCAGCACTGTCGCAATTTGAATGACAATTGCGCAGTCATGCAACAGTACCCTACATTTTTATCTTTTTTTTTTTTTAGACAGATAGAGCTTTTTTTTTGGTGGTATTTAATCACCACTGGGTTTTTATTTTTTTGCTAAACAAACAAAAAAGAACGAAAATTTTGAAGAAAAAATTTTTTTTTTCTTAGTTTGTTATAAAATTTTGCAAATAAGGCCCCTTTCACACTGGGGCGTTTTTCAGGCGGTACAGCGCTAAAAATAGCGCCTGTACACCGCCTGAAAAAACCTGCCCCATTCACTCTAGTGTGAAAGCCGGCGGGCTTTCACACTGGAGCGGTGCGCTAGCAGGACGGTAAAAAAAAAGTCCTGCTAGCAGCATCTTTGGAGCGGTGCATTCACCGCTCCTATACCGCTCCTACCCATTGATTTCAATGGGACACCGCGGTAATACCGCGGCAATACGTAGTGGCGCTTTGCGGGGGATTTGAACCCTTTTTCGGCCGCTAGCGGGGGTTAAAACCGCACCGCGAGCGGCCGAATCCCGCGGCTAAAACGACGGTAAAGCAGCGCTAAATATAGTGCTGCTTTACCGGCGCCGCGGCTCCTGCCCCAGTGTGAAAGGGGCCTAAGTAGTTTTTCTACTACACTGGTGTGTGCTAATGAGGCTGCACTAATGAACAGCACTGATGTGTGGCACTAATGGGCACCGACAGACAGCACTGATGAGCTCTGATGGGCACTGACAGGAAGCACTGATTAGGTCTGATAGGTGGCACTGATGAGCAATGACATGCAACACTGATTACTGATGGGCAGCAGTGATGAGCACTGATAGGTGGCACTGATAGGCAGCACTAATGAGTGCTGATGGGCGCCGATATGCGGCACTGATGAGCGTCGACAGGCAACACTGATATTCAGGGCACTGGTGAGCGCCGACAGGCAGCAGTGTTGGGCTCCCACAGGCAGAAGTGATGGGCGCCGACAGGCAGCAGTGATGGGCGCCCACAGGCAGCAGTGATGGGCGCCCACAGGCAGCACTGAAATTCAGGGCACTGGTGAGCGCTGACAGGCAGCACTAATGAGCGCTGACAGGCAGCACTAATGAGCGCTGACAGGCAGCACTAATGAGCGCTGACAGGCAGCAGTGTTGGGCGCTGACAGGCAGCAGTGTTGGGCGCTGACAGGCAGCAGTGTTGGGCGCTGACAGGCAGCAGTGTTGGGCGCTGACAGGCAGCACCGATGAGCGCTGACAATCAGGGCGCTGATGAGCGCTGACAATCAGGGCGCTGATGAGCGCTGACAGGCGGCACTAATAGGTGGTACTGATGATCAGTATAGATGTCCCGTGTGGATTGGTGTTTACCAGCTCTCCTCTTCTCACGCACTGTCAGCATGAGGAGAGAACTGCAAATTACCAGCAAATCCTGTTTACACTTTGATCAGCTGTAATTGGACACAGCTGATCACATGGTAAAGGGCCACCCCTATCTGTGATCGGCTGTGTTCAGAGGACATACATACCTTACTATAAACCTAGTGACATCATCACTAAGGTCTCTGTGCTTTTCTATGCAACTAAAGCAGACAATGGCTGGTGGGAGGGGCCGGCAAGATGCTGTACATAGCTTCCTGAAAACAGCACAGCCCCCGGCCCTTAGCACTCCTCTCACGAGTCCTGATGTAAGCAGTGGGTTGGCTCTTAGGATGAGTTATGCAAATATCAAAATGTCTTGATGGGTGGATGTCAGTTTGAAGGAGTGGGCATTGGCAGGCTGAATTTGGATGCAGATCACCCAAGGTAACGCCTACATGTGGCACCGAGTCCCCATGATTGAAAAAAACTGAAATTCAATCCGGTGAAGGAAAGGGACATGCCAAAAAGGCTGGGGAGGAATAAGCATTTTCACTTAGGGGTGTACTCACTTTTGTTGCCAGCGGTTTAGACATTAATGGCTGTGTGTTGAGTTATTTTGAGGGGACAGCACATTTTTTACTGTTATACAAGCTGTACACTCACTACTTTATATTGTAGCAAAGTGTCATTTCTTCAGTGTTGTCACATGAAAAGATGTAATAAAATATTTACAAAAATGTGAGGGGTGTACTCACTTTTGTGACATACTGTATATACACGCACATGATCCAACACTTCCGGGTAGGGAGCGCGCATGCACGCTGCCGGCAGCTCGCTTCCACTTCGATTACACACAGCGGAAGGTGATCAGCGGGTGTCCATTGCACAATGTCCTTCAGCACCCTCAGATTGTCAGGCAGGGACACAGAACTGCGACCTGCCTATGTAAACAAGGCAGATCAACATTCTGACGGGGGGGAGGGATGAAGTTTGTGTCTCTGCAAAGCAGGGAATAAATTTAATCTCTTCCCTCAGTGAAAGCACTTCACACAGTAGACAAACCCTGGCTAGGCACACAGTTAACCCCTTCCCAGCCAGTGTCATTATTACAGTGACAGTGCATATTTGTAGCACTGATCACTGTATTTGTGTCACTGGTTCCCGAAAAGTGCCAAAAGCATCAGTTAATGTCCGATTTGTCCACTACAATATTGCAGCCCTGCTATAAGTTGATGATCCCTGCCATAACTAGTAAAAAAAAATATATATATATATATTATATATATATATATATATATATATATATATATATATATATATATATATATATATATATATATATATATATGGCTCGACAAAACCCGGTCGCCCGGGCGCAATTGCGACTAGATTTGGGGTCCTGGGGCGTCACAGCTGCGGTACCCCGTCAACCTGTGGACACCGACCCCCGCCGTGCGATCGCATCGGGCCGCGACGGCCAGAAATTTAGCCCGCGGCATTGCGGCCTTCTGAAATACTTCTGCAATATGGCGCCATCTTGTGGTGGCCGTTGGTATTGCAACACCTCTAACAATGCTAATGCAATGTTAATCACTGGGCACTTTTCAGCTTTCGGTGCTCTCACACTGAATGACAATTACTCAGTCATGCAACACTGTACCCAAATGAATTTTTTGTCCTTTTTTTCACACAAATAGAGCTTTCTTTTGGTGGTATTTAATCACCGCTGGATTTTTTATTTTTTGCGCTATAAATCAAAAAATACAGAAAATTCTGTAAAAAAAAAAAATAAAATTATTGGCAGAGTATTGGCGAGTATTGGCAGAGTATTGCACAGTGCTGGCAGTGTAGCTGTCACTGACCAGCGCTGTGGGCACTACACATCCAGGCCACAGCGCTGGTCCCATCTCTCCCCCTCTCCGCTTCTCCCCTCTCACTGTACCGATCGATACAGAGAGGAGAGGAGGGAGGAACCGGCGTCATGACATGATGCCGGTTTGTGTACATGTGATCGCACCGTCATTTGACAGAGCGATCACGTGGTAAACGGCTGCTATCGGCGGCCGTTTACCGCGATGCGCCGGGTCCTCGGGACCTGGCGGTCACAGATGTTCCCGAATGGAGCAAGGTTCTGGGAGGACGTCCTACGGTGCCCAGTGCCACCTGCCAGTCGTCGTTAAAAAAAAAAAAACCTGGCTCCTAACTTTTTTAGCTGGCTCCTAGATTCCAAGCAAATTTGTCAAGCCCTGTATGTATGTATATATATATATATATATATATATATATATATATATATATACACATATACACACAGGCCTGGTTCACACCTATGCATTTTTAGCACGTTTTCAGTTTTGCAGACCACTACAGTCCATATAACATGGTTTCCTATGGGTCAGGTTCACATCTGGGCATTTTATGGAAGGAGCCAGGGACTTTTTTTTTCTGGTTCCATAGACTTCAATGGATGAAAAGCGTGTATTGAAAAACGCAAAATGCACCTGCAATATGCAACCTGCATAGGTCTTCTAGGCGGCAAATTTAAATGTGGGCAAGCTGCAAATCACACTTGGCAAAGCTGCAAATCACACTTGGCAAAGCTGCAAATCACACTTGGCAAAGCTGCAAATGACGCTTAAATGTAAGTGTTTTTTTTTCCCCTAAACTTCCCTTCTAAAACTTTTTTTCCTTAAAATGCCCTCCTAAACTTGGGGTGCGTGTTATACGCCGATAAATACGGTACCGTAAAATCAGTTTCTCGGAGTTCATTGACAGACATTATTCATTATTCAGAACGATAGGGACGTCCCAAAGCAGTGCTGAACATGAGGGGTGGGACAGCGAAAACTCCCAAGGCTAACACAAAAGCCAACCAGGTAACAGGAGCTTCACACAGGACAAGCTGGAACCCAACCTGAACGATACCCCTTCAAGAGGGATTAGACCCTCTTAACAGCAGCCTGCAAAAAGCTTGCAGCCAAAAAAAAGGCACCCACTGATGCCAACCACTTCGTTGAACTTGTGAAAAATGCGACACGAACGCCTGAAGACAGAAGGCCCAAGACGCACTAGGCGCCCGAGAAGAATGCGCCGTAACAGGGAAAGCAAGAACTCGATTCCTAACAGAATAGCCCAGAGTCATCATCTGTCTGATCCCTCCAGAAGGTCGCAGAAGAAGCAGACAGCCCCTTTCTTGGCTGTCCATGAGTACAGAGAGCCTGACCTCCGAAAAAGACTCAGTGGCTGGCAAATACAACCGAATCCCCCAAACCACATCCCGGGCAAATAAGGCAAAAATTCCTTGGGATGTGTTGCCAGGGACACAAGAAAAGAAACACAATGTCCTTGTTCAAATGGAAACCCAGGGACGGAACTCTAGAAAAAGTCGAAGCATCGCCTAAACCTGGGTAAGGTGAGCGAGAAGATAACGCCACCCTTTTCGACACCCTGTAAGCCGAGGTGAAAGCCACCAAGAGGCCACCTTCCGAGAGAGTAAGAAGTGGAATCTCCCGATAGTTTGAGAGAGGGAGATAGACTCCTGGAGAACTGAAAACACCAAGTTTAGATCCCACGGCGGTAGAAAAAAAAAAAACGCATCAGTGGAAACAGACAAAAAAAAGGTACGCACCAGGGAGCGCAAGACCAGGGGATGCTGAAGACGACCACCCAGGCTGACACTTGGCCCTCCATGTTACTCGAGGCGCATTCCTGCCAACTCCCCCCCCCCCCCCCCCCGTAAATGGGGGGGCGGAATTGGAGCCACCTAGAAAGAAGGATGAATGCCCAGTGATTCACACCAGGGTATATGCGCTCTCCACACCCGGAGGTTAAAACCTCCTAAAAGATGGACTCCCTAGCCATCAACAGTGTCAGAATTACCACACCTGGCTCAACACAGCCAGGCCGTTAAAACCAGTGACTCTAAGGCAGGATGAAAGAACGGCCCAGGGACCATAGATCCTTCCTGAGAGGCAGTCAACAAGGAACGCCAGCGACCAGGTTGGCGTACCCAGACCGACTGGACCCATCCGGGGATAATAGAATGGCCGAAACCCCTGCAGCCGTGATCCTGCGTAAAAGCCACAACAGAAGCTGAAGAGAAGGAAAAGGCATAGGGAAACGTCACTGGCCCCATGGGCCACCAGAGCAACCCGTGACCTTACCAGAAGCTTTGGTACCGTCCAGGACACAAAGAGAACTACCTCATGAGTGTCCCAGCGGGGGCCCGAAGAAACATGGCCCGGTGAAGGGCCCATCTGTGGTCCAACCCTCGCCAACTGTGGTATCCACCTGTCAGCATTCCACTCCTGGAATGCATACACCGGAAAAGGGCCAGATGAAACGTTCTGCCCACCGGGGAATACTGACAACAGCCAGGGCCGACACAGCCTATTTGACCCGCCCTGGCGAAGAGCATAAGCCATCGTGGTTGCCTTGTCTGACTAGAACTGTATCGGGAGCCCCCGAAGTCAATCTGTCCATGATCCAGACTTAGCCTGATCGCTCGAAGTTCCAGGATATTACCTGGTAGTCCAGATTCCACCAGCGTACAATGACCCTGAGCAGAGCTCAGTCCCAGGACATCCTACCCAGACCGACTAGCAATAGTGGTCACCCTGTCTAATACAAGGGGAGTAAGGATTTATCCCGCTGAAGAACCGGAGAGCGAGCCACCAGACCAGGGAACCCTGATTTCCTAACTCAGCCGAGACCGATTGTCCCGAGACCTCGAGCATTTCTCTCATGCCAGGATCTCCCCGAAGGGAGCGTATGGAACTGCGCAAATGGAATCTTTTCAAAAAAGGTAAAAAAACTCTCAGACCCAACATCCACACGCAGGTCCGAAGAGGGCCTACCTGCCGGACAGAGAAAAAAAAAAAACGCAGCATGCAACTTCTGGAGTTTGTCCAAGAGAAGAAAACACGCTGGCCAGAGCTGAAGCTCGGGCTTAGATAATCCGACGTTCTGGAACTCACCAGAAAAAATCCAGGAAAAAGAAAGGCGGAGACACCCGGATGGACCGACCACGCCAGGGAGTACCCGCGCCCCACACTACACGGGGAAGGAGCGAAGGGGTTCCCCTTACTTTGCTCTCCAGCGAAAAGCGCGGGTAACGCTCCCAGACAGATCCTCCTCGACACCGAAGTGGGGGCTGTCGGCCATGAGAAACACTGCGACACAGGCAGAGACCCGGTCGTATGTGACCTTGCGAGACGTTTAACTCGCAGGGCCAGCCCCTGTCCAGTGGGGCTATGTCGCAGCCGACCTAGCGCGTAGCTGTGGTCTGCGTGCGCTCGCTGGCCAGACTGGGGTGACCACTGAATCAAGCGTTCAGCCCGTCGCCCAGCCCGGCAGTTGATTGTGGATCTCACCAGAGAAAATAACAAAAAAAATTCCCTGGACTAGAAATCCCAGCAGAGAACTAGGTCCTTATTCCTGACTAGGGATGAGCTCAGGCGTGTTCGCATGGTCCACGTGCAGAGCCCGCCAGGAAGTCAGCGCACAGCTGCGCTAATCACAGGCAGTGAGATATTGCCCGATCTCTGCAGCTGCGCATCGGGCAATGTCTCACTGCCTGTGATTAGCGCTGCGCCGACTTCCTGGCGGGCTCTGCACGTGGACCATGCGAACACGCCTGACTCATCCTAATGGCCCGTACACACGATCTGAATATCGGACGAAAACGATCGTCCGAGGGAGGATCGTACGATTTTCGGATCGTGTGTACACTACTTCCGACAGGCGATCACGACCGTTCGATTCCAGATCGTATGATTGCACGGAAATCGGACATGCACGGAAATTTTCCTCGTACGATTCCAGATCGTACGATTTTCGTTTAGTCAGTATAGTTGTCGTCTGAAAATACAAATACATTACAACACATGACATCACTTCCGATTTTTTTTTCCTATCGTACGAGAATTTTCATGACTTTATTGGCTATTCAATTTCTACTTGCGATTGTTAACCGAAAAACGGTCGGACGATCGGACGTCCAATATTCGGATCGTGTATGGGGCATTACTCCTGACTAAGGATGAGCTCAGGCGTGTTCGAATGGTCCACGTGCAGAGCCCGCCAGGAAGACGGAGCAGCGCTGTGCTAATCACAGGCAGTGAGACATTGCCCGATCTCTGCAGCCGCACATCGGGGCAATGTCTCACTGCCTGTGATTAGCGCAGCGCTGCACCGACTTCCTGGCGGGCTCTGCACATGGACCATGCAAACACGCCTGAGCTCATCCTTACTCCTGACTAGGCAGGAAAAAAAAAACGGAATATCTAGAGCAGGGGCGGGGTTATATACTGACGGAGGACAGCCCATGGGCGTAGCCAGGAGTTGTTTTTTTTTTTGTTCTGCCTAGTCCTACTCCTGCGGAGATGATATAACCCTACGGTTCTGAATAAAAAAAGGCTGTGTCTGTCAATGAACGAATGAGAAATTAAAACTGCAGAGGTGATCAAATACCACCAAGAGAAATCTTTATTTGTGGGGGGGAAAAAAATGTCATACGTTTTATTTGGGTACAACATTGCACGATCGTGCAATTGTCAAAGTAACGTATCGCAAAAAAGAAAAAAAAATGGCCTGGTCATGAAAGTGTGCATCAAGCGGGTAAATGCAAAAAAAAAAGAAATACAACGAATGTAAACCGCACGCGAACGCATTACAACACGTTACAAAAAAACTCACGCATTAATGCATGCACTGCGGTGTGAATGAGTCCTCAAAAAATGCTGTGTCTGAAAAAAAAGAAGCTAGAAATGATGCATTAAATGCGGGCGCATTGTGTCATGCAATAACGCGAGTTGTGTTAGGGTGGGTCAGTCAATCACAAAGTATTTTCAGCAGTGCACATTAGTGCATCACTGCGCTGTAATCAATTTGCAAGGTGCGTTTGGGTGCCAGATATACTGAATGCCACCAATGCATGCAATGCAATAGGGTGAGGGAGGGCTTAGTTTGCAGGGTGACAGGCTGCTCTGCCCAGCTCCCCTGTGCCTCATATACTCTGCAGTCTGCACCCTATACACTGTGATCTGCCAGGCTCCCCATAGACACCATGCGGTATTTACTGCCCCCCCCCTCCCTGTCACTGCACCACCACTATCACCCCCTATCCCGGCGCTGGACGCCCCCCACAATCTCAATAAGGTGACTGTTTCCACCACAGACTCACCTCCCAATTTCACAGCCGAATAATGGCTCACTCAGCGCTGCACCATGACCACTTCCGGTTTCTGGGCGGCGCCATCTTGCTCCTCCCGGAAGTGGTAGTCAGCAGCTGGGAAGGAAGTGGGTGGCAGGAGGGGTTCAGTGAATGAATGGGAAAGGGGGGTGGGGTAAGTGTGTTCTAAGAGTCTTGGCTGGCTGTAGCGTCTCATTAGGACATGCTGAGACTTGTGTTCCCCCAGGCAGCTCCAGCTCCGTATTTTGGGCCTTCTGTATGCAAGGAAAAATGAGAAGCTGTGTTGTTGCCCATAGCAACCTGGCAGACTCCTGTCATTTCATTTTCTGCTCTGCACTGTTTATAGCTGACTGGTTGTTAGTGGCAACGAGACATGTTGGTAACGCAGATAAAACATGAGTGTATATATATATATATATATTTATATATATATATATATATACCCATAGCCACCCCCATCAAATCATTCCCTGCAGCTATTACCTTTTGTACCACCACCCCCTCCCTTTAGAATGTAAGCTCTACAAGCCGGGCCCTCCTGTCCTTTCTGTATTGAACTGTAATTGTGCTGTCCCCCCCTCTACATTGTAAAGTGCTGTGTAAACTGTTGGTGCTATATAGATCGTGTATAATGATAATAATATATATATATATATATATATATATATATATATATATATTTGGATAGAGTAGGAAAGGGTTAAAGCCCATGTCTGGGGGAGAACAAAAATCCTCCATAATGTTGGGATTAGCCGTATGTCTAAACTTATCGATCCTCTGAAAAGCGATCCATGCCCGGATCGCTTTTTAGAAGTGACTGATTCCTCCTCTTTGCCAGTTTTAACCCAATTTTTGCTGAATAAACGTGCCACAACCACATGCATTGCACACGATTGAGGGGTGTTTTTGGTGCTTCCCCATTCACTTGAATGGGTTGCGTTTGGCCATGTGAACACTCCCATTCCCTGCCCTTGCAGTTTAAGGGGGGGGGGGGGGCGCTAAAAGGGTGGCTCAGCCAAGCATCTAACCTGAGAATAAAGCCTCATTTACACCAGCAGTGCTCTCCGAAGAGTGATCCATGTTCAGATCACTGTTTTCAGAGCATTTCACAGGCTGTGAGGAGGTGCAGTATTGCCTCCTCAACACCTGGTTTGATCCCTGCGCTAGTGTGCCACAAAGCCACGTGGGTGTGGCACGTGTACACCCTTGGTCATTGCCTCTGCAGCTAAAAATGTGGCTCGACTGCAGGGTTTTACCATTCCCTGATCGCTAGTGTGACTGAGCTCTATGGGAAGCGATTGCTGGATTGCTTTTCAGAGGGTGGTATAGCAGTGGCTGACTGGTGTTCAGGAGGCACTCCTGGCACCTCCTGATGCCTGGTTGCCTTTTTTTTTTTTTTTTTTACCGAATGGCATTTTTACATTGCGTGATTGCGCCACAACTGTGAGACAAAAATTTGGCTCGCAGTTGCACTGCAGCCCCATTGAAATCAATCAGCGAGTTTGACGGGCAGTGCCACCTGTCAAACTGCAACCCCAGTTAAAAATGCAATGATGGCGGCATGTGTGCCACTCTATCTGGCTGTATTTTAACAATCAGGCTCCATTCACACCTCAGCGAAAAACACATGATGCATTTGCAGTGCTATTCACCGCTGGAACCCCAAACGCGACAGGGAGAAGCGTGATTTTTAATGCACAACAAACACGGCAAAACACACAAGGCTCAATGTGACAATAAGCTACATTGGCTTCTTTGCCGTGTGTAGGGCAATCCATTGAAATGAAGGGGGGCGTCCCACACACATAGTTCAAGAACGTGCACAAACGTGGTGAGATCTTCTCAATACATCTAATGCGGCGTACACGCGGTCGGAATTTCCGATGGAAACAGTCCGATGGGAGCTTTTCATCGGATTTTCCGACCCTGTGTATGCCCAACGGTCTTTTTCTGTCGGAATTTCCGACGGACTTTGGATTGAGAACCTGTTCTCAATTTTTCCGACGGAAAACCTTTCTATCGGATTTTCCGATCGTGTGTATGCAATTCCGACACGCAGAATTCCAATGCATGCTCGGAAACAATTCGAAGCATGCTCAGAAGCATTAAACTTCCCTTTTATAGTGCTGTCGAACGTGTTTTATGCCGCTGTGTTATTGACCGTCGGAATTTGATGTGATCGTGTGAAGGCAACACAGCTTGAGCGGAATTCCGTCGGAAAAAACGTCAGAGTTTTTTCCGACGAGAATTCCGATCGTGTGTACGTGGCATAAGTGTGAATGGGGCCCAAGGCACGACTCTGCCTGTGATTCACAATCGCGCAACGCGTATTCGGAGGCCATTCATTTTATTCATTCATCAGCCCAAACGCCATGCAATTTTGCTGCAATTGTCATGTGACATCATAGTGCAGCAATCGTGGAAAAACATTCCTTTAACCACTTCAGCCCCGGAAGGTTTTACCCCCCCCCCCCCCTTCATGACCAGGCCATTTTTTGCGATACGGCACTGCGCTACTTTAACTGAAAATCGCGCGGTTGTACGACGCTGTACACAAAATTTATGTCTTTTTTTCCCCCCACAAATAGGGATTTATTTTGGTGGTTATTTTGGTGGTATTTGATCACCTCTGCGGATTAATTTTTTTTGCGCTATAAAAAAAAAGACTGGCAATTTTGAAAAAGAAAAAAATTATATTTTTTACTTTCTGCTATAAAACATACCCGATAAAAAAATGCCAAAAATCGTATTTCTTCCTCAGTTTAGGCCAATACGTATTCTTGTACATATTTTTGGTAAAAAAAAAAAAAAAAACAATAAGCGATTATTGATTGGTTTACGCAAAAGTTATAGCGTCTACAAAATAGGGGATAGTTTTATGACATTTTTATTAATATTTTTTTTTTTTTTACTAGTAATGGCGGCGATCAGCGATTTTTATCGTGACTGCGACATTATGGTGGACACATCGGACATTTTTGACACATTTTTGGGACCATTGTCATTTATACAGCGATCAGTGCTATACAAATGCACAGATTCATGTGTAAATGACACTAGCAGGGAGGTAGTTAACCACTAGGTGGCAGTGTAGGGGTTAAGTGTGTCCTAAGGGCGTGTTTCTAACTGTGGGGGGTGTGACACGTCACTGATCTCTGCTCCCGATCACAGGGATCAGTGATACTGTTGCTAGGCAGAAGGGGGAGATACTAAAGTAAACCAGTTCTTCCTCTCCGTAAGACGGCCGCGGGTATCCCCGTGGCGATCGAGTCCTCGGGACCCGCGACCCGACTCACAAAGCCTGCCGCAGGCACGCGCCCACCGGCCGCCTCTTAAAGGGCAACGTACAGGTAGGTGATTCTGCAACAGTATATCGCCCGCACGTGGAATGGCGACAAATGTTTACCCTTAAAAATCTCCATAGGTGAGCTTAAAAAAATCTACAGGTTGCATGTTTTGATTACAGAGGAGGTCTAGGGCTAGAATTATTGCTCTCGCTCTACCGATGGTGGCGATACCTCACATGTGTGGTTTGAACATCGTTTTCATATGCGGACGCTAATCACGTATGCGTTCGCTTCTGCAAACAAACTCGGCGGGATGGGGCGCGTTTAAATTTTTATTTTTTTCTTATTTATTTTACCTTTTATTTTTTATTTTTACATTAAATGAAAAAAAAAAAATTGTGTCACTTTTATTTTATTTTAATGTAAACATCCCTTGTAATAGAAAAAATGCATGACAGGTCCTCTTAAATATTAGATCCGGGGTCAGATCTCATAAAAAATGCAATAAAAAAAAAAAAGAAAAAAAAATTGTCATTTAAAAAAAAAATGGCCCTTTAAGAGCTATGGACGGAGGTGACGTTTTGACGACGCTTCTGCCCTGCAATGGTATGGAGACGGGTGGCGGCCATCTTCCCCTCACTCGTCTCCATGCCACTGACGTGAAAGGATCCAATCACCTCCGCCGCTGCCGACGGCTCCAGTAAGCAGCGGAGGGCACCGGAGAGCGGTTGGAGGCGGTCGGTTCCTTTCACGTCAGTGGCATGGAGACGAGCGAATTCCACCGCAGAGACCACTATTATCAGAAAGCGGACTGCCGGCCGAAGAAGAGGATACCGGGGTTATGGCAGCTAGCTGCTGCCATAACAACGATATTCCTCTTCAAAGTTAGGAGGTATATCGGCGAGCGGCGGTCCGTAAGTGGTTAAAGAGGAACTGCAGTCTGCTCACATAATTTGTAATAAAAACATCTTTGCCATTCTGAAGCTTCCCTCCAACCACTTTGCATATTATTTTATATATACTGCGATTCTGTACTCGGCAAATATGCTGCGGAAATCTCCCTCCACAGAGTCTGGCTGCAGCCATTTTAACTGTGGGCAGCTGAATGTGCTGCCTGTTCACTTCCTGGATTTACACAGACACACACCTCCTGCTCTGCAGCTCTCATTGGCCCTCTTATGTCTCATCCCCCCCTCCCCTCCTGGCAAACTCTGACAAGAGTGAAAGAGAGAGAGCTGTGTATGATGTCATAAGCCGAGGCTAATGACCAGACAAGAAACAGGAAGTGGGCTGTATAAGGGATTTACTGGCAGAAAAAAAATGTTTTACTATCCAAAGTTAAAACAACAACAAGGACAGAAGATTTAATAGATGGAAAGATGAAAAAATTACTGATGGTCCACTTTAAGTTAACACTGACAGCTGCTGCAGATCGCAAGTGTAGTGCGTTTTAATCGCCATGCGGGAACGTGTTTTCCATACTGCGTTCTGGTATGAACTGGCCCTCAGCTACCTGTTTTTAATGCATTCGACTGCATATGGTGTAAAGGAGCCCTAAATGACAGGTCCACTTTAACCACTTCCAGCTCAAGGCCGTCATATGACGTTCTTGACTTTCAGTGGGAATATCTGAATAATGGGCGCAGCTACAGACATCATTCAGATATCCTCGTTTTCAGCCGGCGATTCTGTGCACCATAAGAACGATCATAGCGGCAGTTCCGCCACTTGATCGCTCTTACAGGCGACGGGAGGGGACACCCCCCCTCCCGCCGCCATCCGGTGCTTCTCCGGGCTCTCCCGTGCCATCGGGGACCCGGAGAAAGAATCCGCCACCCCCGTATGACAACCATAGAGATTTCCGGTGACCACATGGTCACCAGTCATCTCTATGACCGTCGGAGGCTCGGCGTTATGACGTCACATCCGGGCCGTGATTGTAAGCAATGATTGTAGCCGCGATCGCGGCTGGTAAGCATGAGATCGTCAATTATTATTTTTTTTGATCTCATTCTTTCCAGCCTGGAGGAGAGATGTCTTATTGACCCCCGCATCTCTCCATAAAGAGGACCTGTCATGCACCATTCCTATTACAAGGGATGTTTACATTCCTTGTAATAGGAATAAGACGGCTTTCACACCAAGCCGCAGGGGGCCTCAGCGGTAAATCGCCGCTAATTTTAGCGCTGTTTACCGTAGTTTTATCTGCACTATTCGGGAGATAGCGGTGCAGTTTTAACCCCCCCCCCGCTAGCAGCCGAAAAGGGGTTAAACCTGCCTGCAAAATGCCTCCGGAGCGGCGTTTCACCGGCGGTATTGCAGCGCAGTCCCATTGATTTTAATGGGGAGCAGCGGTGGAGGAGGTGTGAGTTCACCGCTCCAAAGAAGCTGCTGGCAGGACTTTTTGTGACGACCTGCCAGCGCACCGCTCCAGTGTGAAAGCCCGAGTGAATGGAGCCGCTTTTTTCAGGCACTATACAGGCGCTATTTTTGAAAAATGCTGGCAGTGTAAAAAGGGGTCTTAAAGTGATCAAAAAAATTTAAAAAGAAAAAAAAATAAAGTAAAATAACAATAAAAATATATATTTTTTTTAAAGCGCCTTTGTCCCTGGTAGCTCGCGCTCAGAGGCGAACGCATACATATGTAAACGCCGTTTAAACCACACATGTGAGGTATCGCCGCGTGCGTTAGAGCGTGAGCCACAATTCTAGCACTGGAACTCCTCTGTATCTCTAAACTGGTAACCTAAAAAATTAAAGCGTCGCCTATGGAGATCTTTAAGTCCTGAAGTTTGGCGCCATTTCATGAGTGTTCGCAAATTTTAAAGTGTGACATGTTGGGCGTCTATTTACTCGGAATGACATCATCTTTCACAGTATACAAAGAAATCGGGCTAACTTTACTGTTTTGTTATTTTTTCAATTTCTGAAACAGTTTTTTTTTTTTGCGCAAAAAAATTGTTGCCCAAATACCGCAGGAGATAAAAAGTTGCAACGACCGTCATTTTATTCCTTAGGGTGTTTGCTAAAAAAAAAACATATAATGTTTGGAGTTTCTGAGTAATTTTCTAGCAAAAGAATGATGATATATTTACACGTAGGAGAGGAAGTGGTTAAGAGGAGGCGGACCAATCCAAATCTTTCTGTGTGTGTGTAACCAAAGGGCATGGCAGTTGTTAGATGCCGGTGACCTTTCCCCTAGAAGCCTAGCAGCAGCTGATCACCCATGCAGCCTGTGCCACTTGTACAGCATTGATGATGCAATTGTGATTCAGCTATGAGTGCAGCCATTGCAACAGCCCAGTGACAGCAGGCTGAGATGGGGGTGGGGGATAGAGCCTGTGGCAATAAACCAGGAATGCAATGCAGGGATGGGCTAATGACTACTGACCTCTCCTCCTGTTTATTTCCACACTGATGGGGGGGAGTACTGTATTGTCATGACCTGAGCTCACTCATTACAGTTTAGCAGGCTGGGGAAGGGGAGGGGACACATCATACACACAAAACTCACCAGCCAGGTAATAGGGAACAGCTGACAGCCAGCTGGAGGAGGACAGACCGACCCCAATCCATCCTCAGTGAGTACTTCTCTTATTATTATTATTATTATTTTGTAAAGAGAATCCTGTATTAGTGCTTATAATAAGAGGCATGAATGGTACTACCCCTGATGTGGGTTATGTTGGTACCCCTTTAAATGTGCCAGTCTATTAGCAGTACCCTCTAAGGCTCGCCCATATACAGAACATTTATATGGAAAATGCTACAAAAATTCAATATGTTTACATTACCAGAATAGTAGATGGATGAATGAATTAGAATAACATATTTTAGGATTGTTTTATCTCACTCATGTGATGGAGACTGTGATGGGGACACTGATGTATTGGGGGGGGGGGGGTGTGATGGGGACACTGCTGTATGGGGGGGGGGGGGACTGTGATGGGGACACTGCTGTATGGGGGGGGGGGCTGTGATGGGGACACTGATGCATGGGGGGGCTGTGATGGGGACACTGATGTATGGGGGGGGGGGGGCTGTGATGGGGACACTGATGCATGGAGGGGGGCTGTGATGGGGACACTGATGTATGGGGGGGACTGTGATGGGGACACTGATGTATGGGGGGGGGGGGGGGGGACACTGATGTATGGGGGGGGGGTGGCTGTGATGGGGACACTGATGTATGGGGGGGGGTGGCTGTGATGGGGACACTGATGTATGGGGGGGTGGCTGTGATGGGGACACTGATGTATGGGGGGGGGGCTGTGATGGGGACACTGATGTATGGGGGGGACTGTGATGGGGACACTGATGTATGGGGGGGGGGGTGGCTGTGATGGGGACACTGGGGGGGTGGCTGTGATGGGGACACTTATGTATGGGGGGGGGTGGCTGTGATGGGGGGGGGGGGACACTGATGTATGGGGGGGTGGCTGTGATGGGGACACTGATGTATGGGGGGGGGGGGGGGGGGCTGTGATGGGGACACTGATGTATGGGGGGGGGGGGGCTGTGATGGGGACACTGATGTATGGGGTGGTGGCTGTGATGGGGACACTGATGTATGGGGGGGGGGCTGTGATGGGGACACTGATGTATGGGGGGGGGGGGGCTGTGATGGGGGGGGGGGGGGGGACACTGATGTATGGGGGGGGGGCTGTGATGGGGACACTGATGTATGGGGGGGGTGGCTGTGATGGGGACACTGATGTATGGGGGGGGGGTGTGGCTGGGGGTGGGGGGGGGGGATGGGGGGGGGGGGGGGGGGGGGCTGGGATGGGGACACTGATGTATGGGGGGGGGGTGGCTGTGATGGGGACACTGATGTATGGGGGGGGGGTGGCTGTGATGGGGACACTGATGTATGGGGGGGGGGCTGTGATGGGGACACTGATGTATGGGGGGGACTGTGATGGGGACACTGATGTATGGGGGGGGGGGTGGCTGTGATGGGGACACTGGGGGGGTGGCTGTGATGGGGACACTTATGGCTGCAGACACTGTATGACCCAATAAAATAAAGCAAGTATCTGGTCTAAATAATAATAATAATAAATATGTAGTACATTGCTGCAATACATACGCATTTCCTCATATTTTAAAATATGATGCAAACGGTGAAAAATCCCTGCTCATCCAAGGGGCTCCAAATAAATAAATAAATAAATATAATAATAAAATACATGTATATGTGTGTAATATAAAAAAAAAAATATATATATATAAATTTTTGCTGAACTAAATTCTCAAACAGTGTTGTCAGCCCTGCTCAATTCACTCCTCTGAACTACAGAACACTTACACCCTCTCCTCATGTCCATCGCATAAGGGGAGATGTTCTGTGGTCCAGCATTTAAGAACTCAACATCTTTTGTACTACTTGCAGAGTTTTTAAAGAGACAAAAAATTTTGAAAATGTGCCTGTATTGTGTGTTTTTTTTTTTTTTTTTTTGCCTAGACATACACCCTACTTCATGACATGATTCTTTTAAAGACTCCGGACACAAAAACTTTCATTAACCTTGACAAATATGCGGCCTCTCGGCGGGTGGGCCTTGGCACCAAGACGCCACATATTTGCGTGTATTAGTGCAAATATACCTGTGCCAAGATCGCACGCTCTCCCAACAGAAAGCCCCTGGTCGCTCCCTGCGATAGGAAGCTTTCCTATTATGTGACCACTGTGACAGCCAATCACAGCGGGACGTGATCCTAAACCCCCCCCGCCTCCCAGAATTCTAAACTCAGTAAGGGGCCAGGAGATGCCGGCTCCAAAGGGGTTAAACTATATTTCTGAATATCCGCAGAAGATTTAAGTCCACTTTGTGTGAAAACGCTGATATTTGCGGTGATCATCACTGTGCTGTACATACAGAGCAGAATTATGGGAGGAGTCCAGTAGGCTCCACCCACTACAGGCTGCTTGTAGGAAACTACAGGAGGGGGGCGGCGACAAGACCAGTCACTCTGCACAAGGAGAGAGAGCAGCAGTGAGCGGTCTTTATTACAGGAAGTCTCACACTGAATAACTGCCCAGATCTGGGAGAAATACACAAAGCACACCAAGAGTCAAGAAGAATACATATGATGATGTGAGGCTTAGCATGAAAATAGGCTTTACCTGAAACATGAGCTACTAGTAATTGTGGTTGTCTCCTCCCTGTACAGTGGTTGTGTTATCTGACACTCTCCCTTTTTGTGTACAAGGCGGAGAACATCCCATTCATATCTGCTGTCTCCCATTACAGGCTAATGTAATGTAATCCCTCTTTAAAGGGATTAGTAATGTTGTCTAGAGATCGGACACTTCTTATCAGATAGTGGTCTGCCCTTAAAACGAGAACAAGACGAATATAATGATATATATATATACCCTCCAACAGTTTTATTGATTTCATTATTTGGTTTCACTGTCTTTTTTCAGACAGAAGTCATATCGGGGGCTGCTGGGATCCAGAAGTGGATCAGACAGGGGGGTCCTCAACAGGTGGAAGAGAAGTTGGACGGTGAGAGTTATTTATACTTTACAGCCAATTCCCCCTCTGCTGACCTTGCTACTTTTACAGAGCCCTCTGCCGTGTTTAGAAGATTTCTGCCTGAATGCCCATTCATGTCTTTTAGCATCCTAAAGTTTATTTATTTAAGGTACTTATACAGCGCCGTCAATTTACGCAGTGCTTTACATATACATTGTACATTGTACATTCACATCGGTCCCTACCCTCAAGGAGCTTACAATCTAAGGTCCCTAACTCACATTCATAGTTCGTGGTAGTTTATTGATTTCTTCCTGTCGGTTTATCTGCCTGCCCATATGGGATGTACGGCACACAGATATACTAACGGATCTGAAGGAGACCTGCATGGCATCAGCAATCTGCTGATCGCTGGTGCAGCGCTTTACAAGCTCCAAAAGAAAAAAATAATGCACGTTTTTCTCCCAGTGAAAAATCGGGCCAATTGCACTTATCAACTTTTCAATGACCTCAGAAGTGTCTCAAACTGATGTAATTGACACAAGTCCACATCCGATCAGCAAACGCCCTAATGCTGCGTACACACGATCGGAATTTCGGCCAGCAAAAGACCAATGAGAGCTTTTCATCAGAAAATGCGACCGTGTGTAGGCTCCATCGGAATTTTGCTGGCCGAATTCCCGCCAGCAAAAATTTTGAGAGCATGTTCTCAATTTTTCAGACGGAAAAGGTTTCTATCGGAAATTCCGATCGTCTGTAGCAATTCCGACGCACAAAATTCCTACCCATGCTCGGAAACAATTTGACGCATTGTCGGAAGCATTAAACTTAATTTTTTCTCGGCTTGTCGCCGTGTTTTTGACGGTCGGAATTCGGTGTGACCGTGTGTAGGCAAGACAGTTTGGGCGGGAAAACCATCAGAGGTTTTTCCGACGAGAATTCCGATCGTGTGTTCGCGGCATAAGTTGTAAAAGACGTGCCATATATATTTTTGTTCTGAGAAATGACTCCAAAGAAAGAGTGAAGAAGATGGTCACCTTTTTGAAGCAGTAAAAGGGGTTTTGGGAATCCAAAGGTTTGGACACTGAATTCAGGACATCCCACGTAAGAGTATAGAGGAGCCATCTAAAGCCCCATACACACTCGCGGATTATCCAAGGACCAGGTCCGTCAGACCATGTCCGTCATACTTTGTCTGATGTTGGTTTTGCGTACACACGGTCGGACAAAGTTGTCGGAAAATCCGATCATTCTGAACGTGGTGACGTTTGTTGCCTACGATGGGACTACGTAGAGGCTAGTAGCCAATAGCTTGGGTCTTGTAATGTGATCTGAGCATGCGTAGCACTTTGTCCGGTCGGAATTCGCTACACACGATCGGATTTGGTGTGATCGGACTTTGTTGTCAAAAAATCTATCCAGCAGGAGATAAGACTTTGTCCGTCAGACAATCTGATGGAAACTGTCCGATGGTGCCTACACACGGTCGGAATTTCCGACAACATTGTCTGATAGGACAGAATCCATCGGAAAATCCTACCGTGTGTATGGGGCTTTACACTGTACCATAAAGATAATACTTGCCTCTGGGAAAGGTTGGTTGAGAACAAGTTTGTCTAATCCATCAATGAAGGCTTTAGAATAAGCGTGCAATTATGTTTATTCTACACCTTCAAATAACTCTCATCCTGAGGTCACCATAACATTATCCAAAGCTAATTTGGTGACTTAGACTTAAATTCCTAAAGCTGCTCAGGATGTGAATGTATTTAGTTTTTGATCCATTGTTGTTAAACTTTAAAAAGCTTTGAGAATTCTCTGAAGCCATTTTTTGCTTTGGATTGAGTAGGGTTGGGCCAAACCCCCTGTTCTGTTTTGTAGGGTGGGGGGTTCTGTCTTTGGGTAGACTGTCTCTTCCACAATGGAAAGTGAGAGGAGGTCTCCCCCCCCCAAGGCCCCTTTCACACTGAGTCGTTTTTCAGGCACTACAGCGCTAAAAATAGCGCCTGTATAGCGCCTGAAAAAAAACGGCCCCATTCACTTCAGTGTGAAAGCTGGAGGGCTTTCACACTGGTGTGGTGCGCTAGCAGGGCGGTCAAAAAAAAAAGTCCTGCTAGCAGCATCTTTGGAGCGGTGAAGGAGCGGTGTGTTCACCGCTCCTACCCATTGAAGTCCATGGGACAGCAATACCGCCGGCTACAGCAGCGCTTTACGGGCGGTTTTAACCCTTTTCCGGCCGTTAGCGGGGTTAAAAACCGCACCGCTAGCGGCCGAAAACCGCCGCTAAAATGACGGTAAAGCAGCGCTGCTTTACCGCCGACGCCACTCCCGTCCCAGTGTGAAAGGGGCCTAAGTGAGGGGGAAAACCCCTCTTAGGCAGCCCATACATTAGTCAGTTTCAGTGGCAGCCCATCCATAAGGAGCGCCGCCCCCCTAATCCATGCACCCAACCCCTAATCTACATGCAGAGCGTCGGACGCATGGATTTTAATGGGTGTTTTTTTTTTTGCACATAATTAGAGCCTGATGCTCTAATTGGCTTCAAAAAAGGGTGAGAGCACTGCGCCCTGAACCTACCCAGTTGTGTGACAATAGCGCATAATTATTCGCTATTGTCTGCCTGATTCTCCTGCCCCCCCCTAAATTATTGAGCACCAGCCGCCACTGGTCAGTTTCATTTTTTTCCATTCAACCAGTGGGTTGAACAAAAAAAATGATTCCACCATCTACAAATTTTGAGGTAAATGGGGGGATCCTCCCTGCAGAGCTATTGTATTCTGATAGTGATACTTCCGTTCCATCAGAATACACTGATCAGCTCTGCAGGCTATAATCCCATAGGGCAGTTGTACAGAGGTCGATCAATAATATATCATAGTGGCCATGCATGGATTGAAATATGTCCGGTCTCTGCAAATTTCGATCCATAAGCTGGTCATACACCAGAATTCTATTTGAATATTTTTTGTTTTAGGAAAGTTTGTTTGTTTGGTTTTCTAACCCTTTGTGGGGTCAAATCGACATTCGTTTGTGAACATAGCGATGAGAACATTCAAAGGAGATGGAAATTTTTTCTTGAGCAAACAAAATTCTAAAAGCCAATGTGGTTTTAGATCAGGAAATTAACATTTTGTTTTTCAAAATGGAATGTTAAAGGCAAACAACATTTTGAAGTACTTTTGAAATGACATTCATCAAGTCATCCAATGTCTGGAGAATTTTTTTACAAATTCATTTTCTTCTGAATGTTCATGCTTGCATTCAAAAATCTACTAGTGTATGGCTAGCTTTGGTTCGGCCAAATAGATGTTTGTTTTCAACCATGGTGATGAGAAGATTCGAGTGAGCTAGATGATTTATTTTTTCTTTATTTATTTATTTTTTTTCTTGGATGAACGCATTCTTAATAGTATTTGTTGTTTTTCGCTCGGGAAAGTCCATTCGTTCCAAAATCAAATGGTAAAAGCAAACAAAAATTTGAAGTACTTTCAAACGACATTCGTCATGTCATTAAATGTAGAATTTTCATACAAATGTTCATTTGAATATCTACTAGTGTATGGTCAGCCTTATGCCCCGTACACACGGTCGGAAATTCCGACCACAAAATCCGTCAGATTTTTTCCGACACTGGTGTTGCATACACATGCTCGGACAAAGTTGTTGGAAAATCCGATCATTCTGAACGTGGTGACGTTTGTTGCGTACGACGTAACTACGTAGAGGCTATTAGCCAATAGCTTTGGTCTCGTAATTTGATCTGAGCATTCGTGGCACTTTGTCCGTCGGAATTCTCTACACACGATCGGAAAAAGTCTGATCGGATTTTGTTGTCGGAAAATTTGAGAGCAGGATCTGAAATTTTTCAACGGAAAAAGTTCGATGGAGCCCACACACGTGCGGATTTTCCGACAAAATGGGCCGATCGGACATTTTCCGTCAGAATTTCCGACCGTGTGTATGGGGCATTAGACTTTTTTGGATATAAAGTCGTCTGATAATTGTCAGGGTGCCACATCCTTAGCCACTACAGTACTGGACACTTTCGCCCCCTTCCTTCCCAGACCAATTTTCAGCTTTCAGCGCTCTCGCACTTTCAATAAGAATTGCGCAGTCATGCTACGCTGTACCCAAATGAAATTTTTATCATTTTTTTGCACAAATAGAGCTTTCTTTTGGTGGCATTTATTCACAAATTAGTTTTTTTATTTTTTGTGATATAAGCGAAAAAAGAATGGAAATTTGGAAAAAAAACTATATTTTCTTCTTTCTATTTTAACAGAAATCGAATTTTGGCATAAATTTAAGCCAAAATGTATTCTGCTAGGTGTTTTTGGTAAAAAGTGTATAATAATTGGTTTGTGTGATCACGGACAGATGTACGCAAATGATCATGTACAGATGTGCGCAGGTGATCATGGAAAGGTGTGCAGATAATCATTGGCACATGTGATTTTAGTGGGACATATGTGGGGGACATGTGCTTTTATTATTTGGGGACATGTGTGTTTTACATTGTGTGGTGACACTAGGTTGGTGATCAGTGAGTAAAAAGCTGTAAAAAACAGCACATACTCACTGATCACCAGCCGGCTGCAGCGATCCGCTCTCCTCACCGACAACTTCTGTGTGAGGAGAGCTGATTGCCTAGCATCCGGCTCTGTGTTTACATCACATGACGGGTGTGATTGGACACGGCCGTCATGTGATCAGGAGGGCCAATCACAGAGCCCTCCTGCCGATCGGAGATGTGCCGTGTCCGGGTGACAGGATCGCGCCGCTGCGCTGGCATGCACGCGAGCATGATCCCCCTCCTTCTGAAGGACGTTCCTGAGGAGCACCCGCCCGGCCGTTTATGTACAGTGACCGGGTGGGAAGTAGCTAGACTGCTACAAGAGGTTGTGAATTATGGATTGGCCCTTAAACTTTTGTCACTGGAACAAGTGTCCACATTGGAAGATTTCTCCCCTATCCCCTGTTCTAGTAAAGGTGGTTTTACACTAATAGATGTTTTGCATGAAGACAATTCTCAGGACATTCCAAGACTTTATGAATGTTGTTTAAAAAAAATACTTCAAAATTGAATTTGCTTTTAATGTTCCTGGACTTTCCTGAACGTAAACCGCATTTAATGGTAGAACTTTTTTATTAATTTTTTTAGAAACATTTTCCATCCTACTGCTCCTTTTTTAATTTTTCTCATCTCCTAGGTTTGAAAACAAATTTTGATTTGGTCCCGCTAAAGATTATAGAGTTCAATGAAAATTCTTGAAACAAACATTTTTCGAAAATTCTACTAGAGTATGGTCAGCTTTTCTCAAAATTTGGGATGTTCTCTCTTTTTCTGTCCAGGTGACGAGGGTCATCAGGACAAATCAAGAGGGTGAATCTCTACTGCAGGGACCGCAAACACTGACGGCCGTCTAAACATTACTACTTTTTATGAGGACCCCACTTGACTCTCTCCTTTGGCAGTTTCTAGATTCCCGTCTTGTTACACTGTAGCTACATAAATTAACACCAGAACAGTTGTGTGTATTAGTATTGCATATTTTTACAAGTGTTCCATACAGGTGTGATTTTTTTTTTTTGAAGCCCACAGACAAA
Organism: Lithobates sylvaticus; assembly: GCA_028564925.1. Classification (NCBI taxonomy): domain Eukaryota; kingdom Metazoa; phylum Chordata; class Amphibia; order Anura; family Ranidae; genus Lithobates; species Lithobates sylvaticus. The sequence goes on from CM053032.1 coordinate 27,067,963, forward strand.
ACTCACAACCTCCTCATTCCTGGACTTGATAAAGACAAGGGATTCAAGTAAAGCTGGTCATACATGGATCGAAATTCAGGCGGTTTGGCAGGGACCGGCCATATTTCGATCCATAAAATAACATAAATAAAACAAAAGGGCCAAGAGCCCTAGTTAGTGCATTACCAACAATATTTTATTGAGAAGTTAAATCTAAATGAGAGCAGAGAGGGCTTTTCCCTTGAAATGCGTCAGTTGGTAAGTCTGATGTCAGGGTCGTGTGATTTTCATCTTTACTCAAGGACTCCACCTTGCCACTTGAGTTCATGTATATAGCTGTTTTATTTTCGGCTATTGTGAGTATGCACTCGTATGGTTTTAAATTTTCAATAAAATGTTGTTGGTAATGCACTAGGCCTCTACGTCCTTTTGTTTGTGTTGGTTCAAGATCACCCCTGTCTGAAAAGGGCAGCATTAGCACAGCCTACCGGTCCTGGACGTGGAGCTGACAGGTCATCTCTACCAGTGGTTTGGGTTCTTAGTAACCCTATAGCGCTATAGTGTTTAGGTGTGTCCACTTTGGTGCAAATTTTCGATCCACGTATGGGCTGGCTGGTTGTACACAAGTCAATCTATCAATCGAATTGCGTACAACCAGCCTGCCAGGTCTTTCTTGAACAATCAGTGCCACCGGCTATAGCTGACAACACTGATCATTTGTATACTGACGGCGGGGAAGGCTCCCTACTGCCAGAATACAATACCGCAGCGGGAGTGCTTTCCCCATCCAACTTGAATGTGTGGATGGGGGAATCGTTTCTTTCTTTCTTTCTTTCTTTCTTTCTTTCTTCTTTTTTTTTTTTTTTCTTTCTTTCTTTCTTTCTTTCTTTTTTTTTTTTTTTCTTTCTTTCTTTTTTTTTTTTTTTTTTTTTTTTCTTTTTTTTTTTTTTCTTTCTTTCTTTCTTTCTTTTCTTTCTTCTTTCTTCTTTCTTCTTCCCTTTCTTTCTTCTTTCTTCTTTCTTCTCCCCTTTCTTCTTCTTCTTCCCTTTTTCCTTCTTCTTCTTCCTTCTCTTCTTCTTTCTTTTCTTTCTTTCTTTTTCTTTCTTTCTTTCTTTTTCTTTTCTTTCTTTCTTTCTTTCTTTCTTTCTTTCTTTTCTTCTTCTCTTTCTTCTTCTTCTTCCTTTCTTCTTCTTCTTCTTCTCTTTCTTTCTTTCTTTCTTTCTTTCTTTCTTTCTTTTTCTTCTTCTCTTTCTTTCTTTCGTCTTCCCTTTTTTTTCTTCTGTTCAACCCGATTTTGGAGAAAAAAATTAACCATGCATGGCCAGCCTAAGCCCCCCGTACACACGGTCGGAAATTCCGACCACAAAATCCGTCGGATTTTGTCCGACACTGGTGTTACACACACACGGTCGGACAAAGTTGTCGGAAAATTCGATCATTCTGAACTACATACGTAGAGGCCAGTAGCCAATAGCTTTGATCTCATAATTTGATCTGAGCATGCATGGCACTTTGTCCGTCGGAATTCTCGACACACGATCTGAAATAGTCCGATCGGATTTTGTTGTTGGAAAATTTGAGATCCTGCCCGATGGAGCCCACATACGGGCGGATTTTCCGACAACATGGTCCGATCGGACATTTTCCGTCTGAATTTCTGACCGTGTGTACGGGGCATATGATGCACTTCTTTTTATATGCAGCACAAGAGACAGACCCCCAAATCAACGTCCGTAGGGTGTCCATGTTCTTCTGGAAGCATATTACCCACCAAGTTTTCCTCTTTGGCTGGAGTCTTCCTATAACATTACAGCATGTGATATTTTTAAAAATGATATCACATGAGGGTGTAATCTGACAAGTGACTCATAAACCGTCATCATTCACCTATGAACCCTCACCAGAGCAGACCTTGCCCTCTCTACGTACTGGGCCACTTTGGGTGGAGCTGGATTAGTTACTCGGTGGCAGAGACTTTGCACACTCTGTGATGTAATAGATGAGTAGATAGTATATAAGAATGGATATAAAGCCTGATGTACTTGCAAATTACATTACACAAGTTTCCTGTGAGCATCTCAGACATCTGATACAATGGCCAATGAGTAAGTATAGACAGGCTTTACCTGTGTACTGGCTGCCTTTTGGGCATAGGTTAGAAATCATTGCTTTTATTAGAAGGCTACCAATAGATTTTAGTAAAGGTGGGAACATACGTACAATTCTTTGCTTCTCGGGGATTGATTGTCTAACCTGATGAAATGTGTATGTACATATAGTAGGTGAGGTTGAAAAAAGACCATCAAGTCCAACCTATGAGCCGCCTGCAGCTCCATTTTTAAAAATCTATTTTTGGAATTGGCTTATTTGTAGCTGGTCTGGTTGAATGAAGAAGGAGAGATATTTAAAAGCTTGTGAAAAGACAGAAAGATCTGAGACTTCAATTGCGTTTTAAAAACCTAAAAACGTTAAAAATGAAATTTTAAGTATCACAAAACCATTTTTCTTTTTAGACCCCTTTCACACTGGGGCGTATTTCAGGCGCTTTAGTGTTAAAAAAAAAGCGCCTGAAAGAAGCCGCAACTGCACTCCCAATGTGAAAGCTTTCACACTGAGACCCCTTTCACACTATGGCGTTTTTTTCAGGCGCTTTAGCGTTAAAATAAGCGCCTGTAAAGAGCCTGAAAGAAGCTGCAACTGCAATCCCAATGTGAAAGCCCGAGTGCTTTCACACTGAGGTGCTGCGCTGGCAGGGCGTCAAAAAAAGTCCTGCAAGCCGCTTCTGTGCAGCGCTTTTGGAGCGGTGAATACACCACTCCTAAAGCGCCTCTTCCCATTGAAATCAATGGGAAGCGCCTGAAAAACGCCTGAAAAATGCTTTGTGGGCGCTTTTAACCCTTTTTTGGCCACTAGCAGGGGTTAAAAGCGCCCCACTAGCGCTCGAAAAACGCTTGTAAAGCGCTGCTAGTTTAAGCGGCGCTTTGCGAACATTTTCCGGGCGCTGCCAGTGTGAAAGGGCTCTTAAAGCACTTGGGTTTTCACATTGGAATTGCAGATGAGGCTTCTTTCAAGCGTTTTACAGTTGCTTTTTTTAACGCTAAATCGCCTGAAAATGCCTGAAAAACGCCCCAGTGTGAAAGGGCCCTTTTATGACTATATAGTATGGCTAGCCTTACAAGGTATTGTAGTCCTGTGCCTTTTCTACAAAAAGTTCCTCAAATATGGGACTTTACTGGAACATGAACAAAAATAATTCTTATTAAAAAAAAAAAAAAAAAAACATTATTACATAATTCTTATAAAAAAAAAAATAGAAAATGTATTGCATAAATTTATGTAATAAATTTTTTTTTTTTATAAGAATTATTTTTGTTCATGGTCCAGTAAAGTCCCATATTTGAGGAACTTTTTGCGCACACTATGTATTAGAGATGTGGACCTGAACCTGTCACATCCAGTCCGTTGACAACTCCTGTGCCTTTGTACAAGGTGGGATATTTATTTTATTTATTACAGGTACTTATATAGCGCTGTCAATTTTACACAGCGCTTTACATATATATTGTACATTCACATCAGTCTCTGCCCTGAAGGAGCTTACAATCTAAGATATTTATATTAAATTCCATTTTCTCTTTCAGAGTAGAGCAGATCGTTCTTACAAATATGGAATACGCCATGAAGTCACTGAGTCTCCTCTCCCCCAGATCTCTTTCCAAGTAAGAATATAACTTTTCTGTTATGTATTTCCACTTTTTCCAAATTCTATCATACCTAATGGAGTTGTTCAGACCCATCAGTGATCCATAGCTACCAATAAAAATATGTTTTTTGTTTTCTTTTTTAATGATCTGGTTTCCATAAAGTTTAATGCTAGTTGCTTTTGGTAATTGCACTTTATTATCATTGCTCTTTGCCCTTTTTATCTAATAGACCTGCAGGTTTACTCCAGAGGTGAACTAGGTGTATGGTCCTTTGTCTATAGCAGGGATCTCCAAACTGCGGCCCTTTGCTTGCCTATATCTGGCCCTTGGAGCACTATTCTATCCACTGACACCAACAATGGGGAATCATTTTTGTTGCTGACACCAACAATGAGGAACTATTCCTCCAACTGACACCATCAAAAGGGCACAATTCCTTCCATTGACATCAACGATGGGGCACTAGTCCTCCCACTGACACCAAAGATATGGTATTGTTTACTCCCACTGGACATGTTTGACTCCCGATGGTCACAGTCTGGCCCCCCTAAAGTCTGAAGGACAGTAAACTCAGGTACGTATAAGGGGGTGCTGCACTCTGTTTGCCTATGGCAGTGATGGCGAACCTTGGCACCCCAGATGTTTTGGAACTACATTTCCCATGATGCTCGGCTACACTGCAGAGTGCATGAGGATCATGGGAAATGTAGTTCCAAAACATCTGGGGTTGCCAAGGTTCGCCATCACTGTCCTATGGACACAGAGTCGGTTTGGAAGCCAGCCCGCACGAGTGCCCCCAGAGCAAGTGGCTTGCTATGGTGGGCACTCAGCGAGGGGGGAGGATCCATGAGTGCTGGTGGAGGATCCAGGAGGAGAATGCATGAATGTAAAAAGCCTTTAGAACCACTTTAAGCCCCAATGAAGGGGGATTGTTTGGCCCCCCAAAAGGCATTGGCTGTCTTTAATCTTCTTGTTTCAACTTATTCAGCAGCAAAATAATTGTGGACTCTCAAGACATCCATCTGGTGCACATTTTGTCGGCCTCCACTGAATAGTCTGAAAAAAAGAAAACGAATGCAGTCACCATGTTATTTTCAGGGGCTTGTTAAGACTGTCGTACTGTACCTGGTTTATGCTGAATGCCCGTTCCCTTTGGTTTACTTTGCTGGTCAGACAGCCCGATGTTTGGCAACTCACTGGCAATGTCTGAGACTCGTCCCGACTCTGACCAAAAGTCACAATCAGTGTGCAGTGAGGACAAAGGACAGACGGACGGAGTTGGGAAATATTCCCAGAAAGAAGAACTGTCACAGACACAGGCTGATGGGCAGCTAGATTATGATGACCAAGGTTTCTGATGGTATTTACGTTTCCTGATCGTGTTTTATGTGCCACTCTTGGTGGAATTTAAAAAACTTAAAGTGGATCTTTGCTCATAACAACTTGATGATAAAAAAAAAAAAAATGTTCATTAGCAAGGAACATATATTACACATTAATAATTGTGCTACCAAAAGAAGTATGTGCTGTAAATTGCCTCCAGCATTGCTCCTGTTTCTTCTTGCTGGAGGCTGCCATATTACAGAAGCCCTGGGCAGCAGTAAATCTTTAGGTTGTCAGCAGATCAGCACAATTCCTAAAAAAAAAAACGAGCAACTGAGCATGTGCAGAGCAGGGTGAGACCTTGTATTAAACATGTGCATGATGAAAAAATATGTTTAGTTTAGATTCATTTTTTTTTTGGGGGGGGGGGTGGTACACTCTTTTCAGAGGGTCCCTCTGCTCCCACTTAATTATTCGGAGCATTCAGTAAACTTTATACTGTAATTCGGTATTTGAATATACTGTATATACTCGAGTATAAGCCGTCCCGAATATAAGCCGAGGCACCTAATTTTACCACAAAAAACTGGGAAAACGTATTGACTCGAATATAAGCCTAGGGTCAGAAATGCGCAGCTACTGTAAGTGGAAAAGAGGGTCAACAATGCCCATTTGCAGCCTCACTGTGCCCATTTGCAGCCTCACTGTGCCCATTTGCAGCCATAGGTCCCCTGAACTTAGTTAAGGGTACCTAGATGCCCCCTAGCTGCAGCCAAAATTTGGGGTCTCTGGACCCAAAGGGTCCCGAAATGACATTGCTGCAGATGGACACAGTTGACCGATTTTGGGGCCCTGTATCTTGGGGCCACTTGGTGCTAGGAACCCCAAATTTGGATATGTTGTAATGTTGGTTCCACTGGTTCCTAGCACCAAGTGGCTTCGAGATACGGGGCCGCAAAGTCGGGTCGGAAAATGTAATTTTTTGCTGCAGAAAAGTGCTTGACTCAAGTATAAGCCTAGGGGGGCACTTTCAGCACAAAAAAATGTGCTGAAAAACTCGGCTTGTACTCGAGTATATACGGTATCCGAATAATGAAAAATTTGTCAGAATATTTATTCAGAACAAAACGTACTGCACATGTCTACATGTATTACTGGATTTAAAACCGCATAGGCATTATTTTAATGTTTTACATATCTATACCTGTAAAAGGGGACAGCATGCAGTGTTCTTGCAGGACTTAAAGAGGAACGGCAGTCTGCTCACATAATTTGTAATCAAAACATCTTTGCCATTCTGAAGCTTCCCTCCAACCACTTTGCATATTATTTTATATATACTGTGAAATATGCTGCAGAAATCTCCCACCACTGAGTGTGGCTGCATCTTTTTTAACTGTGGGCAGCTAAAGCTGCTGCCTGTTCACTTCCTGGATTTACAAAGACACACAGAGGCACACCTCCAGCTCTGCAGCCCTCATTGGCCCTCTTATGACTTATCCCCCCTCCCTTCCTGTCTAACTCTCAGGAGAGTGAGAGAGAGCTGTGCATGATGTCATAATCCTAGGCTAATGACCAGACAAACAGGAAGTGGGATGTATAAGGTATTTTAGACTCCTTTCACACTAAGGAGCTTTACAGGCGCTATACCGCTAAAAATAGCGCCTGGAAAGCACCTCTCCTGTTATTCCAATGTGAAAGCCTGAGTGCTTTCACGCTGGAGCGGTGTGCTTGCAGGACGTCAAAAAAAATCCCGCAAACAGCTTCTTCGAGGCACTTTCTGAGCTCCTAAAGCGCCACTGCCCGTTGAAATCATTGAAATCAATGGGCAGGGGTGCTTTGGCGTTTTCAACCCGTTTTCGGCCACTAGCAGGGGTTAAAAGCACCTCACTAGCAGCCGAAAAGTGCTGCTAAAATGACAGTCAAGCGCCGCTAAAAATAGCGGCGCTTTACCGCGACGCCCCCCACGCCCCAGTGTGAAAGGGCTGTTACTGGGAGAAAAAAATGTTTTACTATCCAAAGTTAAAACAACAAGGGCAGAAGATTTAATAGATGGAAAGTTCAAAAAATGACTGAAGTTCCACTTTGAGGTTGTGGAGGGAGGCCGATCTCGGATCCACGAGAATACATGAACACGTTTTTGGTTTATAGTAGGAACCAGACAAAAAAATCTTCAAGTTATAGGATTGCGCAATAATAACAGCACATGACAAAAATTTGTCTTATTTCTATACTGTAACTGTTGTCACGATTTTCTTTTAGATGTGTCTCGGTCAGTGCTACTATGACCCAACAGTTCCTCTCTCGCCCGGCGTCCAAGCCTCGGCCCTTCAGAGTCTGCAACTGGGATCGGAGCGTCCGCAAGGGCATTGTAGCGGATAGTCTGGGAGATCTACTGAACAAGGTGAGGAAATTGGATTAATATCAGTTTTAAGATCTTTAACTCTCAATGAGAGGAAAAAAAGGCATTATTTAAAAAACGCTCCTCCGGCTTTCCCTTAAGTCTCGCACAATTGTACAGGCTGCTCCCCTGTACTGAAATGGATTACACGGATTTCACTGCACACTGTGAGCTCCTCCTCAATGTGCATTAGAAGCTGCGGCAAGTCAGATAGAATCCGCCATATTTCCTGGGTGGAGGGCATCCAGCATCTAAGCATTTTCTCTTCACTCGTATTGTCCCCAGCCAGACCCTTTCATTTATAAGATCTCCCTTTTCCTTTATCTTGTTTTCATAAAAAAAACAATAAAAACGATTGAAACAGAAAATAACAAAGACGTAATACTTGCCTGCTCTGTGCAATGATATTGCACAGAGCAGCCCTTAACCTCCTCTTCTGGGGTCCCCCGCTGGTGCTGTCCACACCTCTTCAGTGTCTGCCTCCAGAGCAAGCTGCTTGTTATTGGGGCAGATGCTGCAGGCTTGCTCCTGAGCAGGGCTGTAAGTGTCTATAGACACAAATAGCCTGGTTTGGCCCCACCTCCCAGCTCTCTCCTCACTTAATTTGATTGACAGCAACAGGAGTCAATGGCTTCTGCAGCTGCCTCTGTCCAGTAAGGAGAGTAAGAGAGAGGAGAGTGCCGCTGCTCTCGGGCACAGTGCTGGATCGAGATCAGGCCTGGGTAAGTATTTAGAGGTGGGCTGGGGGAAGAAATATTTAAAAGTTTTTTTATTATCAATTTTTTTTAGCTTAATGTAGAGATTGCATTAAGATAAAGAAAGCCTTTAGAACTACTTTTAAAGTTTATGTCCCACCAAAATGTATTTATTTTGAAAGGGGGGCAATGATTACAACCCCGACAGCTTTTTTTTCTGTTTGTGTCCCTTTTGCAGGTTTTCCCTCACTTCCTGTCTGGTGAAACCATTGTTACTGGGACTGTAAGGCCGGCTTCACACTGGGGCGGTGCAGGCGGCGACTGTAAAGCAGCGCTATATTTAGTGCTGCTTTACCGTCGTTTTAGCCGCGTTATGCGGCCGCTAGCGGGGTGGTTTTAACCCGAAAAATGATTAAAATCCCCCGCAAAGCGCAGCTGCAGCGTCGCTTTGCCGGCGGTATCCCTGCGGTGTAAACTCAACGCGGTGACATTATGACATAAAAAAAAAACATCCACTTTAACCTAGGAACTCTTTTTTGTTAAAAAAAAAAAAAAACTTAACCAAGGAACTAGTGGGCAAATCTATTGTAGATTATACTCCATAGCAGAAGCCAGACACAGAAAGCCATATGTACACTTTAATTTATCTGCACAATATATACAGCAGTTTGAAATGTGGTTATCCTGCATCATCTGTATCCATTCTCCTTGTCCACAGGCCCAGGACGCTCTGCTCATGAGTGATGCTATCACGCTGGTTCTGGATGAAGATGGGACCGGAGTAGACACCGAGGACTTCTTTCAGTCAGTGGATAGCGGAGTTGTCTTCATGGCACTGACCAAAGGGCAGACATGGAAACCTTCCCAGGTGAGCGCAGAGTACTATGTATGATGTACCAAATTACAGCACCTACACTTACAGTGCCTTGAAAAAGTATTCATACCCCTTTTGAAATTTTCCAAATTTTTGTCATGTTTCAACCAAAAATGTATTTTATGTGATCGACCGACACAAAGTGGCACATAATTGAGTGGAAGGAAAATGATAAATGGTTTTCAAAATTGATTACAAATACCTGAAAAGTGTGGTGTGCATTTTGTATTCAGCCCCCTTTATTCTGATACCCCTAACTAAAATCTAGTGGAACCAATTGCCACCTAAGGCCTTATAGGCTGAAACGCGCCAACTGACTTAAAGTGGTTGTATACCCGCTGAAACTTTTTTTTTTTTTTTAAACACACCTGTAAGGGAAAAGACATAAGGAGCTAGTATGCACCACATGCTAACGCATTATGAAATACTTACCTTAGAACGAGGCGCCGGTAACTCACCTGGTCCACGCCGAGGTAGCTGACATGTTGCCTCGGCGTGTCTTCCGGGTATCGCGACTCCAGCGCTGTGAGTGGCTGGAGCCGCAATGTCGTCTCTCCCGTGCATGCGCACGGGAGACTTTTTCCCGGCAAGGTTCAGATTCTGCCAGCCTTTCAGCCGAGAATCCCCCTTGCGCATGCGCCGCTGCAGTCAGCGGCGCATTGCACGAGGAATATCTCCTAAACCGTACAGGTTTAGGAGATATTTTTTTTACCTACAGGTAAGCCTCATTATAGGCTTACCTGTGTTTCCCACTCCACTGGCTTTTCAAAAGAAAAAAAATTATTCCTATGGGCAAAACATTTCACGTTTTGATTAGTAGGGTGTAGGTCCTCGGGCCTGCCCCAAACGTCTTGAGTGGGGGTGGACATGGCCTTCTGGCTTGGTTCGCCCTCTCTCATGGGGTCCCTCTTCGGGGGAGCCCCACCTAGTACTTGGGGTGGTACTCTGTCACGGCAGACCACCCAGAGAACGGGATCTGTCTGGTTTTGCCCCAGATGGACCATGTGAAGTACCCTAGCCCCTGTCTGGAGCCTAACACCCCAGGGGATCAGGGCAATGGTGCTTTCTCTTCGGAGGAGGACCATATGTACACCCTGTGCCCCTTTTGTGTCTCACTTTTTGGTGTGCACTTTTATGTCTTTTATACAGGTAACAAGCTGAGATTAGGAGCACACCCTTTAAGTGCTCCTAATCTTAGCTTGTTAGCTGTATAGAAGACACCTGGGAGCCATAAATCTTGCTGATTGATAGGGATCAAATACTTATTGAACTCCATTAAAATGCAAATCCATTTTTTTTGGATATTTTTGTTGGTATTCTGTCTCTCACTGTTAAAATAAAACTACCATTAAAATTATAGACTGGTCATTTCTTTGTCAGTGGACAAACGTACAAAATCAGCAGGGGATCAAATACTTACTTTCTTCACTCACTCTCTGTGCCATAAAGACAAATATTTCCAGGAATCAGAGCCAATAAGTCTAATACTTATTTTCTTACCCCGCAGACAGCAGGCTACCACATTTCCCTGTCCAGCAAGCCACAGAAGAAGATTGATGTGGTTCGGATTAGCTTCGACCTGTACAAGAATCATCCACAGGATTTCATAGGATGCATCAATGTCAAAGCCACACTCTATGGAACGTACACTGTGTCCTATGATCTTCAGTGCTACAGTGCCAAGCGAGTAATGAAGTGAGTACACACACACACACACACACACACACACACACTATATTTTGTACAGATACATACAGGGCTTTTTGTAACGTAAGATTTAAATCTCAAATCTTGCCCATGTAAAAAATACTAAAGATCAGTCAAAAATAAAAAAACAGCTTTACCAGATTTTCAGAGCTGTCCCCTACATTCTTACCTGCTCATTAGTCCATGGCTGCTTGTCCTGGCATAAGGCCTGGCATCACTGGGGCAATGGTTGGGAGGGCACCCAAGATACAAATTCTTCCTCGTTATACCAAAGTAAGATTTTGTTGTAGTTTGTGTCTGCACTAGAAAGATTTTTTTTGACTAAGCCTAGCTTTAGACGTGCGGCTAAACCCGCCACTCCTCTGAAGATTGATCTTCATTTGGGTCTCTTTTCAGAGGTGACTGGCAGGCAGTGAGGAGGTGATGTGATTCCTCTTCACTCTCTATTTTAACCCTATTTTTTCAAAACAAATTTGCCACGTGCGCGTGCATTGCACGCAGGTGCAGGGCATTTGCGGCGCTTCCTATGCTCCAATCGCGATACCCTTTGCACAAAGCGAAGCATGTAATCACCCCCTCCACTGCAGCTTGGGGGGAGGGGCACAATTGGGGGGGGGGTCATTAAAGCACAGCTCATGCTTGCATCTTTAACCACTACAATAGTGGGCACTTTCACCCCCTTCCTGCCCAGGCCAATTTTCAGCTTTCATCGCTGTCGCATTTTGAATGACAATTGCACAGTCATGCAGCACTGTACGAAGCATATAAAGCTTTTTATCTTTTTTTTTTTTCCCCCCCACAAATAGAGCTTTCTTATGGTGGTATTTGATCGCCTCTGTGTTTTCTTTGTTTCTGTTATAAAATGTTGCAAATAAGTAAGTTTTCTCCTTTACTGATGGGCACTGATAGGTGGCACTGATGGGCATTACTGATGAGGAGGCACAGGCATTATTGATGGGCACTGATTGAAACCCTGGGTTGGCACTTTAGGTAGGCACTTGTGGGCATCCTTGATTGGCCTGCACTGATAATCGATGTGCTGATTATCAGCGTACCCCCCCCCCCCCCCCCCCCCCCCGTCAAAAGAGCCTGGTCAGCTCGAATAGAGGAAAAGACGATTAAATGCCATTTCCTGGTTACAATGTGATCAGCTGTGATTGGATACAGCTGATCACATGGTAAAGACCCTACGTCATAGACTCTTTACCGAGATCAGAGATGCCCCCCGCTAGCTGGCGAGAAAGGGTTAAAACCCCCGGCAATATGGCGCAAGAGCGGCTTTTTGCCGATGGTATTACAGCACTGCCCCATTGATTTCAATGAGGAGCAGTGGCAAACACACCGCTCCTTCACCGCTCCAAAGAAGCTGCTGGCAGGACTTTTCCTGATGTCCTGCCAGCGCACCGCTGCAGTGTGAAAACCCTCCGGCTTTCACACTGGAGACAATGGTGCAGCTGTTATAGGGCGGATTTCAGGTGCTATTTCTAACGCTATAGCGCCTGCAAAACACCCTTGGTGTGAAAGGGGTTTAAATGATCCCCGCCCGGCCGTCATTCTCCTATAGGCTGGACTGAATGTGGTTAATGTGCCCCCAACCACATGTCTAATCTTAGCCTTACTTTTTCAGACTGGGAGCGAGGATACATATTTCCAGGGAGATCAGACGACAATAAAAACCTGATAGAGGTTTTGTTGCTTTTATTACCAAAGGAAAAAAAAACATCATCTGCTTACAAAGGGTGTAAAAAAAAAAACAGATTTTCCATTAATATTTCTTTTGTCCCCATAGGGAGGTGCTACGCTGGACTCTCTACACTATGCAGGCTACGGGTCATGTCCTCCTGGGTACATCGTGCTACGTGCAGCAGCTGCTGGAACCCGGCGAAAAGCTGAAGCTGGAGGAGGAAGAGAAGAAGCCGATCCCCGCTCTCAGAGACTTCATCCCCTTTTATCCTAGGAGGATCCTCCCAGCTTTATCCTGAGCTTGCCGACTCTGGACAATTTCTGTATCCATAACGAAGAGCTGTTCACTCCACCAGTAACTGAGTTCACAGGTCATGGACTGATGAGCTGTTCCTCAGTTACATTTTATTTTTTTGATAGCACAAAATACACATCGTTTTACGGGAACAGCCGGGATGTAGATACTGTGAAAATGACACTTGCTGTAAGGATGTGCGAAGCACCGCGGTGAAGGGCAAAGTGCAACAGCCAATCAAACTTCTCTTTTCATTGGAGTCAGACTATTGATGGTTAATGAGTCATTGTGTCCTTTGCTTTTTATCTTTTTTCATACACTCATTTGGGCTTTAACATAATGCACAAAAAAAAAAGCAAACATTCACATTTGCCAATCAGAAATCAGCCTTTAGTGTCGTCAAACTCTAGAGGTGGTCTTGCACAGAAACATTTTTATGGGCTACTGCTTCAAGTGTTAGCTGGCCATACACTAGTAGAATTTTAATCAAAATTTTACATTTCTAGAACGTTTGCTGGATTTCTCTTTACATTTCACTTTACATTTCATTTTGACCGCAGTGATGAGAAAATTCAAAGGAGCAGAATGGAAAAACGTTCTCAAACAAATTTCTAAAGGCGAATGTGGTTTTCGTTTGGTAAAGTCCATCCGTTCCAAATTTGAATGTTAAAAGCAAATAGAATTTTGAAGTATTTTCGAATAACATTCATCAAGCTATCAAATGTACTGAGAATTTTCTAACAAACATCTACTAGTGCAGTGATGGCGAACCTTGGCACCCCAGATGTTTTGGAACTACACTTCCCATGATGCTCAACTACACTGCAGAGTGCATGAGCATCATGGGAAATGTAATTCCAAAACATCTGGGGTGCCAAGGTTCGCCATCACTGTACTAGTGTATGGCCAGCTTACTGCAAGCATGTCATTTTGATCTTTCATATAGTCCATTTGGTTAAGAACCAATGAATAATTCTCATAGATTTTAATATAAATCAAAATCCAACCATGTATTGCCAGCTCAAAGTCCATACTGATGGATGGATTTTCCCATTATCTGAAAACGTTACGCAGTCTTTAAAAGAAGGTATCAGGATAGAAATATGGGAGCTGCCATTGGTGACTTAATTTGACAGTGCAGGTTCCGGGGGTCTCATCCTTATCCTTCCTGATTGCCAAAGAGGAAAGGTGGTCATCAAAAAATGGGACAGTCACAATATTCATGGGAACCGTGGGCAACCCAGCCCGAACCTTTCCTGGATCTTTAAGGAACAGACTTTTCTTTTTTGTTCCTTTGGGCCGCACCAGAGGCATCTAGCCCCTTAACTGATTGGGCCCTCTCAAGCAATTCATGAGTATTTCTTTGGGGAATGGTTATGGATATAGATATAGATATATAAATATAAAATAAATCTATAATAAAAAATGTTTGGTGGCCGGGCAGCTCTGGCCACCATCAGATGTGACCTAATGAGCCTTTCAGTTCAAATGAAACCTTGGGCAAATCACTAAATGCACAACTGGGAATACATGCAGGGGAACTATGTTACCTGCCAAGGACTTGTTATTCTGTTCAGCCCGTCTCCTGATCCACACTGCACTGCCAGAAAGACCCCTCTGCACTTCTCTCTGCTCAGTGGATAGAGCTGATGATCCTGATGTACTAGAATAGGCGGCATGCAAAGCTGCAAAACATAACCAGGTAGTGCTGACATCATCTGCCTCCATGGCACAGAAGGGTTAATCACAAAACAGGCTCAACAGCCCTTTTTTTTTCACATATATGGCTTCTCGCCTGAATTTCAGCTTTCAGCACTATTCCAGTGTTATCGGGTCCAAAATGCTGGAATTCTAGTTTCCATAAATGTCCCATTCAAAAACGTTTAAACATGTCCCTCCGCACTTATCACATATTATTATCCTTGTATAGACTAGGTGAGACAGTACACTGCTGGAGAATCATTATCCACTAGGCAGGTCTTGTACCTTCACACAGAGTCCTGGATTTTATACTCTGTACTGTAGTTCAGTATATTCATATCAATTATAAACAGGACTTTGAAACTTTCAGAGCAATGAGAGGGAATTCACAAGCTTTGTCTGAGCAGAACAGACTGTTACCAGTTTGCTAATGTACTACTTTATATTGTATTTAAACTGTTGTATAATATGTATTTATTCTGGTTGTAAACAAATGTCATTATATGAATTATCTATTAAATCACTTCTACTTGTGAATTCTATCATCTACAAACAAACTATTACAAAAAAACATGGGAACAATTCTATACGGATGTAGCAATGACAGCAGAAGTTGCTGCTGGTATTTATGGGCCCTACTAGACTTTCTACTGGTGATATGCCCTATTGCTACACCCAGACACTCGCCAACCTACCGACAGCAATAGACAGACTTCAAACTTATCAATCTTTTTGCTATGTTATTGGCTCAGTCTTCCAAGGTAGAGGGAGTTGGGGGTACAGGATACCCAAAAAATAGCACCAAAATTTGATATGCTTATTAGTATCTCGAGGTATCTTTAACCAATGTCACAGGCTAATGGAGATTTGGTAAGTGAGGGTGACAGATATATTTTAAGTCTTTTTGGACCTTCTCCCAGGGCAGTTGTTGACAGCAGGCCTCGGAGGAAAGGGCCTCTGGACTCGTATCTTACTCAGGCAGAAGGCCTGGAAGGCAAGTGATTATCCACCACTACATATTCTCCAGGTAAAGCCTGGAAGGCAAGGGACAGTCCACAACTACAAACTCCACAGGCAAAAGACCGTCCACTGTCTATATTCTCCAGGCAAAGGACTGTCTACATTACATACTTTCCAGACCAGGAACATCCACCACTACATACTCTCCAGGCAAGGGACCATCCACCATTACTTACTCTCCAAACAAAGCCTGGAAGGTAAGGGACCATCCGCCACTTAAAATTCTCCAGGCAGAGCCTGGAAGGCAAGGGACCATACACCACTGCATACTCCCCAGGTAAAGGAACATCCACTTTTAAATACTCTACTCTACAGGCAGAGCCTGGAAGACAAAGGACTGTTCACCATTACATATTTCACTGGCAAGGGACCATAAACCACTACATACTCCCCAGGCAAAGGACCATCCACCTTCACATACTCTCCAGGCAAAGGACTGTCCACCATTACATACTTTCTCGGCAAGGGACCATCCACCACTACATACCCTCCAGGCAAGGGACTGTCCACTATGTCATACTTTCCAGGCAAGGGACCATCCACCACTACATATTCTATAGGCAAATGACCATTTACCATTACAGACTCTCCAGGGAAAGCCTGGAATACAAGGGACTGCCCACCATTGCATACTTTCCAGGCAAGGGACCATCCACCACTTCATACTCTCCAGGAAGAGCCTGGAAGGCAAGAAATCGTCCACCACTACATACTCCCCAAGCAAAAGGCCATCCACCTTTACAAACTCTCCAGGCAAAGCCTGGAAAAGCAAAGGACTGTCCACCATTACATACTTCCCCAGTAAGGGACCATCCACAACTACATACTCCCCAAGCAAAGGGCCATCCACCTTTATATACTCTCCAGGTAAAGTTTGGAAGACGAGGGACTGTCCACCATTAAATGCTTTCCAAGCAAGGGACCATCCACCACTACATACTCTCCAAGCAAAGCCTAGGAGGGAAAGGCTCTTTCATACTCTCCAGGTAAAGGACCATTCACCACTTCATACTCTCCAGGCAAGGGACTGTCCACCATTCACCACTTCATACTCTCCAGGCAAGGGACTGTCCACCATGACATACTTTCCTGGCAAGGGACCATACACCACTGCATACTCCCCAGGCAAAGGATCATCCACCCTTACATACTCTCCAGGCAGAGCCTGGAAGGTAAGAGATTCTTCACCATTACATACTTTTCCGGTAAGGGACCATCCACCTCTTCAAACTCTCCAGGCAAGGAACTGTCCACTATGACACACTTTCCAGGCAAGGGACCATCCACCACTACATACTCTCTAAGCAAAGGACCATTCACCATTACATATTCTCCAGGGAAAGCCTGGAAGACAAGGGACTGCCCACCATTACATACTTTCCAGGCAAGGGACCATCCACTGTTAAATTCTCTCCAGACAAAGCCTAGAAGGCAAGGCAAGGGCACATGATTATTGCAAGTTCCCAAAGTGGACTTACAGGGTTTCCTTGTCTGCAGATTTATGCAATCCTCTTCCAAATTACGAAACGATGAAAAAACAGATATTCACATTCCTGTATGAGTCTGGTTTACACATTTTCACTCACCCTAAATGACCGCAGAAATGCTTCTATCACAAGCCACATAATGAGAGCTTTGACAGTTCCTAGACTGCCCCAGTTCATGCGACATTAATGTGATTTCCTCCAGAGCAGTAATTAATTAACCTGGACCTTTCAATATCTTATCAAGTCTCCATAATTACATTCCTGACATGTCACAATGCCCAGCAACAGTATCGTTTATTAGAAAAGCTCCACCTTTTATCAATAAAGTAGAACTATAGGAAAACAACTTTTTTTTTCATTTTGGATAGAGTAATCTGTCAACTTTTGTCGCATCTGTGTCCCATTGCAGAGATTTTCCTTCACTTCCTGTCCCATAGCCAAACAGGAAGTGAGAGGAAATCCCTTAACCGGTTCCTGACCAGCCGCCTCAGTTTTACTGCGGCAGAATGGCACGGGTGGGCGAAACTAAGGTACCTTACGTCGGCCGCGTCGATCGGATTAGTTTCAGAACCGATCAGTCTCCAGGCCCAGGCCCATGATTTCTGGCCTGGACCTGCTGATCAGTTCTGACAAATGAAATGCTTCCCCTGCCGTAAGTGTAAACACAGGCAGGCGAAATGATGTCATCTCCCTCTCTGGAATTCTTTTCCGTTCCAGAGAGAGGAGAGAAGACATCCAAACGTGAGTTGCACCAACACTACACTGACACAGGCACACATTTCACCCCCTGATCGCCCCCCCCCCCCCAGTTAACCCCTTCACTCCCTGTCACTGTGTCACCCAGTGCAGTGTTCATATTTTTCTTTGATCTTTGATGGTGTTATTTGTGACACTAATCAGCGTTAGGGTACTTAGTAGTAGGTCCAGGGGCCCCCCTAAACCCCCCTAATAAAGGTTTAACCCCTTGATCACCCCCTTTCACCAGTGATCACCGTATTAGTGTCACAGGTGACGCTGGTTAGTTAGTTATTTTTTTTTAGCGTTAGGGCACCGGCCATACATTACCTAATAAAATGTTGATCCCCTGATCACCCGGTGGTTGATATCAGTTAGGTTTTAGTGTCAGTTAGGGCCTGCGTCGCCCCAGGCAGCGTCAGATTAGTGCCAGTAGCGCTAACACCCATGCACACACCATACACCTCCCTTAGTAGTATAGTGTCTGAATGGATCAATGTCTTTGATCTGATAAGAACTATATTAGCGTCCCCAATAATTTAGGGCTCCCAAAAACGCAGTGTTAGCTGGATCAGCCCAGATACCTGCTAGCACCTGTGTTTAGCCTCTCCGCCCAGCCCATCCCACCCAAGTGCAGTATCAATCGATCACTGTAAGGGCTCTTTCACACGGACGTGTCCATGTACGGAGCCCGCTCTGCACAGCAGGGGATCGCTCTGTCGATCCTCCGCTGAGCAGGAAGATGACAGGTCTGTCTCTGCACTCTGTGCAAGGACGGACCTGTCAGGGCGCCGCTCTCCCCTATGGGGGATCTGATGACGACGGACCGTAGAGTCCGTCGTCACCCGATTCGATCCGAAGACGGATGGAAAAATAGGGTTTTCCTCCGTCACACTTTTTCGGATCGGAGCGGGTCGGATGTCAGCGGACATGTCACCGCTGACATCCGACTTTCCATAGAGGTCTATGAAGCGTCCGTTCAGGTCCGCCTAAAAACTGACAGGCGGACCTGAACGGACCGTCCGTGTGAAAGGGGCATTACTTACAAAACACAACACACATAACTGCAGCATTCGCAGAGTCAGGCCTGATCCCTGCAAAGGCTAAAGCCCCATACACACTATTAGTTTTTCTGATGAGTTTTTCCTTCAGGTTTACCAAAACCATGTAGTGCAAGGGCCTGCCTGATTGCATACAAACAGAAACTCCTAAGGTTTGACCTCATACCCTGTTTCCCCGAAAATAAGACCTAGCGTGATTGTCGGTGATGGCTGCTATATAAGCCCTACCCCCAAATTACCCTGTTTCCCTGAAAACTAGCCCTACCCTGAAAATAAGACCTACAAGGACTTTAACTAGGGCTTATTTGGGGGGTAGGGCTTATTTTGCAGCCATCACCAACAATCACGCTAGTTCTTATTTTCGGGGAAACGGGGTATTTTATGGTTTTGGTAAATCTGAAGGAAAAACTCATCAGAAAAACTGACAGTGTGTATGGGGCATAAGAGTTTTTTTGGTAGCGTTTGAAGCGGTCGCTGTCAGCCAGGTGCTTCTTTTTCCTGTGAGTCTCACTAGTTGTACCAGTAAATTTAGAGGCCAAAATGTCCAATCGAAGGTACACATGTGAAGAGGCCTACACGTTTCTGAGCATGACAGATGAGAGTGAAGAGGAACTCACCCATCTGTCAGATTCAGGCTCAGAATACAAACCTGTAGACAGCAGCGGCACCCTGACAGATAGCTCTTGATGACGGAGTAGTGATCCCTGCCAAGGTCAGGCATACATGACCCCGTTCTTCTGCTGTTGTTGAGGTGCAAGAACTGCAGGTCCCTCGCATGGAGTAGAGAAGTACTAGCGCCGCTCATCCTTCTGGTGAACTGGCAAGCACCAGCGGCCTAGTACATCCTGGTCGTACATCCAGCACTGCAGTAACACTTGGTGACGTGGCGAGTCCCATAAGTGCAGTTCAAGCGGGTGAGGTGGCTAGCACAACTAGCCACCAAGAAGACAAAGACAGGCCCGTCGGATCCATAGTGCCCTTCCTGCTGCATTTGCCAATCCAAATTGGGAGCCCACCACTTCTGCAGCACCCGTACTTTCCCCATTCACTGGCCAACCCGAAATTCCGGTGGAAACGGTTGATTTTACGTCACTTGATTTTTATTCGCTGTTTTTCACGGGAGATCCCTATAGATCGATTGTGGACCAAACCAATTTGTATGCTGGTCAATTCATCGCTAATTCCCAGTTGACCCTTGCCAGAGATTGGAGACCTATTATCGTCTCCGAATTTAAGACCTTCCTGGGCCTTTCCCTCCTCATGTGCATAACTAAAAAAAAATGAGTTGCGGTCATATTGGTCCACTGACCCAATTCACCATATGCCCTTGTTCTCTGCCTCCATGACCAGGACACGATACCAGCAGATCTTGCGGTTCATGCATTTCAATGACAATGAACTCTGTCATCCTCTGGGTGACCCTGAATACAATCGGCTCTACAAAATTCGACCCCTCGTAAACCACTTCAACCGGCAGCCTTGTTTACTCCTGATCCAGTTGTCTGCTTTGATAAGTCCCTAATTAAGTTTTCTGGCCGCTTGTCATTCAAACAGTATCTTCCCAGCAAGCGTGTCGGATACGGGGTCAAGGTGTATAAGCTCTGTGACAGGGCCACAGGCTATATATATAGTTTGATGGTTTACGAGGGAAGAGATAGTTATGTAGAGCCGGAGAACTGCCCTAACTACATAGGGAGCGCTGGTAAGATTGTGTGGGACTTGGTGTCACCCTTATTGGGAAAGGGGTACCACTTGTATATGGACAATTATTACACAAGCGTGACACTTTTTAGTCACTCGTTTGATCATGGAATTGCCGCATGTGGCACCGTGCGATATAATCGCCGGGTAGAGTTGCCACCTCAGCCCTTTAAACCCGAACACATATGAATTACACAGGTTCTGAGGCTAATTAAATGCAGATAAGGAAACAAGTGAGTTTAATTACCACCTTAATCATCCACAGAACCTGTGTAATTCATATGTGTTCGGGTTTAAAGGGATGAGGTGGCAACTCTATCGCCGGGGCTTACCCCAGCCGCTTGTAGATTCCCATCTTAGGCTGGGGGAGAGCCTGCTTGAGATGTAATAATTTGCTCGCTGTGAAGTGGAGGGATAATCAGAATGTTTTTGTTCTGTCCTCCCTTCACGCAGACACAACGGTCCAAATTCCTACGGCGACTGGTGTTGTGGAAAAAGCCCTCTCTGTCCAAGAATACAACCTTAACATGGGAGGGGTGGACCTCAACGGTCAGTTGTTGGCGCCGTACCTAATTGCCCGTAAGGCCAGACGCTGGTACAAAAAAGTGTCTGTTTATTTATTCCAATTGGCTCTGCTGAACGCTTATGTGCTATACGAAGCTTCAGGATGAATTGGATCCTTCCTTAAATTCCAGGAAGAGATCATCACAGCCCTTTTGTTTCCAGACGGTGCTGTGGCCCAACTTCCCAATCCAAATGCAGTGAGCCGGCTGCATGAGAGGCATTTTCCGTATGTCCTCCCTGGTACCCCTACCCAAAGAAATCCCCAAAGAAGATGTGTCTGCAGAAAACGTGGATATAGGCGTGACACGCGCTTTTATTGTCCCTTCTGTCCTGACCAACCTGGTCTTTGCATTGGTGAATATTTCAAACGCTACCACACACTAGTGGAGTATTAGCGTAGGGTACAGCACTGCACAGTCCTAGGGCACACAGGATCTCGAAAGATGAGATGGCCATCGCATTTTGAGAGACCCTAATCTAGGGTGACCAGACATCCCCGGTTTCCGGGGACAGTCCCTGGATTGAGGACACTGTCCCTGGACCAAGTCTGTCCCCGTTTTGTCCCCGGATTGGAATTTGAACAGGGGCTGGGGCAGCCTGTGCAAAATAAAAAAAAATCTGAATTGCACCCCCCCTCCTCTGCTGCCTCCTACTAGTTTATGGGGGTTTATTTTTTTCAATTATCTGTGCCCCTTTCTGATGATCATGTTCTGGTCAGAGCGGAGGGACTATTTCTTCAGTTTTGGGCACATGCGTATTCAGCTCCGCTCGCATGTTCTTCTGCCTTGGCTCAAGTCCCGGCCAGCTGCCTGCCTATTTATCTCCTTGCCTTCCCTGGTGGAGTGATCTTCCTCTGCTCCCCACCCAGTAGTACCTGGAGCCCGTAGAGTAATGGCGCGTACACACGATCGGAATTCTCATCGGAAAAAACTCTGACGGTTTTTCCGACGGAATTCCGCTCAAGCTGTGTTGCCTACACACGATCACACCAAATTCTGACGGTCAATAACACAGCGGCATAAAACACGTTCGACAGCACTATAAAAGGGAAGTTTAATGCTTCCGAGCATGCTTCGGAATTTTGCGT
Source organism: Lithobates sylvaticus (assembly GCA_028564925.1). Taxonomy (NCBI): domain Eukaryota; kingdom Metazoa; phylum Chordata; class Amphibia; order Anura; family Ranidae; genus Lithobates; species Lithobates sylvaticus. The sequence goes on from CM053032.1 coordinate 27,089,980, forward strand.
GTCGGAATTGCATACACACGATCGGAAAATCCGATAGAAAGGTTTTCCGTCTGAAAAATTGAGAACAGGTTCTCAATTCAAAGTCCGTCGGAAATTCCGACAGAAAAAGACCGATGGGCATACACACGGTCGGAAAATCCGATGAAAAGCTTCCATCAGAAATTCCGACCGTGTGTACGCCGCATAAGAATTTTCAGGCTGTGAGGCGGGCGGCGTTGGTCGAGATGGACAAAGAGTCGCCGATTTCTGCCATTACTAGTAAAAAAAAAAAATATGTCCACGGATTTCATTTTAAAAATCTGGTCACCTTACCCTAATCTGGAAATTTTACAGTTTATATAAAAGTGCTTCAAAAGGGTTTCATGTGCTCTCAAAATGAAAGTAAAGAAAAGAAAAGGGAAAAAAAAGAAAAAGAAAAGAGCTGCTACAGTATCTTTCCTGGTTTGCAGACATTGAATATTAAAAAACTACATTTCCCAGTATGCTCTGCTGCAGTTGGCACATGCTCAGTGGGGAGGAAAATGTCAGCTTCCAGGAAGGCAGCATGTGCAGTGTTGTACTGACATCTGATGGGTAGAGGGAGATGATGGGATTCTAAAGGATGGCTCTACCCTGGAAGAGGACCTGTCTGCCTGTGTGTGGGCTGATCCGTCACATTGCAGCCCTCCAGATCCCCTCTACAAGGAAGAAGCACTCAGTGCCCTGGTGAGTCGTGTTATTACCTGATTACACATTACAGGGACATGAAGGTGACATGAGAGGTCAGTATGACTGCACTGCCTGTAAATCCTGCATGGATAGGCGGATAAAGAATGTGTCCCCCCACCCAAAACCGATATTTCAGAGTTTCCCGGTGATTTCCCGGGTCTGTACACCTGCTGTGCCCATTACGAGGGCTTCCCACCATCCCTGTGCTGAGTTCCTGGGTCTGTACACCTGCTGTGCCCATTATGAGGGCTTCCCACCATGCCTGTGCTGAGTTCCTGGGTCTGTACACCTGCTGTGCCCATTATGAGGGCTTCCCACCATGCCTGTGCTGAGTTCCTGGGTCTGTACACCTACTGTGCCCATTATGAGGGCTTCCCACCATGCCTGTGCTGAGTTCCTGGGTCTGTACACCTACTGTGCCCATTATGAGGGCTTCCCACCATGCCTGTGCTGAGTTCCTGGGTCTGTACACCTGCTGTGCCCATTATGAGGGCTTCCCACCATCCCCGTACTTGGTTCTCAGGTCTTTATACCTGCTGTGCCCATTATGAGAGGTCTGTACACCGCTGTGTCCATTATAAGGTGTTTCCATCATCCCTGTACTGAGTTCCCAGGTCCACGCACCAGCTGTGCCCATTATATAAGGTTCCCACTATCTCTATACAGGGTTCCAAGGTCTTTATACCAGCTGTGCCCATTATAAGGGGTTCCCACCATCCCTGCACTGAGATCCGAGGTCTGTACACCTGCTGTGCTCATTATGAGAGGTTCCCACCAGCCCTGTGCTGAGTTCCCGGGTCTGTACACCTGCTGTGCCCATTATGAAAGGTTCCAAGGTCTGTACACTTGTGCCCATTATCAGGGATTCTCACCATCCCTGTGCTGAGTTCCCGGGTCTGTACAACACTGTGCCCATTATGAGGAGTTCCCACTATCCCTGTACTGGGTTCTCAGGTCTTTATACCTGCTGTGCCCATTATGAGAGATCTTTATACCTGATGTGCCCATTATGAGAGGTCTGTACACCTGCTGTGCCCATTATGAGGGCTTCCCACCAACCCCGTACTTGGTTCTCAGGTCTTTATACCTGCTGTGCCCCTTATTAGAGGTCTGTACACCGCGGTGCCCATTATAAGGTGTTCCCATCATCCCTGTGCTGAGTTCCCAGGTCTGTACAACACTATGCCCATTATGAGGGCTTCCCACCATCCCTGTACTGGGTTCTCAGGTCTTTATACCTGCTGTGCCCATTATGAGAGATATTTATACCTGATGTGCCCATTATGAGAGATCTTTATACCTGATGTGCCCATTATGAGAGGTCTATATACCTGCTGTGCCCATTATGACGGCTTCCCACCATCCCCGTACTTGGTTCTCAGGTCTTTTTATACCTGCTGTGCCCATTATGAGAGGTCTGTACACCACTGTGTCCATTATAAGGTGTTCCCATCATCCCTGTACTGAGTTCCCAGGTCCACGCACCAGCTGTGCCCATTATATAAGGTTCCCACTATCTCTATACAGGGTTCCAAGGTCTTTATACCAGCTGCACCCATTATAAGGGGTTCCACCGCACTGAGATCCCGGGTCTGTACACTGCTGTGCTCAACATGAAGGGTTCCCACCATCCCTGCTGGATTGTTTATTTTATGGAGAATGTAACAGGAGGATCTGTAACACACAAAAGGTTGGTGGGAACAGAGCTAAGCACTGTGACAGGGAGATCTCAATGCTGGAGATATAAGACTAGCCATGCACTGTACAATATGATTGTATGGTCACCCAGTGGGTGACTCTGAGCACCAGGCTCCACCTACAACTGAAAATCACTTTAAAGTGAACTGACCCTATTGAAAAACGAGAAGCATACAAGAAACTATAACTGGATTATTGTTCTGGATTTCCTGTTCGGACCCACTGACTCCATCACTCCATAGGATGGCTATAGGAAGGTGAGGTTCCGGTGACATGTTGGGGGGAATATTTATCACGGTGGTGTTTGCCTTGTGATAGGTACCAGGAGGTTCTGCAAACACCGGATAAAACGAAGAAGGTTCAGGAGGAAGACCGATACAGCATCCTGAGGAACCCGAGGATTGTCACCGTCAGTAAACTCAGCAAGGAGGAGCTGTGCCAGCATCTGCTTCAGAATGTCATCTACAGGGAAGGTAAACTGAACCGCAAAGTACGGCGCTCTACCAGGCCTAAGTGGGGGGTGACTGTAGAAATCTTCCCTGCAAGGCTGCCCTGTCCTCTTCCTGTTGCTGAACTTCCTACTATGGGAGGTTAACAGCTTTGGGTCTCCAGGCTCAGCTGCAAGGGGGACACACCTCCCTCCTGCCCTCTCCTCCAATGAGAGAAGTTCTTTCACTTTTTACACTGCCAGTGAATGGGGGAAGAGTCTGATCAGTTACAGGATTTACTCCCCCATTCGCAGATCATGGCATTGTAATCGGTGAAAGAACTTTTCTCATTGGAGGAGAAGGCAGAAGAGGGCGTGTCCCTGTCAGATCATCTTTAGTGCAGCTGAGCCCGGGCACCAGAAGCTGTTAACCCCCCACAGTGCCAGAACTTCATCATCGGGAAGAGGACAGAACAGCCCTGCAGTGAAGATTTCTATAGAATCCACATCCTTTCTTGTCGCTCACTGATGGAACTAAAGATGGATAGAAAAAAATGTTTTTTGACTAAACATCAACTTTAGGGCCATTTCCATGCAAAAAAGTATGGCAGGCGCGACTTTTAAAATCGCTCTGCACCAATCCACTGCGGTACCATGTGTTGTGACGGCTGTGAACGCAACCACCAGTGGCGTAACTAGAACCTTCAGGGCCACGGTGCAAGAAACTATGAAGTCCCCCCCTGTCCCCCAGCTGGGGCCCTTCCCTCTGAGCCGGTGGTGGAACTCCAGGGCCCGGTCGCAAGTACTACCTTTGTGAGCCATGTAGTTCCGCCACTGGTGTCGGTAGTTTTTTTTAATCATTTATTATTCACCCTGCACTGGTACTGCTAGACCGCCCTCTGTCCTCCACCCACCCCGTGCTGATACTGCTATACCCCCCTGGCCTCCAGCCACCCTGCTGATACTGCTGCTGTATCCCCCCTCCCCCCGACCGTGAGAGGCACTGTGCTGGTACTGCTGTACCTACCCCTATTTCCAGTGACCCCGAGCTGGTACTGCTGTACCACCCTGATCCTCCGCCCCCATCCTGGTACCCTAGGGTGGCTGACGCCAGCCAGCGTGGTCTTTTGATGGCTTTCCTGTCCCTAAGGAAAATCTGAATCCTGCCCCTAGGGAAAATGGGGTTCCCATCCATAGGGGATATTGAGTTCATGTCCCCAGGGGAGATGGAGTGGGGTATGGGATGGTGTGTGGGGGATATGGGGTCATCTCACTCACCATGACCAAGCTTCAGGGCACTCCTATCCATGGTCACCTGGGCTCCCTCCAGCAGCAGCATGGACATGGCGATCAGCATATCTCCGAGGGAGATCTGTGTATGACAGGGGTGGAGGGGGCTGGCAGACAAGCCTGTGGTGTTCCCCCGGGGAGCCGGCTTTCATAGGGCTGCACCTGTGTGCTTAAAGTTTTTTTTGCCCGGGAGATGTGTGCAGTGTGAGAAAAACCGTCAGAGTTTTTTCCGACGAGAATTCCGATCGTGTGTACGTATAACTCTATATACAGCCAAAAGAGTTGCTGAGGAGAATGGGCCAGGTGAGTAGGACCTTTAGCATGAGGGACAGAAGGAAATAGCCATTTTAGGGGGGACTGTGAAGGAATATAATGTACATATACTGATAATCAGAAAATTTCTATTTGCTTATGTGTATACATGTTTCTATGCAACTCCTTACTTATTATGTAGTATACAGATTGACTCTGTTTGGAACTAAAGATGGTGTCTATACCCTGCATCCCACGCGTTAGAAGAATGCAGACGTGACGACAGAACCAGCTTCAAACAAACTTCAAGCATAAAGTTTCTCCATTTCTCTTGTGTTTCAACCAATGAGATGTACCTATTAAGCCTCATACACACGATCGGACCGTGGACAAACTTTCCTGTGGATTTTTGTCCAAAGGGCGTTGGCCCCAAGTTGGTATTGCATACACACGGCAGGACTTTTTCAGCCAACTTCACCAAATCACTTGTTTTTTCTGCTCTTTACCGCCACCTTTGGTCAACTTCTGTATTGTTGTCTGATCTTTTGCATTGGTTCTGCATTGGTTTGTACAAAAGTCCGTTGGTTTTGTGTACACACGGTCGGACTTTGGTCCATCGGACTTTTGTTGGCAGAAATTTGGTCCGTTCACACAGCCAACAAAAGTCCTATGAAACCTGGAAAAAGTTGGTCCGTTGGAGCGTACACACGGTCGGATGTTGGTCCAAACCAGCTAATTTGCATGTTGTTGTCAAAAAGTCCGATCGTGTGTACGGGCCTTTAGACTGACATAGCAATGACGTATCTTTCTGTATAAAATATTGACACCGCCCAGGAATAAACCAGAAGCGTTATGCCACGTACACACTGTCGGAATTCTCGTCGGAAAAATCTCTGATGGTTTTCCCGTCGGAATTCCAACGTAATTTCGCTCAAACTGTCTTGCCTACACACGGTCACACCAAATTCTGATGGTCAATAACACCGCGGCATAAAACACGTTCGACTGCACTATAAAAGGGAAGTTTAATGCTTCCGAGCATGCGTCGAATTGTTTCCGAGCATGCGTCGGAATTTTGCGTGTCGGAATTGCATACACACGATCGGAAAATCCGATAGAAAGGTTTTCCGTCGGAAAAATTAAGAACAGGTTCTCAATCCAAAGTCCGTCGGAAATGCCGACAGAAAAAGACCGATGGGCACACACACGGTCGGAAAATCCGATGAAAAGCTCCCATCGGACTGTTTCCATCGGAAATTCCGACCGTGTGTACGCGGCATAAGAAGTAACCGATCTGAACGCTGTGTCAGAGAGTTTTGCTTCTAGAATGCATGCATGTACACACTTTTTAATTAGAAACAGCAGCAGATAATCTTGAACTAGATTGTACTAGACATTTGCAATTCGTTTAGTTTTTTTTCGATAAAATTCGTTATATTCGTTCATTCGTTATCGTACGAATGAACGAATGATTCGCCAAAAATTTTAACGAATGTTCGAATCGAACGAATATGAAAAACAACGAAAATCCGAAATAACCAAATTAGAAACAACGAAACTACGAAAGAAGAAAATCTGAAAAACTAAAACAGGAACAACGAAAATCAAAATGAACAAAAAAATCCGTACATTCGTAACTTTTTTTTTTTTGTTGAATTGGTAATTTTCCGTGTCCCTTACAATAGCGCTGCTTAACGTGCTTCGAATGGATTGAACGAAAAAATTCGTACATTCGTAACTTTTTTTTTTCGATTCGTAATTTTCCGTGTCTCTTACAATGGTGCTGCTTAACGTGCTTCGAATGGATTGAACGAAAAAATTCGTACATTCTTTTTTTTTTCGATTCGTAATTTTCCGTGTCTCTTAAACGTGCTTCGAATGGATTGAACGAAAAAATTCGTACATTCTTTTTTTTTTTCGATTCGTAATTTTCCGTGTCTCTTACAATGTAATAATAGCATACACATTACATAAATTATGAATTATGCTCCGATTACGAATCTACGAAAACAATGTTACGAAAGTACGAATAAATCAATCTAACGAAAGTACGAATGTAACTAAATCTACGAAAATACGAATGCGTCCGAATTTCGAATAAACGAAAATTAAACTAACGGAAAAACGAATCAACGAAAAAGTAACTCTTACGAAAATACGAATTGTTACGAATAAGAACACTGACGACTTACGAAATTACAAATCGTTACGAATCAATGGAAACGAACATAAACGAAACGAAAATAAACAAATTGTTCTATTGTGCACATGTCTAGATTGTAGTTCTTATCCATTTCACCACATCTACATGAAGTCTGTATGTGCTCCTTGTGTTTGCACAGTTTTCTTCCAGGTGCTCCTGTGTCCTTTATATCTACAAGGTAGGTTCATAGGCGTTTGATACATGTTGACTACTAGCAAGGTGACCAGATTTTTTAAATGAAATCCGGGGACATTTATTTTTTATTTTTTTACTAGTAATGGCAGCAATCAGCGACTCATAGCGGGACTGCGATATTGCGGTGGACAAATCGGACACTAATGCTGTGTCCAAAGGTTTTTCCAACGGAGTTCCGCTCAAGCGATCTTGCTTACACACGATCACACCAAAGTCACACCGTCCAGAACGCGGTGACGTACAACACGTACAACGGGACTAGAAAAAGGAAGTTCAATAGCCGAATGGGCATGTGCCAGAAACTGAAGAATAGTCCATCCGCTCTGACCAGCCCATCATCATCATCAGAAAGGGACACAGATAATGGAAAAAATACACCCCCCTATGCTAGTAGGAGCGGGGGGGGGTGTAAATCCTTTTTTTTTTATTCGGCACTGACTGTCTTTGAGAATTGCCCCAGCTCCTGTTGAAGTCAAATCCGAGGACAAAACCGGGGACAGACTTGGTCCGCGGACAGTGTCCTCAATCCAGGGACTGTCCCCTGAAACCGGGGACATCTGGTCACCTTACTACTAGCCCTTTCAGGGTCTGTGAGGTGCTACATAAAAAATGTTGGCACCGTATAATAGGAGGTGAGGAGCAGAGACTCCAGTTTCCATTCATAATTGAAATATTGGTTTTAGGAGGGCTGACTGTTTTGTTGTAATGCATTGGGGCAGAGAAAACCAAAGCTCCAGACATAATGGATTGGGTATGGCAAGGTAGGTATGGCAGGACTTGAGGTCATGTGACTCTTGTTCTCTCACCTCTACCTCTGGATTTTGCACCTGGTTTAACAATCCAGATGTTTCTGTCTCCTTCAATGTCCAGCTGTGGGTTCACTTCTGTTAATCGTCCTAATACCTGATCACACTGGTCCACATAAGAGGAAGATTGATCTATCACGGCTCTGTCACTGCAATAAGATAGGAAGCGATTACCGTATTTATCGGCGTATAACACGCACATTCATTTGAAGAGGGAAGTTTCAGGAAAAAAAAAATAATTTTAAATAAGGAACTTTGAAGCAATATAAGGGTCAGTGCCCATCTGCAGCCTCACCATTGCCATCAATGCAGCTTGATCAATGCCCATCTGCAGCCTCACAAGTGCCATCAATGCAGCCTCATCAGTCCACATCAATGCAGCCTCACCATTGCCATCAATGCAGCCCCCGTCCCTGTCCCCTACAGGGCATCTAAAATTGAAGTATTGGCGTATAACACGCACATGCTATTTGCACCCGATTTTCATGGTGAAAAAGTGAGTGTTATACGCCAATAAATACAGTATTTAAAAGCCTGAACATACTACTCTAATGTTTCAGTGGATATTTCTGGTTCCATGACTCCGCTCCACTATCCCCTCCAGGCTACACATTCCAGCTGCGACCCAACATTGGGTCTTGTTACCGCATACTGCTAGTAGACATGTGCAATTCGTTTCGTTTTTTTTTTTCGTTATTTTCGTTTATTCGTTATCGTTTGAATGAACGAACGATTCGGTAAAAGTTTTAACGAATCGTTCGAATCGAACGTATCCGAAAACAACAAAAATCCGAAAAAAACAAATTAGAAACAACGAATCTACGAAAGAAGAAAATTTAAAAAAACGAAAACAGGAACAACGAAAATCAAAATGAACGAAAAAATTTGTACATTCGTAACTTTTTTTTTTTTGTTGAATTGGTAATTTTCCGTGTCTCTTACAATGGCGCTGCTTAACGTGCCTCGAATGGATTGAACGAAAAAATTTGTACATTCGTAACTTTTTTTTTCGATTCGTAATTTTCCGTGTCTCTTACAATGGCGCTGCTTAACGTGCTTCGAATGGATTGAACGAAAAAATTCGTACATTCGTAACTTTTTTTTTTGATTCGTAATTTTCTGTGTCTCTTAAAATGTAATAATAGCATACACATTACATAAATTATGAATTATGCTCCGATTACGAATCTACGAATGTTACGAATGTACGAATAAGTACAAAAGCGTCCGAATTTCGAATAAACGAATAAACGAAAATGAAACGGAAAAACGAATCAATGAAAAAATAACTCTAACGAAAATACGAATCGTTACGAATACGAACACCGACGACGTACGAATTTACGAATCGTTACGAATCAATGGAAACGAAAAAACAAAACGAAAATAAACACATTTTTTTGTTGTGCACATGTCTAACTGCTAGCATACTCTATGAGGCAAGACAACATACCGCAAAACTCAGTTTTCCTAATACATTTTTCAGTCAAGAATCACCTCAACATGTTCTTCCTCTCCGATGCTTTTTATTATATCTTTCCGTCTAGTTCTAATATTTACACAGCCCCATCATACCTCACAGCCAGGTTGATAACACTACTTACAGTTCAGAAATACAGTAGTGTCCTCTTTCTACCCCAAACCACTGATTGGACAGTATAAGTATCAGGGGTGGCCCGTCTAGTAAGGGCGCACCAGCGGCGCACTCCCTGTCCATGTGTCCAGCCCCCATGCAGGACGCTGGATGCTTGGATTCCAGTGGGGTGGGGGGGGGGGGGGTTAAGCATCTGAGAGGCTCTAACAGGCTTCAAAATAGGGTGGGCTTGGGGTGCAGAGCACTGCGCTATGAGCCCACCCAGTTACAATAGCGAATAAATATTTGCTATTGAAACATTGATCCTCCACACGGTGGGTCTCAGACCAGTTTCCTAATTTGCCAAAAGGAGAAGCGTTCTGATTGGCCGCCGAGGAGAGGGGACACGGAAGCCGCCGTGATGCCCGCAAGGGAAGAGGAAGCCGCCTGTGATGCCTGCCGCCTGGGTAAAGCGCTGCCCGCCATAGATGGGGTAAGTGCTCCGACCAACTGGACCGGGGGGGTTGGGTTGATTGGCTGTGGGTGCACTGTTTGCCACCCCCCCCCAAAAAAAATTACCACCAGCCGCCACTGATAAGTATAGCAACAGACTGACGAGGTTGTCCTTCTGCCCACTTCTCCTCTCATCTTGTTCCTTATTAGCACATTTGCATGCAGCACACCTGAATGGTCCCTAGAGCTACCCCTACCTCTTTAAGTCTGAACTTTGCTATACAGGGACTGCAAGAGGCTGATACCAGGGCTGGGACAAGCGGTGGGCAGGAGGGACGGCTGCCCTGGACACTGGGGTTAGTGGTATTATGTGAGGCCGGGGGGGGGGCACCACAAGGAGGTTGGGGGGGAAGGGATTTGTGTTGGGAGGGGTAATTTGGGAAGTTGTGCTAGGAGTGGAAATTTGAGGGGATTTGTGGTGGGGGGATGGGGGAAGAAGATTTGTGCGAGGAGGGGGGATTTTGGGGGGTATGTGCTAGAAATGGTAATATGGTAGGGGGAGAGTGGATTTATGCTAGAAGGGGAGTTTTTTTTGGGGGGGGGGGGGCATTTGTGCTAGCAGGGATGATTGGGGGTGTTTGTGCTAGAAGGGGACATTTTGGGGGGATTTTTGCCATGATGGGGGATTGGGGAGAATTTGTGCTGGGGGGGGGGGAGGATATGGAGTGGGGGGGGAGAATTTGTGCTTAGAGGGGAAATTTGAGGGGTAGAGGATTTGTACTAGAAGGGGGGAAATTTTTCTAGGAGGGGGGGGTGGATTTGTGCTGGGGGCATATGGGGAATGAGAAGATTTGAGCTGGGGGGGGGGTTGGAAAAGATAAAAGATTTGTGTTAGGAAGGGGATTTCAGCAGGAGGGATATTTGTATTGGGTGGAAGGGGATTTATGCTTAGAGGGTAAGCATGCAAATTAGTGCTCACATTTTTTTTGGGGGGGGATTTATTTTCACTGACACATAATGCTCATACACCGTTTGTGGGGGGGGGGGGGGGTCACAACTTGGCATGTAAGCCCTTGGCTCTAGATGACCTTGTCCCGGCACTAATACCAGGTCCTATTGAAGTTGTTACACTAGTTGCATCTAAAGAAAAATGAATAAACTATTAATGAATGTTTTTATACCTGCTTGGAGTTTTAAGCTCACCTCAAATGTCTAATAATATAAAAAATAACATCACAAATGATTCCTTGTGTGTTCACTTACTGGATGACCTGATAATAATGGCGCAGGAATGCTTCCCACGCTGCATCTGTCATGGCGGAAGCTGAGTATGTTTCCATGTCAATGTCATCATGTTCCAGGCTGTTCAGGTAGGTCTCACAGGCCTGGATGGCGGTAGTGATCACCTGGGCTGGCACGTGCCCTCCATGTTTATTTGTTCTTTTGGCATCTGCAGACAGGAAGAAAACAAGAATACAACCAATCAAGGTCCTCCTTTCATTTTATTATCCATGCTACAAGAGATGAAACCTCATTGGCTGCTATGGCCAAAAGGACATTCTTTTGGTTTGCGCCAATTTTTTTTTTTTAGAGGGAACCTTTAAGCAATTTCCCTAATAGCAGGAATCTCAATGGACCTAGCTTACCTACAGCACGTCAGGGGTCCACAGAAAGTGCAGAAAAATATTAGTGGAATTACATAATTTCCTTATAGCAGGCCCAGTGGCCTTATGGAAAAGGCATCAACCTCCGGAGCTGGAGATTGTGGGTTTGAATCCCACCTGGGTTGCAAGATTTATAGTACCATTCAATTACCATATTAAGATTGTCAATTTAATAGAAATATGCAGTGTTTAGGTAAATTGTGAGTTTCAACTGTAAGTGAATTTAAAGTGACAAAAGTATGGGGGCTCCCCATAAACAACTGTCTATCCTCAGACAATAAATTGAAAAAACACTTGTTTCTGGCCTTCTTCTTTGAATTTATGTTCTTCTGTTTCTATATATCTAATGACAGGTACCCTTTAAATCAGTCCAATGCCAACATGGTGGGATCTGTGTTTACCTTGTTCATTCTTTGGATCAGTTGCATTCTCTGGGGCCAACGTGACGATCTCTGTATCTGTAGACGAAATGCTTCTTCCTGACACTCTCTTCAGAATACCCCGAGCAGCCGTCAGCCAAAAATCTTCTAAAGGTTAAAATTCCCACAGAAATAGGCATATTTATTGTGCAAAGTGACAGTTTAGGAAGAATGTGTTGTGATTTTATTTTATTTAATCTGATAGTTATAAAGTTTTACACATACCGTATATACTCGAGTATAAGCAGTTTTTCAGCACATTTTTTTGTGCTGAATTGCCCCCCTCGGCTTATACTTGAGTCAAGCATTTTTTGCAGCAGAGAATGACATTTTCTGAATCGAATTTGGGGCCCCCTTATCTCGGGGTCACTTGGTGCCACGAACCCCAAATTGGTATGCAAGCCCAGTGGAACTAGCACTACAACATATCCAAGTCAATACGTTTTCCCATTTTTTTTGTGGTAAAATTAGGTGCCTCTGCTAATATTCGTGTCGGCTTATGCTCGAGTATATACAGTAAATACTTCACATATACTGTAGTATTGTGCTGCAGAACCAGAGCCGATCGGCCCTATAGGCACACTATGCAAGCTGCTTAGGGCCCCGCCACTGTGGGGGGGCCCCAAGACCCAGCATCCCCCCTGCACCTCTGGCTGGCCGTTTAGAGTGCAGTGGGAAGAGGTGGGAGGAGGTGGAAGGCGGCAATCAGCAGCTCTATGGTGCCTGAGTGGGCGGCGGGATCTCACTGGGGTTTGTAGTATTCTCAGTGTATACAGTGGAGAAGAGAAGGGAGGGGGCCTCTGACCCAGGCAGCTATCAGTTTCACTTTCACTCTGCTTGAACACTGTTGCTGATGCCCGGGTCAGAGGCCCCTCCCCTCTCCGCTGTATACATTCGGAGATAGAACTACTAGCCCCAGGGAGATCCCCCTGCCTGTGAACACCATATAGCTGCCGATCGCCGCCTCCCACCTCCACCAGCCAGGTACAGGGGAACCTCTGCAAGGGGGGGAGTCAGCTGTTTGGGGGCCCACATGTAAGAGGGGGGGTTTCTGGGGACACTAATGTAAGGAAGGGGGCCTCTGGGGACACTAATGTAAAAGGGGGGCTCTCTGGGGACACTAATGTAAGGACGGGGCCCTCTGGGGACACTGATGTAAGGACAGGGCATTCTGGGGACACTGATGTAAAGACGGGGCCCTCTGGGGACACTGATGTAAGAGGGGGCCCCCTGGGGACACTAATGTCAGAGGGGGGGCTCTCTGGGGACCCTGTGTAAGGAGGGGCTCTCTGGGACCCTGTGTAAGGAGGGGCTCTCTGGGGACACTAATGTAAGAGGGAAGGCTCTCTTGGGACACTAATGTAAGGGGAGGCTCTGGGGACCCTGATGTTAGAAGGGGCTCTCTGAGGACCCTGATGTAAGGGGAGGCTCTCTGGGGACCCTGATGTAGGGGGATACCCTCTGGGGACCCTGATGTAAGTAGGGAGGCTCACTGGGGACCCTGATGTAAGGAGGGGCTCTCTGAGAACACTGATGTAAGGGGGTCTCTCTGGGGACCCTGATGTAAGGAGGGGCTTTCTGGGGACCCTGATGTAAGTGGAGGCTCTCTGGGAAACCTAATGTAGGGGGAGGCTCTCTGGGGACCCTGATGTAGGGGGAGACTCTCTGAGGGCACTGATTTAAGGGGGGCTCTCTGGGGACCCTGATGTAAGGGGAGGCTCTCTGGGGAACCAGATGTAAGGGGAGGCTCTCTGGGGGCCCTAATGTAGGGGAGGCTCTCTAGGGACCCTGATGTAAGGGGGGGGCTCTCTGGGGACCCTAATGTAGGGGGAGGCTCTCTAGGGACCCTTATGTAAAGGGGGGGCTCTCTGGGGACCCTGATGTAAGGGGGGCTCTCTGGGGACCCTGATGTAAGGGGAGGCTCTATGGGGACCCTAATGTAGGGGGAGGCTCTCTAGGGACCCTGATGTAAGGGGGGCTCTCTGGGGACCCTAATGTAGGGGAAGGCTCTCTGGGGACCCTGATGTAGGGGGGATACTCTCTGAGGACACTGATTTAAGGGGGGCTGTCTGGGGACCTTGGTGTAAGGAGGGGCTCTCTGAGGACCCTGATGTAAGGGGGGCTCTCTGGGGACCTCATTCTGTTTTATATTGTTGTACTTATTCTTTAACTGTTTTGTTTAAAGGAGGGAGGATTGTTTTGGGAGCACTGAAGTGTCAGGTGTGACTGTGTGGCAATGGCAAATGGTTTACATAGCTCACGGCATCATGGGTCAAGTAGAGGGCCCCTTAGCAGAATTTTGCTTAGGGCCCCAGGGAGGTCAGGATCGGCACTGTGCAGAACAGACCATTTCTTCTACAGATCCTGACTTTGGACCTAACAGCATGACAGCTGAGGAAGAAAGAAGGACTATACATAAGGGGCCATTATGGTCACCCATTTTATGACTGTCTCTGTGTTTACCAACTGGTGTCCATCTCAGAGGACAATGAATATCATAGAAACTAGGCCTTATGCTGGACTTAAGAACCCCTCAACATTTGTGTGGCTTGTAGAAATACTCCACCTGGTTTTCTAAAATTCTCCTAATTGGGTAGCAATGAAATTTAAGGTATAAGTAAGACCAAGGATAAATGTATCAATGAAATTTAAGGTATAAGTAAGACCAAGGATAAATGTATCAATAAAATTTAAGGTATAAGTAAGACCAAGGATAAATGTATCAATGAAATTTAAGGTGCCTCTCTCTATGGCTATGAATTACAGGTAACATCGAAGACAGCAGAATTTAACACTCTACCGAAAATTGTTCAGATCCATTCTTTCGACACGGAGAGGTGGAAGGAGCGCTCAAAAGGCATAGGAGTATGGACTTTGGGCACCCCCTTGTATTGCCCGTGTAAACAAAGTCTTAGAGGTGCTAAAAAGCCTTACCAATGAAAGCCCTCTTCTCATCTTCAGCCCCCAGTCTATAGCAACGAGGGAAAAAGGAATCGGGGTCGGCTTCATCAAACCAGTGCAGGTTCCTAAGATTGACACACAACCCCACCTGCAAATGAAACATTTGGTCTTAGTCAATAAGTCAGTACAATGATGGTGCCACCCTTGGAGGTTCATTATCTGTTTTGGAACCAAGTTCATCTGTCTCTAATTCACTCTTTTGGTAGTCTGACGTACAGACCTCTATAATTTAATATAAATTTAAGGTATATATAAGCCAAATCACTACAGTCTCATATAATTCTGGGTTATAACATGGTCAATTCGGTCTTACACCTCAATATGCATAAGGATCCCTGGGAGGCGCTTTTGCACAAATGAATCAAAGGTGCTACCAGGCATGAGTGCACCCTAGTGACCCACATATTCTGGGCCACGAAACAGCGTATAAAACACATACTCTCAGCTTCGACAAAAAGTGAAAAGTCGGTGCATGGTACACTATTGGATGAAAAATTGACGGCAATACTAAACAACACACAGTTGGCATTCATCTTTTCTACATAGAGAGAAAAGATTTGACATTATAGAGACAATAGCAAAAAAGGTTGAATGTGCTTATCCTAACTCTATTAGTCCAAGATAATTCGACATAGAGAGAAAAGATTCGACATAAAGATTTGACGAAGCAGTTGGCGCGAGCGGACATTTATGGTCAAATGATCTGGCCATAGGCTATAGAAGAATTCTAATGTTGGTTGACTGGTAATAATAATTAATAAATATAATTATTACTATTTTTTAATTATTTTTTTTTCTTTGAAAGCCGATGGCGTGCAAAACACACTCAAAAACTCACCCAGTGCATAAAAAATGTGCACAACATAAAGAGGTGCGACAAAAAAGTGCAACGGGTACACAAGACCTCTAAAATCAGAGGACCTTGTCCTGAATCCCCCGGGGCGTTAGGATCAGACAGGGACAAGGACGCGTAAAACTTGGTCTTCATGGCCGAAACCAATCAGACCACGTTCTCTGGAAGGTCTGCCGAAACAGACCCACCCAAATACTAGGTGAGGCTCCCCCGAAGGGAGACCCCAACCCTACTGAGAGAGGGCGAACTAAGCCAGAAGGCCATGTCCACCCCCTCCCCGACTTTCAGGACAGGCCCTGGGACCTGTGACCCTACTAATCACACGTGCTAAATCGTGTACAAACATAAAAATACAAAAAGTGACACACAAAGGAATAAATAAAATAAAGTGGGGGAAGGGATAGTGAAGAGGAGAGTGAAAGAAGTGGCCATTGTGCAAGACAATGACCAGGCCCTCCGGCCAGGAATCAAAAATTCCTCTGGCCCTAGCCAAAAGGCCCGGCCCAAGAGGCAGGTGCTAAAAAAGCGTGCTGTTAAAGAAATGGTGCAGTGACCTTGGTGCCTGTAAATCAAAGTGTCCCTCACACACAGTGATTGTACGGCACCCCTGGACTGCCACTCCAGGGGCACATGCTCCATTGGCTTTCAAGACCGCCCTGACCAACGGTCCGGACCACAGCACCCCCCACCCCAGACAGGAAGGCATGGAGATCAGGAAGCTTGGTGAGAACCTGCCACTCCTACAGGCTCACCGTCACTCCCATCACTCCTACCTAATTACATTCGGGAATTTACTAACCGATTCTCCCCCGCAGCATAGGGATTCACGGCGTTCAGTTCCTGAAAAACTGTCCGGGGCTAGAGCCACCCCAATCCAGGCCAGAAGGCCAGGTAACTCGACCCTCTGGATCCGACCAATAGCAGCACCCATCCTCACCAGGAGCACCCTTCCAGCACGGCTCAGACTCAGGCCAATACGCCGCCACCCAGTTACTAGGGTACCCGGCGTGCCCCTACCGAAACTGTGCTTTCCAGGTGCTAATCACGCCATCAGAGAGCGCTGCCTGCCACCCCCTTGGGCCAGAAACAGCGCCTCCTTTGGCAACTGATAAGAACAGATACTACACTTGATCTTAGCCAAAAGGCCGAGAAGCGATATAATAATATAATTATTACTAGTGTCATACAACATTAGAATTCTACTATAGCTTGTAGGCGGAACATTCAGTCTGTGGCAGAGACTATGACCGAGCATCACATCGGCTGCTAGGTCAGTGAGAGAGGCCTATCCGGTGGTTGCTGGATCCAGTTGGGGAGCTGTTTGTCCTCTGGATCAAGAAGTACCCCTGACCCGCACTTATAAGGTACCTGAATTCCCCTTAACCCTCCATCCCTCTATTGGAATGTCTTTTCTGTCAATAAAGCATCAGAAAAAGGACTAAGTGTCTGAGCCAAAATTTGTGAGCAACTCTTTAATGGGACCTCTATGACGGACACGGTGGAACGGTGAGGTAACGGTAAGCCCAATCAAATACTAGCAGCTCCTTCGGGGGTTAGTGCTACACACACAATTATCACAATTTGCTCTTGCCTTTAACACAAGGCCGGTCTTTATCAGGACAATATACTCATTAAGACACAAAGCAGAGGGACCCACCTTGGTGGTGAAGGAACCAGCTTTGGCGTAGTGATTCATCATTTGGTCCTTCTTCAGGAAGCGACAGTCCACGGCATCACGTCTAGTTGTCCAGATAAAATAGGGGGTCTCATTGCGAACGAGCCTTGACTGAGCAGGACATACAATGGATACTGGAAGTTAATATTTTTTAAATAAACTAAAACTGTTTGTGCATGAGCATGTGGGAAGTATTCAGGAGGAGGGAGGAGATGCACGGCCACCGTGATGCCGAGGAGACGCAGGAGAAGCCCGACCGACCCACCAGCCTCCACTGGAAGACGGAGGGGGACGCCGCCGCCGGCGGGCACATTTCAACATTTAAGTCTGGGGGCAGCACAGGGTAAGTGAGCCGGCGACGGGGGCAGACGGACCAGACCACGGACCCCCTCGTCGCTCCAGTCCGCACCCCGCACCATACCCCCCCCCCCCCCCCCGTCGCCGGCTCACTTACCCTGTGCTGCCCCCGGACTGACATTTTGAAATGTGCCCCCCGGCGGCAGCTTCCCCCCTCCGTCTCCTCCGTATCTCCCCTCCATCTTCCAGTGGAGGCTGGTGGGTTGGTCAGTTGGGCTTTCCCTGTCTCTCCTCAACATCACGGTGGCCGTGTGACTCCTCCCTCCTCGGCCAAAAGGGATCGCTTCTCCTTTCGGCCAATTGGGAAACGGGTCTCAGGACCCACTTCCTGATTGGCTGGGAGGAGAATAAGTGTTACTGCTGGGGAATATTATTTTGCTTTTGTCACACAACTGGGTGGGCTCAGGACACAGTGCTCTGAGCCCCGAACACACCCTTTTGTGAAGCCTATTAGAGCCTCTGACTCTAATCACGTGCTTCAAAGAAAAAAAAAAAACATTGTAATCCATGCGCCCAGTGCCCCGCATGTAGATTTTGGGGCCGGACACATGGATGGGGGGGTGGCGCTCTGCATTATGGGCCGCCACTGAGTGTTACTAAACCCAGGACTCTGCATTCACTATGTATGGTCTCCTACAGTACACAGAACATGGAACTGCAATTGTTTTATTAAATATACAGTGCCAACCAAAAAATTGAAATGTATTTTTGGGGGATTTTATGTGATAGACCAACACAAAGTGGCACATCTAAATCTAAATGTTTTTCAAAATGTTTTACAAATAAATATGTGAAAAGTGTGGCGTACATTTGTATTCAGCCCCCTTTACTCTGATACCCCTAACTAAACTCTAGTGGAACCCATTGCCTTCAGAAGTCACCTAATTAGTAATCAAGAGTCCACATGGAGTCCACATGGAGTCCACAGGGCGGTACAGTGGTGTAGTGGTTAGCACTCTCACCTAGCAGTAAGAAGGGTCACTGGTTCGAATCCCAACCACGACACTACCTGCCTGGAGTTTGCATGTTCTCCCTGTGCCTGCGTGGGTTTCCTCTGGGTTCTCCGGTTTCCTCCCACACTCCAAAGACTTGCTGGTAGGTTAATTGTAGTATATGAATGGGGACCTTGGATTGTGGGCTCCTTGAGGATAGGGACTGATGTGAGTGTGCAATGTGCAGGGATAGGGACAATTCTAGACACTCACTCAGGTTGAACTGGATGGACTGTTGTCTTTATTCAACCTTACTAACTATGAAACTATGTGTATCATTTTATGTCAATATAAATACAGCTGTTCTGTGAATCCCTCAGAGGTTTGTTAGAGAATCTTAGTGAACAAACAGCATCATGAAGGCCAAGGAACACACCAGACAGGTCAGGGATAAAGTTGTGGAGAAGTTTAACGCAGGGTTAGGTTATAAAAAAATATACCAAGCTTTGAACATCCCATGAAGCACTGTTCAATCCATCATCCAAAAATGGAGACTATGGCACAACTGCAAACCTACCAGGACATGGCCGTCCACCTAAACTGACAGGCCGGGCGAGGAGAACCTTAATCAGAGAAGCAGCCAACAGGCTCATGGTAACTCTGGAGGAGCTCCAGAGATCCACAGCTCAGGTGGGAGAATCTGTCCACAGGACAACTATTAGTTGTGCACTCCACAAATCTGTCCTTTATAGAAGAGAGGCAAGAAGAAAGTCATTGTTGAAAGAAAGTCATAAGAAGTCCTGTTTGCAGTTTGTAAGAAGCCATGTGGGGGACACAGCAAGCATATGGAAGAAGGTGCTCTGGTCAGATGAGACCAAAATTCAACTTTTTGGCCTAAAAGAAAAATGCTATGTGTGGCGGAAAACTAACACTGTACATCACCCTGAACACACCATCCCCACTGTGAAACATGGTGGTGGCAGCATCATGATGTGGGGATGCTTTTCTTCAGCAGGGACAGGGAAGCTGGTCAGAGTTCATGGGAAGATGGATGGAGCCAAAAAATGTGCAACTCTTGCTCAAAGAAGCTCATGTATTTTTTCAAGCTTCAAGGGATAAACTGCTCAGATGTTACGTAGAGCGTTGAAGTTTCATAGTTTCATAGTTAGTAAGGTTGAATAAAGACACCAGTCCATCCAGTTCAACCTGAGCGAGTGTCTACAACTGTCCCTATCCCTGTACATTGCACACTCACATCGGTCCCTACCCTCAAGGAGCCCACAATCCAAGGTCCCCATTCATATACTAGGGCCAATTTTTTTTTGGCAGAAGCCAATTAACCTACCTGCATGTCTTTGGATTTGGAAGTGCTTCAAATTGCTCAGGTGTGAACCATAGCTAAAGCAAACATGGAGTCCTTGTTGGTAAGCTGTGATGGAAAGTGTTATTGACCAAGTCGATAGTTACCATAAGGTCATAAGTGCCATCAGGATCATCATCTTTTTCATCCTCCTCTTCACCATCGTCATCTGATTAGGAAATAAAACATGATTTCTTCATTACATTTACCAGAACCCAATCAAATGCTAGTTGGTATTCTTGGTCAGTGTTTTGTATAAATAACATTATCTTTCATAACTTCTTTATCAGTGATTCCAGATTTATTTTAAGCCCCTGGTCATTCCCAAAGATCTCCTACCTTCTCCTTCATGGTATGTCATAGACCTCCACCTTATCAGCAGATGTATGCCCGCTCACTGAATCGTAAAAGAAGAGGAACCAACTAAAGCGTGTCTATGTGTAACACCAGATTATTCCTGGAAATGACCCTCTGTATACATGCCTGACTTTATTACTGGTGTCCGATTATTGCTAACTTAAAGAGGAAGTAAAGCCTTCCCCAAAAAAAAAAAAAAAAAAAACGGAACCTGCAAGGCAAAGGCATAATGAGCTAGTATGCATAGCATACTAGCTCATTATAAATAACTCACCTGAGAACGAAGCCCCCGAAGTGACTCTCATCCAAGACCTTCTCCGGCGCCATCAAGCCCGGAGTGACTTCCGGGTCTCGCCGCTCCAGCGCTGTCATTCGCTGGATCGGCGATGACGTCACTCCCGCGCATGCACACGCAAGCGGCATATCGCATGCGCAGTGCGCCTGCGCGCCGCTGTCTACAGCGCATGCGCTGTAGACAGCGATGCCTCCTTTTTTCTAAATATCTCCTAAACCATGTAGGTTTAGGAGATATTTATTGGACCTACAGGTAAGCCTTGATCTAGGCTTACCTGTAGGCCAAAGTGATTTGTAAGGGTTTACAACCACTTTAAAGAGTTAATAACCCCAGAAACAAAAATGTAATATCTTTTTTATTCTTTTTTAAGGCTAAGAAAATACCTGTTCATCCTGCCAGAAATGCAGTGTCCTTGTCACTTCCTGTGAGCTGAACAAATGTTTACAGATGTTCTGTAAACTACCGATCCCATGTAGTGGAAATACACAAGTGCAGACCTAAGGTCCGGCCTGGGGCTCCCGGCATAGATGCATTGGAGAAGTGAGTGTAGCCATGAAGGGGCAGGAAGTGTGTTATTCGTAGGATCACCAGGTGAAAATAAAGGGATAAAAGCCATTAAACAAAGAAAACTAATGCAGCCAGTGGGTATAGAAAATAATCACCCCCCAGCCTTTTCAACCAATCACATTTTGTTGCATTGCAGCCCAAATGAAGACACGGTTTTTGTTTTATCCAGCTGTATTTACTCATACTTATAACATCCAAGTGAGAGATATAACACCAACATGTTATAAAAAAAAAAATTCAAAAACAGAAGTTGGAAAAAGTATCACCCCCTCCTAAAAAATGACTTGTCAACTCAATCAGGTGTAGCCAATCACCTTCTCAATGCCATTTACCTTTCAAGTGTGATCAGCTGTTGTCATTTTCATTAGCTCAGCATGAAAAGAGCTTTTCTGGAGCATTTCAGTCCCTGGTAGTGCAACTGAAGCAAACAATCAACTATGGGTGACAAGGCACTGTCACTGGGATCTCCAGGATAAAGTTATGGACAGGCACAAGTCAGGAGATAGGTACAAAAAAAATTCCAAGGCTTTATCAATGCACAGTGACATCTAGTATTAAGAAGTGGAAGGTATTTGATACAACACAGACCCTCCCTGGATCAGGACGTCGCTCCAAACTGGACGAAAGAGCCAAGAGGAAACTGGTCAGAAAGGCTACCAAGAGACCTACAGCAACTCTGAAGCAGTTGCAGGAATTTATGACAAAGAGTGGTCATTGTGACAACAATCTTACAAATTCTCCACAAACGTGGCTTGTATGGGAGGGTTACAAGAAAAAAGCCACTCCTCCAGAAGGGCCACATGTAGTCACCACTGAGCTTTGCCAAAATGCACCTTGAAGATTCTGAGGCCACGTGGAAAAAGGTGTTATGGTCAGATGAGACTAAAATTGAATTATTTGGTTTCAACACCATACGATATGTCTGGGGGAAATCCAATACAGCTCACCATCCATATAACACCATTCCTACAAAAAAGCATGGAGGTGGTAATATCCTGTAACAGGGAGGGGGGGGGGGTTCTCTGTAACAGGGACTGGAGCACTTGTCAGGATAGAAGGAAAAATGGATGGGGCAAAATAATGTCAATTTTTTTAGGAAAATCTGCTGCCCTTTGCCAGAAAGTTGTCAATGGGAAGAAGGTTTACCTTCCAACATGACAAGGATCCAAAGCACACAGCAACAATGAGCACACAGTGGTTCAGGGAGAAAAAGGTGAATGTCCTTGCATGGCCTAGTCAGAGCCCAGACTTAAACCCCATTGAAAATCTGTGGAATGACTTGAAGACTGCAGTCCACAAACGGTCACCATCAAATTTAACTGAACTGAGCAATTTTGCAAAGAAGAGCGGGCAGATATTGCTAAGTCTAGATGTGCAAAGTTAGTAGAGACATATCCCAACAGACTAAAGGCTGTAATTAAAGAAAAGGGTGGTTCAACAAAAGACTGACATGGGGCGATGATCCTTTTTCCAATTCAGTGATTCTGTTTTTATTATTTTTTTCTGACATGTTGGCGTTATATCTTTCACTTGGATGTTATAATTTACACTAGTAAATACAGCTGGATAAAACAAAAACTGTGTCTGCTTTCATGTCAGGCTGCAAAGCAACAGGGGGTTAATTCTTTTCTATACCCAATGCAGTGGCATCGCTAGGGGGTGGCTTCTGGGGCTATAGCCCCAAATATGGGGCCCATACCCCCGAGTCTCTTACCGCAGGGGTTCCTAAACACCGGGCTGCGGCCCACTATAGGTCCGTGGCCTCTCTGCAGGTGCGGCAGGCGGGCTGCATGAGAGAGCCGGGCAGGCTATGAGAGAAGCAAGCTGGCGGGCGAGCAGAGATGACATCATCTGTCTCAGCCCACCCCGCATCACTGCTCTTCTGCCCTCACAGCCGGATCTCATCTATGTCGGATGGTGCGGCGGGGAGCAGCGAGATGACATCTTCTCTCACTGCCCGCCCCGCATCATCGCTCTCCTGCCCTCACTGAGAAACGACCACTGCACCTGCCTCTGTGCTAAATGGATCAGTGCTGCCACCAATGCAGCGACAATTCACATTTGGTGGCACTGGCTGGCATGGCAAGTGACGTGGCAATCGATCATCCACACCTGGTGGCAGGCAACGTGGCAAGTGACAATCCACATCTGGTGACAGGTGAAGTGGCAATCCGCATCTGCTGGCAGGCGACATGGCAAGTTACAATCCGCATCTAGAGGCAGGCGACGTGGCAAGTGACAATCCGCAAATGGTGTCAGGCAACGTGGAAAGTGACGTGGCAAGTGACAAGCTGCATCTGGTGGCAGGCGACGTGGAAAATGACACGCTCAGGGCTCCCACTGATTCTGCATTATAGTGAGTTGAACCACTTCATTATATATTATAATGTAACAATAGAAATAATGCGCTTCAATCACCCTGACAACCATGGTGCCAGGATGATTAAAGCGCCAACACCAGTCATTGTCCCAACAAATTGCCCACGAAAAGCCACTTACAACCCACGTGCCCCTCACCTGGGCCTTGGCACAATTTTCTTCCACGCAGCCGGTCCCCAGTGCCAAAAAGGCTGGAGACCGCTGCTATGGGCTCTAGCCCCAGATCTTTTGTAGACCTAGCAATGCCCCTGACCCACTGTATAAGGACTGGTTAAGCATCATAAAGAAGTTCTGACCATGCAAAATGTAGGGTGCTGCTTCAGACATGCATCCAATAGTTCAGTGACTCCTACTGTGGGGGTGAAGGCAGAGGAGAGGGCTTGTCTTGCCTTTATAGAACTCCAAGTGAAAAAACGTCCAACTGCCAAACACCACAGCTCAGCCCATGTCTTTAGTAGTAAATGGCCTCAATCCGACTCCACCCAGGCCACGCCCCCAATGTGTTTCACCCTGCCCACAGGGCTTAGTCACGGAGCTCCTGTGGGTAGGACGAAACGCGTTGGGTGCATGGCCTGGATGAAGCGGCTTACTACTATAGACGAGGACTGAGCTGCTGTGTGGTGGTTGGATGTTTTTTCACTTGGAATCATAAAGAAGTTGTTATTGTAGTGAGTCCGCTTTTGATAATAGCAAACTTTTGTGACATTCTGGGATATACTTTTTTCCTTTTTCATTATATTACTAAGAAATAGTTTTAGTTACATTTGCAGCAAGTAACAGAAAAGCACACAACCCTGGCATGGAAACTTCCCATTCATGTCTATATGGAGCCCATGTTCTGCCATTTTTAATACCGTCATCATCATGGCCGCTCCCATCGCCGTCATCCTCTTCTGTCTCCTCATCTGCAGACTTCTCTTTTTTCCGAGCTGCTTTGGCCACCTTGGGCAGTTTCTTCTCCACCCATCCGCGGCTGCGCAGACAGCTGCGTATGACGGGGTATGGACCGTGGATGCTGAATATCTTTTTTTGCTGGGTGACGGAGGTGGGGAGAAAACAGCATTAATACGTCTTTATGAATAAAATTCAGACATGTCCACATATGCAGTGTCATTTTTCAGAAAAGCTCCACCTGCCATCAAAAATCCATCCTTGAACTCCAGTCAGTGACATTGCCAAGGCTGAGATGATGTCATCAGTCTGCTGCAGGCAGAAGGAAGCATTTTCTCAGTCTCCTCTCCCCCCAGTGATCAGACTGCAACATTGCAACCTTGTAGCAACCACAAGGGTATTGCCTTTAGCAGGGGCTGATCTGTGTCAGACATTCATGAACACAGCCAAGGTTTACATGACCCTGAGATGGCATCTCAGTCCAAGAACTAAATGCTGACCTTAGTTGATGCCTTAACAAAGATGGCCCTGACCTTTCTGGAGAAAGAAAAACAGATGAAGGCATTGTCAGGGGGAGTACTGTGATCTTTGTGAGAGGTCATATACTGGCAGGATCAAAAGGTAACAAAAACGATGTTACAGGGGAAACTGAGAAAAACAAAAACTGCTTTGTTATTGCTAGAACCATACTATTATTATGTTATTATGTTATTGTTAGTACACAGAGAGCAAGCGCACTTCCCTGCAGCATGCTGGCAGGAGACAGGCTGTTCCATTTAGGCTGGGGTTTCTTTCAAAAGAAGACAAACTCTAAAGGGGTATATTTATATTTAAAAAAAGCGTAATTTGTACTGAGAAACTACATTGATCCTTGTGAATTGAGGCAAAAAGAAATATTAGGCTTTTTTCTCTTTAAGTGAAATGTTATTCTTCATACAAAAAAGTCTAAGTCAGGAAAATACTGCATTCTGGCCACTAGATGGGGTTGATGATGATGATAGGAAACAAACACTCAGCTCCATCTAGTGGCCATAATGCAGTATATTCCGTAGTCACTCTATTCTGTATGAACAATTACACTTAACCTGGAGAAAAAGTAGCCAAATCACAATCATTTTAACCCCAATTCAAACAGAGGGAATGTACTTTACATGCTCACAGGACAAATACCGTATATACTTGAGTATAAGCCGACCCGAATATAAGCCGAGGCACCCAATTTTACCACAAAAGAATGTGCAAAACTTATTGACTCAAGTATAAGCCTAGGGTGAGAAATGTGCAGCTACTGTAAGTGGAAAAGAGCGTCAACAATGCCCATGTGCAGCCTCACTGTGCACATTTGCAGCCTCACTGTGCCCATTTGCATGCCTCACTGTGCACATTTGCAGTCATAGGTCCCCCAAACTTCAAACTCTGTAGTTAAGGGTTCCTAGATGCCCCCTATCTGCAGCCAAAACTTGGGGGCTCTGGACCCAAAGGGTCCCGAAATGACATTGCTGCAGATAGACACAATTGACTGACTTTGGGGCCCCGTATCTCGGGGCCACTTGGTGCTAGGAACGAAAAATTTGGTGTGCAAACCCAGTGGAACCAGCACTACAACATATTTAAAGTGGAAGTTAACCCCCCTATCGTTTTCAGCCAAGGAAGCTGCCATCTTTGCCTATGTTTAATCTTCAACTGCCACAGTGCTGCACATGTGATCCGTTATGACACCAGCCATTGGATGGTTTGACTGTTTGGTTGAGAGCACAGCCAATGTGCAGTTAGAATTCACGGCATGCCTTTTTTTTTTAGACTGTTAAATCGATGGGTTTACTTCCGCTTTAAAGTCGGTTCCGAAAATGCCAAGCACTTTTCTGCAGCAGAGAATGACATTTTCCGAACGACTTTGGGGCCCCGTATCTAGGGGCCACTTGGTGCTAGGAACCCCAGCTTGGATATGTTGTGGTACAGGTTCCACTGGGTTTGCACACCAAATTTTGGGTTCCTAGCACCAAGTGGCCCCAAGATACGGGGGCCCCAAAGTTGGTTTGGAAAATGTCATTTTCTGCTGCAGAAAGGTGCTTGACTCGAGTATAAGCCGAAGGGGTCATTTTCGGCCTATACTCGAGTATATACGATAGGTCTGCAATTTTTATTTTATTTTTAATATAAATACACCTCATAGCCTTTAGCTATTAACTTTAGCTGTTATAAAATGAGAGTTCATTTGAGCTTTCAGCTTGGCCCCCTGTCTCGGGTCACATACATAATAAACCCTTTTTTAATAATTAAATAATTAGAACAGGAGATTAAAAATTATGTTGCTACACTTGTATGCTGAACTCGTTTTACTGACCTTAATTGCTTTCTCCACTAGGAGCTTGGCTAGCTTCAGTCTCTCTGGGTTGATCATGGTAGTATTCATTGACTTTCTCATCCGCCCTTCGGCTGCCATAGCATGTGTACATAAAGATTAGATTAAGATGTTAATAAGGGCGGTCACACCTGCCTTGTCTGCATGATAATATGATATCTAAACGCAAGAATACATTTTTTTATCCATTGCAGCATAGCAGACCTTGGTGGTGGCTGCATTCGTTTTCTATTCTTCACCCGGCGATCTTACCAGTCACACACTTGCTGTCCTCGGGTGACAACGCTCACTCACTGTACTGTATCTATGGAGGAGGTGTTGTCACCCTAGGCTGCTCTCCTGATTTGGACTACAAACATCTCCCCCTTTTATTCGCTGTATAAATGACAATGGTTACAAAAATGTGTCAAAAGTGTCCGATGTGTCCGCCATAATGTCGCAGTCCCGATAAAAATCGCAGATCACCTCCATTACTAGTAAAAAAATAAATAATAATAATAGAAACTCCATAAATCTATCCCCTATTTTTTAGACGCTATAACTTTTGCGCAAACCAATCAATAAACGCTTTTTGCTATTTTTGTTCAAAAGTGTCCGATGTGTCCGCCATAATGTCGCAGTCCCGATAAAAATCACCTCCATTACTAGTAAAAAAAAAAAAAATAATAATAGAAATTCCATAAATCTATCCCCTATTTTTTTAGACGCTATAACTTTTGCGCAAACCAATCAATATACGCTTTTTGCTATTTTTGTTACCAAAAATATGTTGAAGAATACATATCATTCCCTGCAGCTATTACCTTTTGTACCACCCCCCCCCCCCCCCCCCTTTAGAATGTAAGCTCTATGAGCCGGGCTCTCCTGTACCTTTTGTATTGAACTGTACTGTAATTGTATTGTCCCCCCTATACATTGTAAAGCGCTGCGTAAACTGTTGGCGCTATATAAATCATGTATAATAATAATAATATCGGCCTAAACTGAGGGAAAAAATAGATTTTTTTTTTCAAAATTGGGGCTATTTATTACAGCAAAAAGTACAAAATATTGTTTTTGTTTTTTTAAATTGACACTCTTTTTTTGTTTATAGCGCAAAAAATAAAAAAACGCAGAAATGAACAAATACCACCAAAAGAAAGCTCTATTTGTGGGAAAAAAAGGACATCAATTTTGTTTGGGTTCAGAGTCGCACGACCGCGCAATTGTCAGTTAAAGCAACACGCAGTGCCGAATCACAAAAAATGGCCTGGTCATTGAGCAGCCAAATCTTCTGGGGCTGAAGTGGTTAATTAACACCCAAGCTCTTGATGCCTGTAAATGTGGCTAAAAGCTTGTAAAAAGCTTTAGACACTTTTACAAGCGTTGGGCGTTTTTCTTTTGCCAAAACGCTGCTGCCAGGAGGAAAGGTCTCTAGGAGAGTTGGCAAAACGTCCAGTGTGCCTGAGGCCGAAGAGTCATAACACGCTTGAAGGAGAAGTCCAGCCTGAGCTCATTCGGCTGGGATTCTCCTACGGGTCACAGGAGTGCAAAACTAATAAAACTAATATGTTTTGCACTCCTGTGACCCGTGACGTCACCAAGATCAGTCCAGGCACTGCGTCATCGCGACTCTGGGAGTCTGGATCCGCCAGGTGCCTGGACTGATAGCCGTCTCAGCCTCTCAGCGAGCCGGTAAGAGCTTGAGATGGCCTCTCCCCGCCCCCACAACTCAGCTCTCCAGTGAGCAAGGAGGAGCCGAGCGGAGAGCTGCTGATTGACAGTCAACAGCTCTCTGCTCGGGAAGCTGTGAGAAGAGAGCCATCAGCGATGTTCGATCGCTCGGGTTCTCAGTGCAAAGGCACCGGGGCACTGATGCTGCATCCACCTAGGTAATTATGAATCTACAATAACCCCCAAACCCATACTTCTATTTTAAAGAATGCATATAGGTCCACAGTCCCAGCCTCCCAAGTGTCTCCCTCTGCAAGACTTGTCTCCTTTCCAGAGAACACCAACACAGGGCTCTCCTCCAGGTCATTAATAAGTGCATGCAGGGATATACCAATAAAAAGAGAACCAAAGGCTCTACATAGTGTGAAAATTGCAGGATATTTATTAAAAATGAATAAAATTGCACTTACAAGCAAAGAAATTTAAACAGTGCTGCATAAAATACCAAGTTGTGTACAAAGCTCTGCGCTTACGTTTCACTTAAGGCAGTGGTCATCAACCCTGTCCTCAGGGCCCACTAACAGGCCAGGTTTTATGTATTACCTTGGGGAAGATGCAGACTAGAATACTGCAATCACTGAGCAGCAAATGATATCACTTGTGATGCATTTCAGTTATCTTGCAAACCAGGCCTGTTAGTGGGCCCTGAAGGCAGGGTTGATGACCACTTATTTACGGTATATGTGATGAAGCTATAACCGGGCTCCCCCCTACGTGTTTTGTCACAAATTATGTCTTCCAGGGCACATATGATTATTGGACACTTTATTTCACTATTGTTTTATTTGGGCACTTATATGCTGTATTGAGCAGCACACATATATATATATATAGTATACCTACTACTTTTTTAGGCTCTTTTATATTGTAGTCACGTGACAATCCCCCAATGTGTCTGATTGGGCAGAGCTAGTTGCAGTGTGTGACATCACTGCAGTACACTCTCTCGGAGATTTCAACCTCTGGGCGAATTCCACCGAAGACCCCATCGCCACCACCTGCATCAATCAACTGGATGCACATATAAGTTTTTTTCGGCTCTGTTCTAATAGCAAGACTCCCTGGAGAAGCCACTGTCAATCCCTGCCCTGCAAGCCGATGAAGGATGTCAACATTTACATCCGACCACTCTTCAAAATTATTAGCAAATTGGATCTGTGCTTCCACTCATACGCTGACGACATTGATAGATGACGGGATGACCACTAGCTCCCTCAAACTAAATGGATCAAAAACAGAATTACTGCTCCTCGACGCAAACTCAAGGAAAAAGACGAAGACCCCTTGGACACCACCAACCATCTTGGGACAGACCATCCTTCCAAGCAACAAAGCCAAAAGCCTCGGAGTAATCTTTGATTCAGAGATGACAATGGAGGCACAAATAGGATCCGTAACGAATACTGGAAAAGAGCAGGAACGATCATCAATTCACGGCTCGAGCAAACTCACTCTACATAGGATTACCGGATGATTGCGCGCCTTCAAATTGTCCAAAACACAGCAGCAAGAATAGTCACTGGAAAGAAACCCTGGGAATCCATCTCCCCATCCCTAAGGATGCTCCATTGGCTCAAGGTAAAAGACAGGATCACATTCAAGACCCTCTGCCTCACCCACAAATGTACACAAGGAAATGCGCCTCAATACCTTTGTGAGAAAATAGAAAAATACATACCGAATCGCAGCCTTCGATCAACAAACCAAAATCGCCTTCTCATCCCCAAAGGTGAAGATTCGCACTATGGAATGCTCTACCAAACAACATCCGCATGGAGGGCTTCAGGAAAAAACTCAAGACCCACCTCTTCTAATACATGGCATCCCAACATGAGCAGTCAGCGCCTCGATTCAGTTCGCAGTTGCAGCGCTACAAATAATTCATTCATTCATTCAAGGGGAGAAATGTGGGAGTGTATGGCTTCCACCCCAGAGAATACTCGAGCATGAGCAGACCCCAGGGAATACTGGAGCATGAGCAGGCCCCAGGGAATACTGGAGCATGAGCAGACCCCAGGGAATACTGGAGCATGAGCAGACCCCAGGGAATACTGGAGCATGAGCAGAGAGAGTGGTAAGGCAGAAGACAGAGGATTGGTTGGAATAGCGGTGCCACTCTCAATAAGGAAGTGCAGAGAACTGGGTGGACCATCCAAGCATTACCTTTAATCTATACTTTTCACTTTTATACAATTTTCACTACTGGTTGGGGAATTAAATAGGGAATGTGATCACTAGCTTTGAGAAGCACAGACTGTTCATGATTCAAATCCATTGGGCCCCATACATTAAGGTCTCTGAGAGATGAACTGAACAGTTCTGTTTTTTCATACCAACTCCCCTTTGCTGGAAACATAAGAAGGGAGAGCCTGATTGGTTGTTTATATGAATTATTGTTCCTCCTTAACCTATTATGCATTAGGCCCTCCCATCCACAAAGCCCCATCAATGGTGAGTCCTTGATTGTTTTCCTACCATCCTGCTTGTGCTTTTCCACAGCAGATCGAGGTTTCTTTTTGAGGTTCCCAGTAGGAGATGTAGCTCGATGGCCTTCATGATGATTTTGAAGCTTCAAAGAGGTGCCTGGAAAATATATAATATTTTTTTTAATGTGCCCTGGCTGCCTAATTAATGTTTTTTTTTATTTACAAGGCCAAAATATTATGGCCAAGGCATATATACTCTATTATTACTGTAACCAAGGGACAGATCTGTTATAGCGTGTAAGCAAGGGGCTGCTCTATTATTATTATATCGTGTAAGGGGCGGATGGCTACAGAAGAGGGCGAATGTTAAATCAATGGGCAGAGCTCGATATATAACAATAATAATAAATGCGCCCTTGGTTACAGTAATACTAGACCCGCCCCTTAGTTACACGATAGACGCCCCTTGCAGAGTAGCACGAGCACCGGGAGCGTGCATCGCCTCGTACAATTACATGCTAACTGCACCTGCGCGGTGTAGAGTTCACTCAGAGCTGTGAAGGTTCGGCAATTTTCGTAAGCTCCGTAGTCCTTCATACTGCGCAAGCACTTTTTCGGCAGGACACCGGAATTACACTACTGCCATCTAGTGGCGGTAGATGTAATTGCGGTAACGCCGCCCAAGTAATGGGAACTGCGTTACCATGAGGGGAAAAGTAATCAGTTAGATTACTCGTTACCCTCTAAAGTAACTGCGTTGAGTAACTCCATTTATTTTAACTCAGTTACTTACATCACTGCTGCCTGCAACACACGTATAGAGCCAATAACATGGCCATACCAGTTAACAGATAGCATCTGTAGATAACGTGATGCAGGACTGGCTATAGATAGGACAGGTGTCTTCTTGAGAAATAAATCCGGTGGGACACCTGCTTGTCCCTGATGGCACTGCGACCCACAACTGCACTCACCCAACCTGTCCATCATGTGGGGCTTATCTGGTTTTCTACTACCCTTTGTCCCACTGGCTAAGAGATGTTCCAAGGAGGTCAAATTAAAATCTAATTAAAAGGTACCTTTTTCACTTTTGAGGTGTACCTATGGATGGCTGCAGTATTGGGCAGAGGTCTGGAGAGAGAACCAAGCTAAACAAAAATGGCAGCCACCCGAATTTATAACTAGCTTTTTAAAGTAAGGTGCACATGAAAGGGCTTTGCTATGCAAAGGCTTTTCATGTGCACCTTACTTTAAGAGCATGTTATATGTTGGGGTTGTTGCCATTTTTATTTAGCTTGGTGAAATTGAAACAGGGACCGTTGGACTCCTTCAGGTGTGCTTTGCTGGACTTCTGGTGTGTCCCTGCACCTTTAGGGAGGAATGGGCTACCTCCAGGTATACCTGCCCCTAATGCATGCATTGGCATACAACATGGAGACTCAATCACAGACTGGACCCCCTAAACAAATTTTCAGATCTCAAAGGAACAATTTTTGTTTTTTGGAAATAAAGATAATTTATCAGGAGTCAATGGTCCCTTACATTGGTGGTCAGTAGGAATGATGTTATAAAAGACAATTTGAAAGAAAAATAGTAATAATTCTAAAAAAAAAAGATCATTGGTGTCATGTTGCTGGCTCTGCCAAGTGTTATTGGTCCTGGAACAACTCAGGCACCATCAACTGGAAGGTCAACCAGCCACAGTTCAAGGAACCCCTAGCAAACCCCGGAAGAACCCTAGGGTTCCACTGTTCCAATCCTGGTTGAGAATGGCTGGACTAGGATTAGGACAGAGAGGCACAGCTTTGGATAGATAAGAGACTACTAATATTTGAGACTATAAAAGACTTAGGAAGATAAAGTTTCCTAGGATTTCTGTACCTTGTTGTTAGTGAAGCCTCCTGTACAACATATCTAAAGGTAAGACACAATGTTATGACTAGACATGTGCACACTGAAATATTTCGTTTCGAAATTTCGTTCGAAAAATAAATGTATTTAGTTACTCCCAAAATTCGTTTTTATTTATTTAGTTTTTCGTTAAAAAATTACATTTGTCCGAAAATCCAAATGAATTAAGGTCGAATCTGTCATTGAAGGCTTATAGTGTCTGTCGAATGTTCAAAGAAGATTCGATGGAGCAGCTAAACTGTATGACTCTGTATAGTTTAGCTGCAATTCCACCCAATTCCAGCAGCAATCTTTCCTCTCTACGTCGAATCTTCTCTCTCTCTACGTCGAATCTTTCCTCTCTACATCAAACCTTTCCTCTCTACGTCGAATCTTCTCTCTGCGTCGAATCTTTCCTCTCTACGTCAAATCTTTCCTCTCTACGTCAAACCTTTCCTCTCTACGTCGAATCTTCTCTCTACGTCGAATCTTTCCTCTCTGCGTCGAATCTTTCCTCTCTACGTCAAATCTTTTCTCTCTATGTAGAATAATCTTGGACTAATAAGTTATGAGTTAAGGTTATGCACATTCGACCACAGGTTCAATGGACACAGATTGTTATTGTCAGCGTTGAATCTCCTATCTATATCGAACTGTTGTCACAACAAAAATAAAGCATTTGTTTATGTCGGATCTTTCGTTTTTCGGATTCTGCACTTTCGTTATCGTTTGTCAAAACGATAACGAAAATACCTGAAATTCGGACGAAAATGCATTTCGGACGAAAACGAATGCAGATGTCTAGTTATGACTCTCCTTACCTGACTCATCTATACTTCCAGTCGTCCCCTGTCCTTCATCCAGCTTCTGTGTGTCAGCAGGACATTGAGAGACAAACTGTGGGTTACACCGGAAACAATGTGTTAAAGGGAAGTTGTAGAAACTCTACAGTTCATCTGTGTATTCACAGCACTTCACTTTTTCCACATTTGCTATGTTACAGCCTTATTCCAAAATGAATTAAATTTGTTATTTTCCTCAAAATTCGACAAACAATACCTCATAATGACAATGTGAAAAAAGTTTTTTGAAATCTTAACAAATTTATTAAAAAAAAAAAAAAAACGAAAAAAAAAAAAAAATCACATGTACATACAGTAAGTGTTCATAGCCTTTGCTCAATACTTTGTTGAAGCATCTTTGGCCCCAATTACAGCCTCAAGTCTTTTTGAGTATGGTGCTACAAGCTCGACACACCTATTTTTGGGCAGTTTCTCCCATTCTTCTTTGCAGGATCTCTTAAGCTCCATCAGGTTGGTTGGGGAGCGTCGGTGCACAGACATTTTCAATCTCTCCAGAGATGTTCGATTGGGTTCAAGTCTGGGCTCTGGCTGGGCCACCCAAGGACATTCACACAGTTGTCCCATATAGCCACTACTAAGTTATCCTGGCTGTGTGTCTAGGGTTGTTATCCTGTTGGAAGTTGAACCTTCGCCCCAGTCTGAGGTCCAGAACACTCTGGAGCAGGTTTTCATCCAGGATGTCTCCGTACATTGCTGCATTCATATTTGCCTTGATCCTGACTAGTCTCCCAGTGCCTGCCGCTGAAAAACATCCCCACAGCATGATGCTGCCACCACCATGCTTCACTGTAGGGATGGTATTGGCCAGGTAATGAGCGGTGCCTGGTTTCCTCCAGACATGACACTTGCTATTAAGGCCAAAGAGTAACATTTTTGTTTCAGTAGACCAAAGAATTTTGTTTCTCATGGGCTGAGAGTCCTTCAGGTTCCTTTTGGCAAACTCCAGACAGGCTGTCATGTGCCCTTTACTGAGGAGTGACTTCCGTCTGGCCACTCTATCATACAGGCCTGATTGGTGGAGTGCTGTAGAGATGGTTCTTCTGGAAGGTTCTCCTCTCTCCACATGGAAACGCTGGAGCTCTGTCAGAGTGACCATCGGGTTCTTGGTCACCTCCCAGACTAAGGCCCTTCTCCCCTGATCGCTCAGCTTGGCTAGGTGGCTCACTCTAGGAAGAGACCTGGTGGTCCCAAACCTCTTCCATTAACAGATGATGTGTAATCATCGGGGGAGTATGGGGAGAGGATCTTGTGTAATGTTGGGGGTATTATTGGGGAAGAGTCCTGTGTAATGATGGGGATAGTATGGGGGAGGGGGATCCTGGGTCCTGTGTAATGATGGGGCTAGTATGGGGGAGGGAGGTCCTGTGTAATTATGGGGGTAGTATGGGGTCCTGTATAATGTGAGAGTGAAAAACAAAAAATGTTTGCCCAGAGTCCAATCAACATTAAAGATGGCCCTGCCAGTTCCTGACCCCTGGCTTGTTACTTGATTCTGCATCCTGTTTACTGTTCTGGCTTGCTCCTTCTCATTTGAAACTGACCTTGACCTGGCTCCTGTTTTTTGCTCTTTGTCTCCTGAATCTGTCTCTTCATTGCCGGACTGTTGCTGTACCCTGCTCGCCTAACCACGTTCCTGTTGCTTTCTCTCGTAAGTTCTGTGAGGAGTCTGAGGACATCTGGCAAGGGTTTCCTGCTCTTCAGCTTCTGCCTCACTGCAAGATCCAACTCTTCTGTTGGCCAGAACTTTCTACAGGCACCCAGGCCACTCCATGCACCCGTGCCACTCCATGTCCAGTCTAATGCCCCGTACACACGGTTGGACATTCCGACCACAAAATCCGTCAGATTTTTTCCGACGTATTTTGTCCGAAACTTGTGTTGCACACACACGGTCGGACAAAGTTGACGGAAAACGTTCCGAACGAGGTGACGTACAACACGTACGACGGGACTACGTAGAGGCCAGTAGCCAATAGCTTTTGTCTCCAAACGTCTTCAGAGCATGCATGGCACTTTATGCGTCGGAATTCTCTACACACGTTCGGAAAAAGTCAGATCGGATTTTGTTGTCGGAAAATTTTAGATCCTGCTCTCAAACTTTTTCCGTCGGAAATTCCGACGGAAATTTCTAGAGCCCACACACAATCGGATTTTCTGACAACATAATCTGATCAGACTTTTTCCATCGGAATATCCGACCGTGTGTACGGGGCATTGCACCGTCATCACTTTCTGGGGGAAAAACAGGACAGGGGGTCATCAGTTCTACCTCTACCAGGTATATGATAAAAGATTAGCATGGGCAAAGTACTGGTTCAGTTTAATGCTGCGTACACACGATCGGAATTCCGGCCAGAAAAAGACAGATGAGAGCTTTTCATCAGAAAATGCGACCGTGTGTAGGCTCCATTGGAATTTTGCTGAATTTCCGACAGCAAAGAATTGTTCTCAATTTTTCCGACGGAAATGGTTTCTATCGGAAATTTCCGACAGCAAAGAATCGAGTAGCATGTTCTCAATTTTTCCGACGGAAATGGTTTCTATCGGAAATTCCGATCGTCTGTAGCAATTCTGACGCGCAAAATTCCTACTGCGAGCGCGCACGTCCCCCAGACACCTTGGACCGGGGTAAAAAAAAAAAAAAAAAAGCACGTCCTTGGATACTCTAGATGACTGTTCCTCCAAATATAGCGGGAGAGACCATGGGTCTTTAAAAGGAAATAGAACCCTATGGGGACAACCCAATGGGATTTCATCTGAAAGTAGAAGAGAACTCTAGGCAATTATTCATCTTGACTATATTTACCCTTTCCCAACCAGGAGTGTGCTAACGAGTGTTCCATTTTTTGTTGAGGTCGCTTCTGAGGTTTATTCAGCAGAGGGATAGTAGTTGTGTTTAAAGAGAGATTGGATTATTGGGCTGTGAGGTTTATTCCTAAGTACTTCATGCTTTTGTTGTAACCTCCTAAAGGGGAAGGAGGGGTTTTAATCGTTCTCGCCTCGCTTGCTGGCCAGGGTTACTGTTCAGTATTTCGGACTTAGATAAATTAATATATTAAAAGTTGGACATTGTCTGATTATGTAGAAGAAGGTCTGTGGGCTCGGCGTAAAACAACTGCGACGCATGCTTGGAAGCATTGAACTCGGCTCGTTGTAGTGTTGTACGTCACCGCGTTCTTGACGGTCGGAATTAGGTGTGTCTGCTCGGAAACAATGCGACGCATGCTTGGAAGCATTGAACTCGGCTCGTTGTAAGTCACAGTTTGAGCGGAATTATGTCGGGAAAAACCGTCAGAGCTTTTTCCAACGAGAATTCCGATCGTGTGTACGCGGCAAAAGGCTCTATTCACACTTGGCGTTTTCCGGCAAACATGCATTTTCTGTGTGCTTTGTTGCCAGGCAAACGCGCTTAAACTGCTTTTTGAGGTGTTGGAGCTTTTTTGGGGCATCTGTGAAGAGTAGGGCAGCCCATTTAAGTGAATAGGTTGCCCTAAGGCCCCTTTCACACCGGGGCGTTTTTCATGCGGTGCAGCGCTAAAAATAGCGCCTGTTCACCGCCTGAAAAAATCCGGCCCCTTTAACTCCAGTGAGAAAGCCGGCGGGCTTTCGCACTGGAGCGGTGCGCTAGCAGGATGACAAAAAAAAGTCCTGCTAGCAGCATCTTTGGAGCGGTATAGGAGCGGTGGAGTGTGTTCACCGCTCCTATACCGCTCCTTCCCATTGATTAGAATGGGACACCGCGGTAAAACCGCAGCAATACCGCCGCAAAGCGCCGCTACGGCGGCGCTCTGCGGGGGTGTTTAACCCTTTTTCGGCAGCTCGCGGGGGGGTAAAACTGCACCGCGAGCAGCCGAATACCGCGGTTAAAACAACGGTAAAGCAGCGCTAAATATAGTGCTGCTTTACCGTCACCGCGGCTCCCCGCCCCAGTGTGAAAGGGGCCTTAGAGCAGAAAAACTCCAAAACGCACCAAAAGAACGAGAGCTAGGCTCAGGTGTGAACCCAGCCTAAAAGCAAAAATCATTCAAAGACAGCAACAGAGATCCCCGTGATTTAGGCCCCTTTCACACTGGGGCGGGGAGCCGCGGTGACGGTAAAGCAGCGCTATATTTAGCGCTGCTTTACCGTCGTTTTAACCGCGGTATTCGGCCGCTCGCGGTGCGGTTTTACCCCCCGCGAGCGGCCGAAAAAGGGTTAAACACCCCCCGCAGAGTGCCGCCGTAGCGGCGCTTTGCGGCGGTATTGCCGCGGTTTTACCACGGTTTCCCATTCAAATCAATGGGAAGGAGCGGTATAGGAGCGGTGAACACACCGCTCCTATACCGCTCCAAAGATGCTGCTAGCAGGACTTTTTTTGCCGTCCTGCTAGCGCACCGCTCCAGTGTGAAAGCCCGCCGGCTTTCACACTGGAGTTAAAGGGGCCGGATTTTTTCAGGCGGTGAACAGGTGATATTTTTAGCGCTGCACCGCATGAAAAACGCCCCAGTGTGAAAGGGGCCTTACTCACATAGCAACCTGTACAACAATGTAGCGTGGTAGGTAGCTGGCAGGGCATGCTGGGCTTGTAGCTGGAGGGATGCCTTAAGGCTCAGTAATGACTGCAGAGCGGAGCGCCATTGTTCCCACATCAAACATGAACATAAAGGAGCATTCACCTGGGTTACCATAGTGAGGCCTGGCTGCTCGAGCTATTGCCGATTGTGTGGTGTCTTCAGACTGACAGGTCCATCATTCTTGCTCGCTGCGGGGGGGACGATTGATACAGCAACAATCTGTGTAATGAGGACAAAGATAACCCAGCAACTCCAGGAAACACATTGCAATTACTAAAGGGAGCAATCCACCTGGCTTGCTATAATTTGATTTTTTTTGCATTATATCACAGCCAGGTTCAGCAGGTTTTTCACACTGCTTCTGCTTTTTTTTTTAAGACCTACCTATCAGAAGGCCGGGTTCAAAACCACAGAAGATAAACTAAAAATAAAGGCCAGCAAGCTGCATTCCCTGTCATAAAAACATACACTATATTACCAAATATATTGGAAGGCCTGCCTATACACGCACATGAACTTTAATGGCACCCCAGTCTTAACTACTTCCCACCCGGCCACTGTACATATACGACCGAGTGGGAGTCGTCTACTTCTGATAGGACGTTACGGAACTTCCTTCAGAAGTAGAGAGATCGCGCGCGCGCGCGTGCCTGCGCAGCGGCGCGATCCCGATGCGCCTGTGTCACCCGGACACGGCGCATCTCGGATCGGCAGGAGGGCTCGGTGATTGGCCGAATCACAGCCGTCATGTGATGTAAGCAAACAGCCGGTTGCTAGGCAATCGGCTCTCCTCTCCTCACACGGAAGTCGTCGGTGAGGAGAGGAGAGGATCGCTGCAGCCGGCTGGTGATCAGTGAGTATTAGCTGTTTTTTTTACAGCTTTTTACTCACTGATCACCAGTGTAGTGTCCCCACAGTGTAAACACACATGTCCCCAAAACACACATGTCCCCAAAACACACATGTCCCCAAATAAAAACACATGTCCCCAAATAAAAAAAACACATGTCCCTCACATATGTCCCAGTAAAATAACATGTGCCAATAATTATCTGCACACATATGTCCGTGATCACCTGCACACATCTGTACATGATCATTTGCGTACATATGTCAGTGATCACGCGAACCAATTATTATACACTTAACGGAATTTTTTTTACTAAAAACATGTAGCAGAATACATGTTGGCTTAAATTTATGACAACATTTGATTTAATTGGATTTCTTTTAAAAAAGAAAGGAGAAAATATAGTTTTTTTTCAAAATTTCCGCTATGTTTTCGCTTATATCGCAAAAAATTAAAAACAGAGTCACGAATAAATACCACCAAACTAAAGCTCTATTTGTGCGAACAAAATGATAAAAAATTAATTTGGTTACAGCATTGCATGACCGCGCAATTGTCATTGAAAGTGCGAGAGCGCTGAAAGCTGAAAATTGGTCTGGGAAGGAAGGGGGCAAAAGTGCACAGTATAGTAGTGGTTAAGGCGCGTACACACGATACGAAAATCGGAAGTAAAATTTCGTCTGACGATCAACCTGCCGATTTTCAGGTCGTTAGAATGGTGCTTTCGACAGCCAATTACGTTTTTTCTTCCGACAAAATCTGGATGTGCAGACTATAAAATTGTTGTCGTACGTGAACTCAGCGTCCGATTTTAGTTTAATCCGTATGGTTTTCGTCCAAAAAAAAAATTGTAAGAGCAAGACTACGCATGCTCAGAAACTAAAGAATACATACAAAACTATTCAACGCGTTTCGTCACTTCTGACGTTTTGAATTCTGTCGTAGGATAATTTTCATATGTTGAGTAACCTCTTCACTTTCGACGTGAGATTAGCATGCAACAAAAAACGGACGAACGGCCGTCCGAAAATCTGATCGTGTGTACGAGGCTTAAGTCTGTAGGGTTCAATATTGAGTTGGCCCACCCTTTGCATCTATAAACAGCTTCAACTCTTCTGGGAAGGCTGTCCACAAGGTTTAGGAGTGTGTCTATGGGAATATATGTGTGGGAATATAATGAAAAACACCTGTGCTGCCACTTAATATTCAATAAACATGAAGGGGGGTCTTTTGCATGATAACGCCTGTAGTGTTCTGAGACACTATGATATGTATATCCTTTTAACCACTTATGGACCGCCGCACGCCGATATACGTCCTCACTTTGAAGTGGAATATCGTTGTTATGGCAGCAGCTAGCTGCCATAACCCTGATATCCTCTTCTTTGGCCGGCGGTCCGCTTTCCGATAATAGTGGTCTCTGCGGGGGATTTGCTCTTATCGGCGGTGGGAGGGGGCTCTCACCGCACTACGGTGCCCTCCGCCGCTTACCGGAGGCGATCGGAGGAGGCGATCGGATATTCCCCCTTGCTGAGTATGGAGACGAGTGAGGGGAAGATGGCCCCCACCCATCTCTGTACAGCTGCAGGGTGGAAGCGCCGTCAAAACATCACTTCCGCCCATAGCTCTTAAAGGGCCATTTTTTTTTTTTTATTAATTTTATTTTAAATGACAACATTTTTATTTTTTTTCTATTGTATTTTAGTGTAAATATGAGATCTGATGTCTTTTTGACCCCGGATCTCATATTTAAGAGGTCCTGTCATGCTTTTTTTCTTATTTATTTTACCCTTTATTTTTTATTTTTTCACTGTTCTGTTAAAAAAAAAAAAAAAATGTTGTCACTTTTATTCCTATTACAAGGAATGTAAACATTCCTTGTAATAGGAATAAAAGTGACAACATTTTTTTTTTTTTCTAAAAGAACAGTGAAAAAATAAAAAATAAAAGGTAAAATAAATAAGAAAAACATTTTTTTTTTTTAAATGTGCCCCGTCCCGCCAAGCTCGCGTGCAGAAGCGATCGCATATGTGAGTAGCGCCCGCATATGAAATCGTTGTTCAAACCACACATGTGAGGTATTGCCGCGATCGGTAGAGCGAGAGCAATAATTCTAGCCCTAGGTCTTCTCTATAACTCAAAACATGCAACCTGTAGAATTTTTTAAATGTCTCCTATGGAGATTTTTAAGGGTAAAAGTTTGTCGCCATTCCACGAGCGGGCGCAATTTTGAAGCGTGACATGTTGGGCATCAATTTACTCGGCGTAACATTATCTTTCACAATATAAAAAAAATTGGGCTAACTTTACTGTTGTCTTATTTCTTTTAATTCAAAAAAATTTTTTCCAAAAATGTGCGGTTGTAAGACCGCTGCGCAAATACGGTTTGACAGAAAGTATTGCAACGACCGCAAATTTATTCTCTAGGATGTTAGAAAAAAAATGTATAATGTTTGGGGGTTCTAAGTAATTTTCAGAGTTATTTTTGTACGTCCAATATACATCAGTCCGCATGGGCAGACTAATGCATATACGACATGAGTAGCGTCACATGTTATGAGGTCAGTGATCTCATACTCTCTACCTGTAGGGTTTAAATAAAATGTGGATCATTTCTTTACATTTGTTTTTTGCAAACTGACATGCTCTACATTTCCCGCAGGCTACAAACCCTTTCGACCCTGACAGAAAGATAGTTTGGACGGAGGATCTAGAATTTTTTGAACTACATTGTCACCAAAAGTAGGAGCCCTCCTATAAATAAAGGAGGATTTTTTGGGGATTACAGATTTTAATACTTTATCCAATGCCAATGTCTGGAGAATATGCTCTCAATTTCCTTATACTGGCAATTCAAATCTGAGATGAAGCACCACTGCTTATTATCATCTTTATCAGAATGGATCCTATTCTCCAAGCATTGATTCCTTCGGGATGGCCAATGTCCTCTGGATCTGTTGACCTATCTGTACCTTTGAATATCCCTTCTGTATAAATTTCCTTTTTATGGTATCTGATTGTTCTAGAAACTCACTGTCAAAAGTGCAGTTCCTTCTGGTGCGCATTTGCTGACCTTGTGGAATGTTGAGCATGAGCAACCACATAAGATGATGGCCACTTCTAATTGATAGGTACCGTATATACTCGAGTATAAGCCGAGTTTTTCAGCACATTTTTTTGTGCTGAAAATGCCCCCCTCGGCTTATACTCGAGTCAGGCACTTTTCTGCAGCAGAGAATGACATTTTCCGACCCGACTTTGGGGCCCCGTATCTCGGGGTGCTAGGAATCCCATCTATACGGGGCCCCAAAGTCGGGTCGGAAATGTCAAGCACTTTTCTGCAGCAGAGAATGACATTTTCCGACCCGACCTTTGGGGCCCTGTATAGATGGGATTCCTAGCACCGGGTGACCCCGAGATATGGGGCCCCAAAGTCG
This sequence comes from Lithobates sylvaticus, assembly GCA_028564925.1. Lineage (NCBI taxonomy): Eukaryota > Metazoa > Chordata > Amphibia > Anura > Ranidae > Lithobates > Lithobates sylvaticus. The sequence goes on from CM053032.1 coordinate 27,132,389, forward strand.
GGTCGGAAAATGTCATTCTCTGCTGCAGAAAAGTGCTTGACATTTTCCGACCCGACTTTGGGGCCCCTTATCTCGGGGGTCACTTGGTGGTAGGAATCCCAAATTATGTATTTATTAAATTGGGTATGCAGACCCAGTGGAACTAGCACTACAACATATCCAAAGATGGGATTCCTAGCACCGGGTGACCCCGAGATACGGGGCCCCAAAGTCGGGTCGGAAAATGTAATTCTCTGCTGCAGAAAAGTGCTTGACATTTTCCGAACCGACTTTGGGGCCCCGTATCTCGTGGCCACTTGGTGCTAGGAACCTACAACATATCCAAAGATGGGATTCCTAGCACCGAGTGGCCCCGAGATATGGGGCCCCAAAGTTGGTCAACTGTGTTCATCTGCAGCAATGTCATTTCGGGACCCTTTGGGTCTGCAGCTAGGGGGCATTTAGGAACCCTTAACTACCAAGTTTGAAGTTCGGGGGGACCTATGGCTGCAAATGGGCACAGTGAGGTTGCAAATGGGCATTGTTGACCCTCTTTGCACTTACAGTAGCTGCGCATTTCTCACCCTAGGCTTATACTCAAAGTTTTCCCATTTTTTTGTGGTAAAATTAGGTGCCTCGGCTTATATTCGGGTCGGCTTATACTCAAATATATACGGTAACTATTTCTATCTGTAGAAATTTAAAGATATATTTGAGATTTTTAAGGTGCTAAATTAGAACAAACCCATTTATAAAAAGTAGAAATTTATTAAAGCAATAAAAATCTCTTTCATCATCTTTTACATCTTTATCCATTTCTTTGTGGAATCAACTTTCAAGCTTTGGAACGTAGCTAAGGATTTCTGGTATAGGGTAAAAGTTATAATATATTTAACCCCTTTGGGTTTCAGTTGGATTGGGGATTGTTTGTTGCCCCATGTCTAATTGTCCTCATCACTCCACCCCTTACTTTCTGGACCTTTACCAGTGGCTGTACTCTGTATGAAGCCTCAATTCATATGCAAATAGCTTTTGAACATACAGGTAATTATTATGACTAATTATGGCATTGGCGTTGTTAATTTTTCCAATCGATTAATGTTTTTCTAATTTGTAAATTTGTGTTACATATCGCTGATGTTTCTGTGACTGTTGATTGTCCTATTTTTCTAAAAAATCTGTTTATTTCTAGTGCTCACTGTGCTTGATATCAATTAAATCTCCTGAAGAAGCCAAATTACCAAGGTGAAACATGTAGAGATGAAATCAGTCAGCACATGTATTAGTACTGTAATATCAATATCTACCTTTTGTATTTTTTTATTGCTTTAATCAATTTCTACTTTTTAAAAATTATTTTGTTCTAATTTAGCACCTTAACAATCCCAAATATATCTTTAAATTTCTAATTATCTTTCAAGGGATGTGGTGCTTTATCTTTATTAGATGATAAGCAAAATACATTCTGTCCTTATTTCTATCTGTAGTTTTAAAATAAACTTTTGTTATTAAAAGGCAGCAGCGGCAGTATTTGTAGTTGCTGACTTAAAAATTTTTTTTTGTGGGCCCTCCTCCTTAAGCTTCATTGCCGTGCCGTGTCGCCACCCCGTGACGAAGTCCGTAGTGACGAAACGCGCCGGGACGTGGCTGCACGGCAACGCTGAGACGGTGACTCCATGTGTATGAAGGAAGCTATGAGAAGATCGAAACACTGAGTTACCTGGCATGTTTGTAATTTTAACAAGGCGATTTTGAATCTTTTTATAATGTAAATGCATTCCTTTTAATAAACCGATTACCTTAAGGTTTTTTTACACTATTGGAGGTTTGGTCTCAATTTCTATCCCCACATGTGAAGAGTGTCTTTAATAATCTGGATGGAGATTGGCGTGTAAAAGGGGGTCTTCAATAACATTAATAATTAATGAATTCATTAATTAATTAATAATCTAATAAGGCGATATTTGCCAGACACGAGAGTGAATGACAATAGCATCTGGTGAGCTTTGGAGCTGAGTGGAATTGGCACACATCACTTTGGTGAAGGATTTTGGTGGATCAACAAGATTTTGTTTCACAATTTTTTCATCATTTTATGTTGGACTGTATTACAATATTGATTTGCATATGTTGGAGCATATATATTTTTTGGATATGCCATATGGACACTTTTCATTATGTATGGGTGTTTCATGTTGATCTTTTTACAATGTTAATATTTAGGAGTTTTATAGATTAATTTAGTGCTACTGGTACTGTGGAATTATTTGTCTCTCTCTCTTTTTTACATTGACATTTCTTTCACCTCATTTGTGTGTCTATGGGAATGTTTGACCAGGCTTCCAAATGTGAGGTCAGGCACTGATGTTGGACAAGAAGGCCTCGCAGTCTCCACTCTAATTCATCCCAAAGGTGTTCTACCGGGTTGAGGTCAGAACTCTGTGCAGGCCAGTCAAGTTCCTCCACCCCAAACTCCTTCATCCATGTCTTTATGGACCTTGCTTTGTGCACTGGTGCGCAGTCATGTTGGAACAGGAAGGGGTCATCCCCAAACTGTTCCCACAAAGTTGGAAGCATCAAATTGTCCAAAATGTCTTGGTATGCTGAGGCCTTAAGAGTTCCCTTCACTGGAACTAAGGGGCCAATCCCAACCCCTAAAAAAACATCCCCACACCATAATCCCCCCTCCACCAAATGATTTGGACCAGTGCACAAAGCAAAGTCCTTAACCACTTGCTTACTGTGCACTTAAACACCCTTCCTGCCCAGACCAATTTTCAGCTTTCAGTGCTCTTGCACTTTCAGTGACAATTGCGCGGTTATGCAATGCTGTAACCAAATTCATTTTTTATCATTTTTGTTCGCACAAATAGAGCTTTAGTTTGGTGGTATTTATTCGCGACTCCGTTTTTTTATTTTTTGCGATATAAGCAAAAAACATAGCGGAAATTTTGAAAAAAAAAACAATATTTTCTCCTTTATTTTTTAAAAGAAATCCAATAAAAATCAAATTTTGTCATAAATTTAAGCCAAAATGTATTCTGCTACATGTTTTTTTGTAAAAAAAATTCCATTAAGTGTATAATAATTGGTTCGCGTGATCACGGACATATGTACGCAAATGATCATGTAAAAGGGGTGTGCAGGTGATCACGGACATATGTGTGCAGATAATCATTGGCACATGTGATTTTACTGGGACATATGTGAGGGACATGTGTTTTTATTATTTGGGGACATGTGTGTTTTGGGGACATGTGTGTTTTACTTTGGGGACACTAGACAGGTGATCAGTGAGTAAAAGCTGTAAAAAAAACAGCTCATACTCACTGATCACCAGCCGGCTGCAGCGATCCGCTCTCCTCTCCTCACCGGCGACTTCCGTGTGAGGAGAGGAGAGCCGATTGCCTAGCAACCGGCTGTTTGTTTACATCACATGACGGCTGTGATTCGACACGGCCGTCATGTGATCAGGAGGGCCAATCACCGAGCCCTCCTGCCGATCCGAGATGCGCCGTGTCCGGGTGACACGGCCGCATCGGGATCGCGCCGCTGCGCGGGCACGCGATCCCTCTACTTCTGAAGGACGTTCCGGAACGTCCATTCAGAAGTAGACGGCTCCCACCCGGCCGTATATGTACATTGGCCGGGTGGGAAGTGGTTAAAGACATGGATGAGTGAGTTTGGGGTGGTGGAACTTGACTGGCCTGCACATAGTCCTGACCTCAACCCGATAGAACACCTTTGGGGTGAATTAGAGGCCTCCTAGAGCCAGGCCTTCTCGTCCAACGTCAGTGCCTGACCTCTCAAACGCGCTTCTGGAAGAATGGCCAAACATTCCCATAGACACTCCTAAACCTTGTGGACGGCCTTCCCAGAAGAGTTGAAGCTGTTATAGCAGCAAAGGGTTCAATATTGATGTTTGATATGTGCGTGTAAAGGCAGGCGTCCCAATACTTTTGGTAACATAGTGTATGAGGTTTGCTGCTGCCTGCATGTCATGCTGAACCTCTGGTTTCAATACTATTGAAGGCCCCTTTCACACATGCGGACCGTATGTCCGTTTTTTTTCATCCATCCGTTTTTGGATGAAAAACGGACATACATGCATGTCTATGTGGTAGCGGGTGTCCGCTGACACCCGATATTGTCCGCCTCCGCAATTGTCCGATTCTGCAGACGGAGGAAAACCCTATTTTTTTTCATCCGTCTGCAGTGCGGATCGGATGAACACGGACAGACGGTCCGTGTTCATCCGATCCCCCATAGGGGAGAGCGGAGAACTGACAGGGCGGTCCCTGCACAGTGTACAGGGACCGCCTGTCATCAGCCGGCTCAGCGGGGAACAGCTGTGCGATCCCCGCTGAGCAGCGGATCTTCACGGGGCCGATCATTACGGATCCGTCCCGTGTGAAAGAGCCCTAAGTCCATGGCTGCCTGCCTGTTTCTGGGTCAGCAGAAAAAGTATAGGAAGCTAAAGGGTCACCATGACAAACGGATGCTAGCTGTTTTTAGACACGGGTCCACAAAAGAAAGCTCTATTTGTGGGAAAAAAAGGAACGTCAATTTTGTTTGGGTGCAACGTTGCACGACCGCGCAATTGTCAGTTACAGCGACGCCGTGCCAAATCGCACAAAATGCCCTGGTCATTGAGCAGCCAAATCTTCCGGGGCTGAAGTGGTTAACGTAAGAATTGAATATTGGAGGCTCCCAGCGTATGCAAGGATATTTCCTGAGATCAATACATATTTACACCTATAATTGAGATATACATGAATATCAGGGTGGTCAACCGCCAGTAAATTTACTGACAGTTTGTAAAAAAACAAAAACAAAAAAATCTGTGAACTGTCAGTAAATATCAGTGGCTGAGTTGCCGTGCTGTGTTGACTTTTTAAGTGTAATCAGGCAAATGACTTTCTTATGGCTATTGTCAGTGTTTCCATATCATGTTTATCCTCCTAGATTGTAAGCTCTACAAGTATGGAAGAGCCCTGGGGCCATCATAAAAAACAGAATTCTGACTTTTAATCTCAGAATTCTGACTTTAAATCTCAGAATTCTGACTTTGAAACTCAGAATTCTGACTTTTAATCTCAGAATTCTGTACATTTTTTTTTCTTAAAACTTACAATTCTGACTTTCAAACTCAGAATTCTGACTTAAAAAAAAAAAATTTTTTAATTCTGTATTTTTTTTTTTTTTTATGATGGCCCCAGGGCTCTTCCATACTACAAGCCCTCTGATTCCTCTTGTACCAAACTGTAATGTAACTGTAATGTCTGCCTTCATTTTGTTAAGCGCTGCGCAAACTGCTGGCCCTATATAAATCTTGTATTATAAAATAATAATAATAATAATACTGTTGAAATATTCTCTGTGTTAGTTTTCAATAGGAGTTCTGTAATTTTTCAGGTTGCCAGTAAAAATAAAAAATAAATAAAAAAAAGTGCTGTCAGTAAATTTTCCATCTTGTGTCAGTAAAAAATGCTGCGGGAGATTGGCAACCCTGAAGAATATATATATTATTTGCAATGCATGTCATTCCTCGGTCCTTTAATCCTCTATAACAGGTTCTCTAGGTGACAATATGTACAGGAAAGTCATAGTGTATTATGAGTTCTTACCCAGCATGGGCTTAGCAGGGATGGACAAGGGACGGTGCTTGGTGGACTGTCCCCTCTGATGGTCGGCTTGTCCCAGGTACACAGGTGTATGAGCCCCTGCACTGCCTTGCAGAGCCCACGTCTCAGTCTCCCTGTCCATCACAGCCAGGCTCCTGGGGAAGCCCCGCCCCCTTCTGTTTGCTGTCACCAGGCAGCCGTCTCCAGGGCAACACGGCAACACAATCCTATTGCTGCAGCACATGATGGCCTCCCCTGTAATCCATCTGTGCAGGCCTGACTGACAGCTTGTGTGTCATAACAACCTGTAAACTGATTATAACCCCCGGTGTACAGCACCGCGCCACCTCAACAAGCGTTTAAATGTGATTAGAGAGTAAGTTCTGTATTATTGATGAATAAAAAGTGAAAAAGGATTGAAGCGAAATGCTATCTACGCCATGTACGGAAACGCCGGATAAAGTACCAGGGGGGCATACACTATACTGCCAAAAGTATTGGGACACCTGCCTTTACACGCACATGAACTTTAATGCCACCCTAGCCCTAATGCCGCGTACACGCGGTCGTAATTCTCGTCGGAAAAAGCTCTGATGGTTTTCCCGTCGGAATTCCGATGGAATTTCGGTCAAACTGTCTTGCCTACACACGGTCACACCAAATTCCGACGGTCTGTAACACAGCAGCATAAAACACGTTCGACTGCACTATAAAAGGGAAGTTTAATGCTTCTGAGCATGCGTCGAATTGTTTCCGAGCATGCGTCAGAATTTTGCGTGTCGGAATTGCATACACACGATCGGAAAATCCGATAGAAAGGTTTTCCGTCGGAAAAATTGAGAACAGGTTCTCAATCCAAAGTCCGTCGGAAATTCCGACAGAAAAAGACCGATGGGCATACACACCGTCGGAAAATCCGATGAAAAGCTCCCATCGGACTGTTTCCATCGGAAACTCCGACCGTGTGTACGCGGCATTAGGCTCGTACACACGATACAAAGATCGGAAGCAAAATTTCAGGTTTTTTTCGTACGACAAAAGCTGGATGTGTCAACTATAAAAAATTTTGTCGGATGTGAACTCAATGTTCGATTTTCATGTTATGGTTTTCGTATGAAAAAAATCATAAAAGAGCAAGACTACGCATGCTCAGAAACAAAAGAGCACGTACAAATCTATTCAACACATTGGGGGTTATTTACGAAAGGCAAATCCACTTTGCACTACAAGTGCACTTGGAAGTAAAGTCGCTGTAGATCCGAGGGGGACATGCAAGCAGGGCCGGTGCTACCACTAGGCAAACTAGGCAGCCGCCTAGGGCGCCCTGCTGCCTAGGGTGCCCGGCCACTGGTGTTCCTATTCCCTTCTCTCTGCAGCAAGCGTCAGAGGCGCAGCGGCGGCGGCGGCGGAGGACTGTGTCTGTGTCCCGACTCCCGAATGAATGGAAGCAAGCAAACATTCATTGATGGGCACAGGTAGGCTGCATTGATGGGCGATGGCAGGCTGCATTTGATGGGCTCTGGTGAGGCTGCGTTTGATGGGCGCTGGTGAGGCTGCATTTGATGGGAGCTGGTGGGCTGCGTTTGATGGGGCGCTTCATTAAAAAGGTGGGGTTTACATGGGCAGGGGAAAGGGGGTGGAGTCATGGGGGCAGCAAAATGAGGTTTCGCCTAGGGTGTCAAAAATCCTTGCACCGGCCCTGCATGCAAGGAAAATAAAAAACAGCATTTTAGCTTGCACATGATTGGATGATAAAATCAGCAGAGCTTCCCCTCATTTCAGATCTACAGTGACTGCACTTTCAAGTGCACTTGCAGCGCACTCGTAGTGCAAAGTGGATTTGCCTTTAGTAAATCAACCCCATTGTGTTCTGTCGTATGAGAATTTTCGTATGGCGAGTAACCTCTTCACTTTCGACATGAGACTAGCATGCAACAAAATACGGACAAACAGTCATCTGAAAATCTGATCGTGTGTGTACGAGGCTTTAATCCATAGGGTTCAATATTGAGTTGGCCCGTCCTTTGCAGCTATAACAGCTTCAACTCTTCTGGGAAGGCTGTCCACCAGGTTTAGGAGTGTGTCTATGGGAATGTTTGACCATTCTTCCAGAAGTGGATTTGTGAGGTCAGGCATTGATGTGGACGAGAAGGCCTGGCTCGCAGTCTCCACTCTAATTCATCCCAGAGATGTTCTATCGGGATGAGGTCAGGACTCTGTGCAGGTCAGTCAAGTTCCTCCACCCCAAACTCGCTCATTCATGTCTTTATGGACCTTGCTTTGTGCACTGGTACGTAGTCATGTTGGAACAGGAAGGGACCATCCCCAAACTGTTCCCACAAAGTTGGGAGCATGAAATTATCCAAAATGTCTTGGTATGCTGAGGCCTTAAGAGTTTCCTTCACTGGAACTAAGGGGCCAAACTCCACCCCTGAAAAACAACCCCACACCATAATCCCCCCTCCCCCCACACCATAATCCCCTCTCCACCAAATGATTTGGACCAGTGCACAAAGCAAGATCCATAAAGAAAATAGTGAGTTTGGGGCGTAGGAACTTGACTGGCCTGCACAAAAAAAAAAAAAATAAAAAAAAAAAAAAAAAAAAAAAAAACTTCTTCCTCAGTTTAGGCCAATATGTATTCTTCTACATATTTTTGGTAGAAAAAAAATAGCAATAAGCGTAAATTGATCTGTGATTTTTATCGGGACTGTGACATTGTGGTGGACAGATCAGACACTTTTTTTGGGACTATTGACATTTATACAGCAATCAGAGCTAAAAATACTGTGATTACTGTATAAATGTCACTGGCAGGGAAGGGGTTAACACTAGGGGGGCGATCAATGGGTTAAATGTGTTCCCTCACTGTGTGTTCTAACTGTGGGGGGGGGGACTAGAGGAGGAGACCTATCATTGTTCCTACTTAGTAGGAACACACAATCTGTATCCTCTCCCCTGACAGAACCAGGATTTGTGTCTTTACACACACACAACCCTGTTCTTGTTCTGTCACGAGCGATCGCGGGCGCCCAGCGGACATCGTGCCCGCCGGCCACACACATCAGCTCCGGGGACAAACTGCGGGTGCACGTGCGCGCCTGCAATAGTCTTAAAGAGCCGACGTACACCGACGGCGATTTGCGCAGCCGTGCCAACCTGCCGCAGTATAACTGTGGCGGCTGGTCGGCTAGCAGTTAAGCGTGAAAAATGGCGTGAAACGCGTTAGCGGTATGCTATAGTCCTCATTTGTACATTGTGGATTCTCATCATTAATTTTCTGCAGCAATAAAGGGGATTTTCTGGAAGTGCGGCCAGCCAGACTTTCTTTACATTGAGATTCACATGCCATGATGCTTTGTGTCCTGGTCACTGCAAATATAACGTGGCATGGAGTTGTCAGGCAGCACCGCGTGTCAAACTCAGGCATTCAAGGCAATGGGGTTGCGCTGCTACTGCAAGCCAAACACTTGGCTCATGTTTGCGGCACATCGGCCTCATTATAAACTGCTGCTCTGCAAAAAAACAAAAAAGGATCACGTCCTTAACTGACAGCGGCTGCTTAGCTGCACTCTGAAAAGTGATCTACTGCAGATCGCATTTTAGAGCATGGGCTAGTGTGATCCTAGCCTAACAGAATTGGATTTTACTTAAAAAATTTGAGGTGAAAACAGGGGCGGACTGACAACTCATGGGGCCCCTGGGCAATAAGAGATTATGGAGCCACACAGTATACACACACACAATATACAATCACACAGTATACACAGACATGTTTCTATTGGCTGAGAAGGTACTGGAGAGGTGGGGCAGCTATAATCTCTGGATTTTTAGACCAAAAGGATGTCAGTAAGGGACATTTCAGAAACAGATGTAAAAAAAACACAGATTTTTACATACTGTCCCTGGTTTTACTGAGGCTGGCAACCCTGATGGGGTTCCCCTCACTGCCTTATTTCTGGCCTCGGCTAGAGTGACCTGCACAATGCCCGCAGACTCATGGGATACCCATTACTTACGTCACAGCTCCCAGGAGGCCGCGGGTTACTCTACAGGGCATGCATTGTAACGCCAGGGAAGGCCGCTTATTCATGGTTGTTGTAGCAGAATACATATTGGCCTAAATTGATGAAGAAATTAGATTTTTTTTCAATTTTTTTTTATTGGATGTGTATTATAGCAGGAAATAATAAAAAAAAAATATATATATATAAATATTTATATATTTTTCAAAATTGTTGCTCTTTTTTTTTTTTTGTTTATAGTGCAAAAAAATTAAAAAACGCAGAGGTGATCAAATACCACCAAGAGAAAGCTCTATTTGCGGGGAAAAAAAAAGACGTCAATTTTGTTTGGGTACAACGTCGCACGACCGCGCAATTGTGAGTTAAAGCGACGCAGTGCTGAATCGCAAAAACGGCCTCATTGAGCAGCCAAATCTTCATAGCTGAAGTGGTTAATCTACAAACATCCCTTCCCTGCATAGGCAGGTTTTTTGTAAAGGTGAACGATCCTTTTAAAGTAGATCTAAACTCTATGGATTGTAAGCTCTTCTGAGCAGGGCCCCCTTAATCCTCTTGTATTTTATTGTATTATAACTGTATTGTCTCCCTTTTTATATTGTAAAGCGCTGTGTAAACTGCTGGCGCTATATAAATCCTGTAATAAATAAATAAATATGGAAGGTATTTGGTTTGCCTCAGTGCTGTGCATCATAAACACATTCTTTTTTTTTTTTTTAAACATTTTTCATTCTTAAGCCTCGTACACACGATCGGACTTTAAACTTTACCGTGGATTTCTGTCCAAAGGGTGTTGGCCGTGAACTTGTATTGCATACACACGGCAGGAGTTTTTCAGCCAACTTTCACCAAATCACGTGTTTTTTCTGCTCTTTACCGCCACCCTTTGGTCAACTTCTGTATTGTTGTCTGATCTTTTGCATTGGTTCTGAGCATGCGTGTTTGTACTAAGGCTTGATTCACACCAACACGTTTTTTGATGCATTTTGCAGAAATGCAGGGACATTTTTTAACATGGGTTCCTATGAAACATGTTCACATCAATGCATTTTTGTGCCTCTGCGTTTTTGGAAAGGGTCGGGGACTTTTTTTTCATGCAAAATGCAGCGTTTTGCATGTAATAGAAGTAAAAAAAAAAAAAAAAACGTGGTAAAAACGCATGTCCAAAAACACGGCAAGCACCGCAAAAACGCTCAAAAGCAAAATGCATAGATGTGAATAGAGTCCGACGGTTTTCTGTACACACGATCGGACTTTGCTCCATCGGACTTTTGTTTTGCCGAAAAGTTTGTCTGTTTACAGAGCATACATTTGGCCCCTTGTAATCTCCACCAGGGGAGCACAATTAGGTAACAGTTGTCACCTAACAGGAAGTGCCTGGACAAGGACCTTCATAGCAGCAGCACCAGATACTTTTTTTATGAAAGCTGCAGATAAAATATAGATTGGAACCATTTTAAAAAAAAATCACATTAGCATGCTAAAGCTTATTTTAGGAATTTGGATCTACTTTCAAGTGTGAAACCACCATTGGCACAACAAAGTGGGCGCCCACAGGTGCCTACACACCAAAACACATTACCTACTGTCAGGACCAGGATGTGAACCCAGGACCTCAGCTGTTTCTGGCAGTGGCACTTCTTGCTGAGCCACAGATGCTGAAACCCTTGGAGAAACCTACTTTCCATCTTGTTTCTGGTGAACCTTGAACTATTTGCTCCTCCCATGAATTTCCTATTTAGGCCTTGCCATTGCACTTCCTGTTTGCTAGCTTATTGTGCTCTCTCCAGGCAGTATCTTGCTCCTTACGTTGCTGCTGCCATCCACATTTTCATTACCGACTTTTAGCATGTTCCTCGACTATGCCTCTGCTTGATAAATTAAAAGGAATATAGCGCTCTCACCAAGGGAGTCTCCTGAGTATAGAAGTAAGAGTCTACGATAGGGTGCTCAGGCTGTTGTGTCCTCCGAACAACAGTGATGCCTTGTACACACGGTCAGACATTCCGACCACAAAATCCGTAGGATTGTTTTCAGATGTATTTTGTCCGAAACTTGACTTGCATACACCCGGTCGCACAAAGTTGTCGGGGAAATCCGATCCTTCGGACCGAGGTGACGTCAAAGACGTACGACGGGACTACGTAGAGGTCAGTAGCCAATAGCTTTAATCTCCAAATTTTTTCTGAGCATGCATGGCACTTTGTGCGATCAGAAAAAGTCAGATCGGATGTTGTAGGAAAATTTGAGATCCAGCTCTCAAACTTTTTCCATCGGAAATTCCGACAGAAAAAGTCAGATGGAGCCCACACACGGTTGGATTTTCCGACAACATGATCCGATCGCACATTTTCCGTCGGAAAATCCGACCGTGTGTACAAGGCATTAGGCAACAGTTAAAATAGGAAAAGCCAGCAACTCCATAGCCAAATATAAATGTTTATTGGTACACGTAAAAAGATACAAGGGCTGACGCTTTTTGGCACACCGCCTTGGTCACAGCATCGGTGTGCCAAAATGTATCAGCCCTTTTTATTTTAACAGAGGACCTTGTATCTTTTTACATGTAGCAATAAATGTTTACATTTGGATATGGACATGGAGTTGGTGGCTATGCCTCTGTTTGATCCTAACCTCCAACCATTTGTTGCTGACCTTTACTGGCTACGTTTTTTGCTCGCTACCGATCTGCTACCAGACCCCCAACTTGCTCACCTCCTGAGAGCTGTGACCCGACACTAGCATGCAGCAAAACCCATCTCCACCATCAGGAGCTCTGGTGAAGATCAGTGCTTAGAATCCATGCCTCAGTTTAACACCCATCACCTGCCAAAGGAATTTGCTTGTGCATTCCTCCTGCTGGTTTCTGTGTGAGCCTTTCCATTGCTATAGCCACTGGCCTAGTAATGGCCTAGTGATGTGTTTTGTAATACAATACCTGTATATTTTTTGAATATGAAATGTACTTAAACATTTTCTTAGTGGTGCTCCCCTTTGGGGTAATTTTATGGTATCAATCTTATTATACTCAAAGCACTTTAGGCTCTGTTCACACCATTGCAACTTGTCATATGGTTTGACAGTTTAAAATCGCATGACAAGTCACACCCTATTTGTGCCTATTCTGACCCAAACTTGTACCGATTTTGAAAAATGTTCCTGCACTATTATTGGTGATTTCATGTGCGACTTGCATAGACATGTGCACATGAAGTTGTGCAGATGTCAGCAAGCAACACATGAAATCGCACTGACCTCTGTCTTTGAAATCGCGCTGATGTAGTGCAATTTCAAAGCCGCATTCAGCTAGAACCGGGGCTTAGAGCAGTTCCATCCAAAAATAGATCCAGAGATTTGGGCAGCTAAAATTTATATGCAAATCTTGACTTACTACTTGTAAAAAGTTGAGCATGGTCAGACGGATGACTTCCTTCGTACCTATTATTGTCCAATAGAAAGCCTTTATATGTGTGGATGCCCATATATGATGTGCTGGTAAACAATTACAAGGAAAGTTGACACTTCAGCTGCATATGGGATATATTTAATCAAACAGGAAAATCTCATTCTAGCTAAATGATAATCAATAACCTCATTCAATTAGCTGTCAGACATTTTAAACTTAACGTAGAACTAGAGGTAAAAAAACATTTTTTTCCATTTTGGATAGAGTAAGGGAGGGTAATAACCCCTGTAAGACTTTTTTTTTCTGCCATCTGTATTCCATTGCAGAGATCTCCCTTCACTTCCTGTCCCATAGCCAAAAACAGGAAGTGAGAGGAAATCCCTGCAAATTAAGGGAAACCCTTGGGGCCCCCAGAACTAGTGTCCCCATTGAAAAAAAATTCCCCTATATTACTTTTCTGGGGACATTTTCTTTTAATGATAATGGTAAACAGGACAAATAGAAAGGGTGAATCTCGGGAACACAGACAGCAATGAAAGTTGACAGGAGGATCTAATCCCTCTCCACTCTATCCAAAATTGTAAAAAATCGTTTGCCATTTATACTTTAAAGCAGAACAGACTGTAAGCAGGTGGGCTATTAATCGGAGAAGAGCCATGCAAGGTATTTTCTGTAATACAATACACCTCTGCTATCTAGACTGAGCACCAAGGCCAAGTTGATGCATAAGTGAGCAAGTGAAACCATTATTAGGAAGGGTCACAGAGGCAGCTTCTCTACTCACATGAAGGACTTTAACTTTTTAAAATGGGCGACAGCCCCTCTCAAATTCATAGTCAGTGTAACATTCTCCTGGTATACTCTGCGATCAATTTCAGATACCAGAGCAGGGCTGATAAATGTATTGGACATGTCTGGATGAAAATTGGGATATAAAGCTGTGTACCTCCCCGAGTTTAAAGGGGTTGTAAACCTTTGTGTTTTTTTCACCTTAATGCATCCTATGCATTAAGGTGAAAAAACATCTGGCATACCATCTGAATGCGACATTCAGATGTTGGGTCAGAATTTGGAGTAAACAACATGAAATCATGGATCCATCCTGCCTTGTATCAACGGTTCAGGCTGGTGGTGGTGGTGTAATGGTGTGGGGGATATTTTCTTGGCACACTTTGGGTCCCTTAGTACCAATTGAGCATCATTTAAACACCACGACCTACCTGAGTATTGTTGCTGACCATGTCCATCCCTTTATGACTACAGTGTCCCCGTCTTCTGATGGCTCCTTCCAGCAGGATAATGCCCCATGTCACAAAGCTCCAATCATCTCACCACTGGACAATGAGGTCTCTGTACTCCAATGGCCTCCACACTCACCAGATCTCATCATCACCTTTGGGATGTGGTGGAAGGGGTGATTCGCATCATGGGATGTACAGCCGACAAATCTGCAGCAACTGTGTGATGCTATCATGTCACTATGGACCAAAATCTCTGAGGAATGTTTCCAACACCTTGATGAATCTATGCCACCAAGAATGAAGGCAAAAGGGGGTCCCTAATAAAGTAGGCGGTGAGTGTAAATCCAGTATAATAACTACTTGTGCAGAGAGCAGAGCTGTTGGAGGCGATCTATAGGTTGCCTACAGATAACTACAGGAGGGGGCGGAGACAAGACCAGTCACCCTGCACAAGAAGAGTGAGCAGCAGTGAGTGGTCTTTATTACAGGAAACTCCTGCACAATGGGCACAGTATAAGTTTTTTCACACTGAATTCCTACACAGATCTAGAAAAAAAAAAATACACCAATAATTAAGAATACACACAAATCTTGCATCCAGACAGTTTGTTTATGCCAGCTTTAAAATGCATTTTTTTTTTACCTTTTAAAAGGAGCGTCCCTTTAAATAAACAGGCTTGCAGTAATAGGAGACAGGACAAAAAGGCTTTATTTTTGAATAAGAAAAATCTACATTAAGTGCAAAAAAAGCAGAAGATATAGGAGGATATATAGATTTTTTTTTCAGATTCCCAATTCTCATAACGTAGGGGGGGGGGGGGGGGGGGGAGACCACAACAAAAAAAAAAGCTCTGAAAATTAGCAATTACTGTTTCAGAGAAAAACCGCTTGATTTTGGCAAAAGTCCGGAGTGAAATATGAAGGTGTGTTCTGACCTGCGACAGCACAGCGGTCCCGAGATCTCTCCTCTGAATGAGCTGGGGAGGGAGGCCACCCTGTAGAGACCGCCGGTAGAATATACACCTTTAAATACAGTACCTCTGGCAGTCTTGTAAGTAAAAACGATCGTGCTCTCGCTAATGGACCTGTCAAGGAATAAGCAGATGGGCCCGCTGCCAATAATACATGCACCAGGCTGTGTATTTCGAGTTTGATCCTTGGCCGAGTTTATAAAAAAGAAAAAAAAAAAAAAACACTGAGGGGGTTGTTGGGGGGGAAGCAGCAAGAGCTGATAATGCACTAGAGAGGAGCCCCTTCAATGTGACTGAAGGTTCCAGCTGTGGGCACTTACTGAAAATCACTTTAAATGACCTTCTCTGTAAAGACTGCGATAAAGAAAAAAAAAAAAAAAAAAAAATAAAGCAATATTAAAAAATAAAAAAAAGGAAGATTACAGATTGAGACAAGCACATTTTTTTTTTCTCTCTCAAAATAACAATAAAAATATTCTGTCCCATCCTGTGGGGGAATTTGGAATGAAGGTAAATGCCGTGTACATTTTTCCCCCTGAGGTTTGACAGACATTCACCGATTTCCTTTACTCTGCACCCAAATGCAAGCCCCCTCCCTCGGCCCTTTAATACCCCGCCCCTGAGGGGCAGCGATGCAGAGATCCAGGAGCAAAAAATGAGGGAGTCACATCCGCCGTCCAGACACGGTTATTAAAACTGCAAAAATAAAACAAAAACAGGTTGTTAGAAAAAAAAAAAAAAAGCTATAATGTTCTCTATACTGCCAATAATGGCAAATACGTACTATAAACCTGATGCTGCAGGTCCCATTATTAAAATGCTAGTTGCCTGGCTGTTTTGCGCACCCTTTGGTTTTAAATGGTCACTGACCAGGAGAAGAAAGGCATATCAGGGCAGTCAGAAATTCTACCTATAGAATAGTTCCAGTTAGTGAATGAGCATTAGGTCCCATTCACACCACTTGCAAGTGTGATGTGCCAGGATCGGTGCTTTTTCAAGGTTGCTGGTGTGAATCAGCTTATTAAAAAAAGATTAAGGCCCTTTTCACACTGGGGTGGGAGCAGCGTCGGGCAGTAAGGCAGCGCTATATTTAGCGCTGCTTAACCGTCGTTTTATCGGCGAGATTTGGCCGCTAGAGGGCGGTTTTAACCCCCGCTAGCAGCCGAAAAAGGGTTAAAACCGCCCATGGTATAACCGTGCTGCCCCATTGATTTCAATGGGTAGGAGCGGTTTAGGAGAGGTGAATACACCGATCCAAAGACTTTTTTACCGTCCTGCTAGCGCACCGCTCCAGTGTGAAAGCTGCTAGCAGGACTTTTTTCCTTTTTAAAAAAAAATGCCGTCCTAAAAGTCAGCAGCTACCGTAGCTGCTGACGTTTAATAAAAGGACACTTAGCTGTCCAGGGATCCAGCAGTATTTCCAAAAATACTGCTGTGTGACACAAAACCATTACAACAATCGCCATTTTATTCTCTAGGGCAGTGATGGCGAATCTTGGCACCCCAGATGTTTTGGAACTACATTTCCCATGATGCTCAACTACACTGCAGAGTGCATGAGCATCATGGGAAATGTAGTTCCAAAACATCTGGGGTGCCAAGATTTGCCATCACTGCTCTAGGGTCTTTGCTAAAAATAAAATATGTAATGTTTAGCCAGCTGCCAGTCCAGGCATCTTGGTGGATACCGACTTTAAAGTGGTAATAAACCACTGGTGCTTTAAAAAAACAAAAACCTGCAAGGCAATGTCATAATGTGCTAGTATGCATTGCATACTAGCACATTATGAGAAAACGCAAGTACGCAAGACCCCAGCTAGCGGCCGAAAAAAGGGTTAAAACCACCCGCAAAACGCTGCTTTGCCGGAGGTGCTGCCCATTGATTTCAACGGGCTGGGGCGCTTTAGGAGCTTTGTATTCACTGCTGCAAAGAAGCTGCTTGCAGGACTTTTTTTGATGTCCTGCCAGCGCAGCGCCTCAGTGTGCTGCTCTCATGCACATCGCTGGATCGACATCGGGCTCAGGGTGGAGCTGCACACAGAAGTTGCACAGAATGCATTAGGCCCCTTTCACACGGGACGGATCCCTATTGATCTGCCCCGTGAAGATCCGCTGCTCAGCGGGGATCGCTCTGCTGATCCACGCTGAGCCGGCTGATGACAGGGAGGTCCCTGCACACTGTGCAGGGACCGCCCTGTCAGTTCTCCGCTCTCCCCTATGGGGGATCGGATGAACACGGACCGTCTGTCCATGTTCATCCGATCCGCTCTGCAGACGGATGGAAAAATAGGGTTTTCCTCGGACAATAGCGGAGGCGGACGATAGCGGGTGCTCATCCGCTGACACCCGCTATCCCATAGGGGTACATGTATGTCCGTTTTTCATCCAAAAACGGATGGATGAAAAACGGACATACGGTCCGCATGTGTGAAAGGGGCCTTAAGGTTAATAAAAAAAAAAAAACCTTGTTTGGGTTTGCATAGACTTTAGGGGTCAATTAATATATAAAATACTGTGCCAATGTCTCAAGCATTAGCTCAGCTGTCATGAATAATCAAATATTTTGCCTAATACTTTCTATGATCGACAGCTCCGTCTAGCGGCCAAAATGGGGCCTTTTTATTAATGACATATCTCAGAAAACAAATACCACAACATGGCCACTAGGTGAAGCTGATGATCATAGGAAAAAAAAACATAGTGGGCAAAATAAGGAATTATTTGGGACAGCTGGGCAAATGCTTGAGATAGTCTAATAGATTGTAAGCTCCAACGAGCAGGGCCCTCTGGATTTCTCCTGTGTTGAACTGTATTATAACTGTACTGTTTTCCCTAACGTTGTAAAGTGCTGCGCAAACTGTATAAATCCTGTATAATAATAATAATAATAATAATAATAATATTATTCGTTCAGCAATTTTTATTTAATTTTTTTATAAACAGACCCCTAAGAATAAAAAAACAGATTAAGCCCTCGTTCCCATTGGAGCAACTTGTCATGCGATCTGACAGGTCAAACTGCATGAAAAGTCGCACCCTATTTGTAGCAACGGTACCGTTCAAAGTGGTGCGACGCAGACTTTGCAGTGCAGCATGGATTTAATAAAAGTAGTTCCTGCACTACTTTTCACGGTTTCGGGTGCGACTTTCATAGACATCTCTGCATGATGCAGTCGCATGATTTCAAAGCCGCACTCAGTGTGAACGAGGGCTTAGGCTACTGAGAACAACAGCTTGAGAGTGGCAGACCGTGCCAAGATTCACATTTCTTTACCAGCCTGGGGCCCATCATTAGTACAGGCCACCCATTCCCCGGCCCACCCGATTCAAAACTTACATTCTTTAGGAATTCCTCGGCTACGATACGAGCTCTGGCATTGACTGACAGCTTCATTTCGCTGATCTCCTTGTCGATCTCCTCCATAAAATGAATGACAAAGTCCACCAGCTTGTGTTTGTACATTTGCTCCGTGTGGAAGTTTGTGATCAGGAAGCTGATGTCGTATCCCTGGAAACCCAAAAAAATGTTTTCTCATTAAACGAGCGACAGCCATCTGATCTGATGCCACGTTCCCAGCGCTAATTACTCCCACGTATCAAAAGGCATTTCCTAATATCAATGATACTGCAAAACACTTCTCAGGAATACATCAAATATGAAGAATTATTACCCCCCCTACCAGATCCCCAGACATTCTGAATAACGTATTGCCAGTGCCCGACCGAATGGAAGATCATTAGGGGTCAGTAGAAAATGCGCCATAGTTTGTAGATGCTAGAACGTTCACGTAAACCAATCAATATACGCTTATTGGGACTTATTTAACCAAAAATATGTAGCATAATACATATTGGCCTAAATTTATGAGGAAATACATTTTTTTAATTTTTTTTGTAATTCCTTTAGAAATTAGATTTTTTTTTTTATTATTGGAAATGCTTTATAGCAGAAAGTAAAAAAAACTTTGTTTTTTCTGAATTAATGGCCTTTTTGATTATAGTGCAACAAAATAAAAAAAGGTGATCAAAGAGGTGATCAAATACCACGAAAAGAAAGCTCCATTTGTGGTAGAGCTGCACGATTCTAGCTAAAATGAGAATTTACGATTACGAAAAAGATCACAATTCTCGCGGCATAACATCATCTTTCACATTATACAAAAAAACTGGTCTAATTTTACCGTTTAGTTATTTATTTATTTTTATTTATTAAAAGTGTATTTTCCCAAAAAATTGGGTTTGAAAGACCGCTGCGCAAATACAGTGTGACATAAAATATTGCAACAACTGCCATTTTATTCTCCAGGGTCTCTGCTAAATTATATATATATATATATATATATATATATATATATATAATATATATATATATATATATATATATGTTTGGGGGGTTCCAAGTAATTTTCTATTAAAAATGTAGCACAAGTGTCAGAAAAAGGCTAATGCGGCGTACACACGGTCGGAATTTCCGATGGAAACAGTCCGATGGGAGCTTTTCATCGGATTTTCCGACCGTGTGTATGCCCATCTGTCTTTTTCTGTCGGAATTTCCGATAGACTTTGGATTGACAACCTGTTCTCAATTTTTCCGACGGAAAACCTTTCTATCGGATTTTCCGATCGTGTGTATGCAATTCCGACATGCAAAATTCCGACGCATGCTCGGAAACAATTCGACGCATGCTCGGAAGCATTAAACTTCCCTTTTATAGTGCTGTCAAACGCGCTTTATGCCGCTGTGTTATTGACCGTCGGAATTTGGTGTGATCGTGTGTAGGCAACACAGCTTGAGCGGAATTCGGTCGGAAAAACCGTCAGTTTTTTCCGCCGAGAATTCCGATCGTGTGTACGCGGCATAAGGCTGCATTCACACTACAACGTTTTGAATAGCGTGCAGATTTGCCACAGATATGCCTGTGATTTAACAGCGCAGAGGTGTGAATGACAAAACGCGGGACTCACATTCGAATGACACTGCAAATCGCGGCGAGCTGCCGCGATAAAACGTGCTGCAATCGCGGCAACCCGCATCGCAGGACGCATTTTTCCTCAAAGTGGCTCCTGAACTATTTTTGGACGTCATGCGTCCCGCGATGTGGGTTTCTGCGATTGCAGCACTTTTTATCGCGTGGCAGACCCGACTCACGATTTTAGGTGTCATTCAAATGAATGCCATCGGGAATGTGAGTCCCGCGTTTTGTCACACACCTCAGCGCTAACAAGTCACGGGAAGATCCGTCGCAAAGCTGCCCCCCCGATTAAAAACGCTGTAGTGTGAATGCAGCCTTATGGCCCGTACACAAAAATCGGATGAAAAATACCACTTTCGACCTGCTTGTACGATAATTGGATCATTGGAACAGAGCTTTCGAGAGTCGATCACGACAGTTCATCCGATGGGACAAGCGCAAAAAATTCTCTTGTATGATATCAGATCGTACGATTTTCATTTTTTCAGTACAGTTGTCGTTCGAAAACACAATACAAATGCACTAGAACACATGACATCACTTCAGATTTTTTATTCTGTCGTACGAGAATTTTCGTAATTTTAGTAAACTCTTCAAAAAACGGACAATCTGTCATCCGATTTTCGGATTGCGTGTACGGCCCATTAGTCTGGTTCAACTGATCTCATTTACAGGGCAGTTCATCCCTTTGATCTAAAAGAACTAAACGTTACAATGTTACTCTTCGTCTCTGCCTGAGCAATGTTGTGATAAACTTGGCAGGCTGCCTGTTATTTTTTTTTTACAGCTGTCAGCAGTGAGCAGAGAACTGCACTGAATCAAGGAAATGCTGTATTAAGATCATGAGGGGGGGTTGAATCGCGATCTTTTAAACGATCAATTGTGCAGGTCTAATATGTGGGGGGGGGGGGGGGGGGATAATAATAATTTGGGTATAGCGTTGCATGACCGTGCAATTGTCAGTTAAAGTATTGCACTGCCATATCGAAAAAATGGAGGGGAGAACCGAGGCACTGGGCGGCGGGGGAGAAACGAGGCACTGGGCGGCGGGGGAGAACCGAGGCACTGGGCGGCGGGGGAGAACCGAGGCACTGGGCGGCGGGGGAGAACCGAGGCACTGGGCGGCGGGGGAGAACCGAGGCACTGGGCGGCGGGGGAGAACCGAGGCACTGGGCGGCGGGGGAGAACCGAGGCACTGGGCGGCGGGGGAGAACCGAGGCACTGGGCGGCGGGGGAGAACCGAGGCACTGGGCGGCGGGGGAGAACCGAGGCACTGGGCGGCGGGGGAGAACCGAGGCACTGGGCGGCGGGGGAGAACCGAGGCACTGGGCGGCGGGGGAGAACCGAGGCACTGGGCGGCGGGGGAGAACCGAGGGCACTGGCGGGAGGGGGAGAACCGAGGGCACTGGCGGGAGGGGAGAACCGAGGGCACTGGCGGGAGGGGAGAACCGAGGGCACTGGCAGGAGGGGAGAACCGAGGCACTGGCAGGAGGGGGGTAAATCTTCCAGAGGTCAAGTGGTTATAATACATTGCTTGATCACAGACACAATGAAGGGAACAAAAACAGTACTATGCATGTGTCACACATACCATTAAATGTTTGTGTAATTATCATCACAAATGTAATCATATTCCACTTCCTCATACAAAGCTTCAGGTTTTAAGCAAACAGTATAAGGTTACAGAACAATCTCTTGTCTAACTGCAGTGAATGGGGGTGGTAACAGCCGTGGCATTTTAGCTGCCAGATCAATATCATGTAGGTGTGTGTGGATTACTAAAGCACAATCACACAGACTGGAGTCACTGCACTGATGTCTCAGCACACAAAGGCAGCTGTGATCATTATGTCCTACAGATCTTCACATATTTAAGGGCTGGTTTACACTTAAGTTGCACAGGAATGCGGCCCGCTTTCCTGTGCGCCTCAGTGCGGTGCGATTTTGCACAAAAAGTATTCAAAAATGCACTACACCAGATGGCATGCTGTTGCGGTACCATGCGATCTGGCACAGACAAAACGCACTGCATTTGCGATCTGCGTTTGGGGTATTGTTAGGAATATACCGACACCTGCAGCAGATCAGACATCCGGTGTGTTATGAACGCGGCGTGGGAAGTGCGGACGTAAAACGCAGGTTTACCACACTGTGTTCTGGTGAGAACAAGCCCTAAAGCTGAACTCCAAGCAGATATAAAAGTCATTAAAGTATAAAGCAAGCCTACCGCCAACACACATATAATGCAGTCCTGAATGATTAGCCCCCATTTTATTTAAACAGCGCTTCTACATACCTCTTTTTTTTTAATCCATCTATGGTGGTCATGTGACCGCAGATAACAGATTTCCTGCCCTTCATAGGGATCTCCTACCACACCAACTTTTCAGCTCTCTCCTACTCCCAGCAATGCGGGTGCCAGCTTTGTGATGACGTCACCAGAAATATGAGTGGGGGAGGGGGGGGGGGGGGCACAAATCAGAGGGCCAACAATGCTGCAAATTTGGGAGCGGCAGCATAGTGTTGTTGACCCTCAACAGTAAGGGGAGAACCGCGAGGCAACCACGGGAGGGGAGAACCGCGAGGCAACCACGGGAGGGGAGAACCCAGAGGCACTGGCAGCAGGGGAGAACCGCGAGGCACTGGCAGCAGGGGAGAACCGCGAGGCTCTGGCAGCAGGGGAGAACCGCGAGGCTCTGGCAGCAGGGGAGAACCGCGAGGCTCTGGCAGCAGGGGAGAACCGCGAGGCTCTGGCAGCAGGGGAGAACCGCGAGGCTCTGGCAGCAGGGGAGAACCGCGAGGCTCTGGCAGCAGGGGAGAACCGCGAGGCTCTGGCAGCAGGGGAGAACCGCGAGGCTCTGGCAGCAGGGGAGAACCGCGAGGCTCTGGCAGCAGGGGAGAACCGCGAGGCTCTGGCAGCAGGGGAGAACCGCGAGGCTCTGGCAGCAGGGGAGAACCGCGAGGCTCTGGCAGCAGGGGAGAACCGCGAGGCTCTGGCAGCAGGGGAGAACCGCGAGGCTCTGGCAGCAGGGGAGAACCGCGAGGCTCTGGCAGCAGGGGAGAACCGCGAGGCTCTGGCAGCAGGGGAGAACCGCGAGGCTCTGGCAGAAGGGGAGAACCGAGGCACTGGCAGGAGGGGAGAACCGAGGCACTCACAGAATCAACAGGTAAATACTGGGAAATTATAGGACTAATAGTAGTAGCAGATTTACATGTTGCGTAAGGCAAGCATGGGCTTCATTTCATTAAAATTATAATTTTGCATGGAGTCCCACTTTAATACATCCCTAAATTATATTTTTTCTTAATTCAAGCAGTACAAGGTACCTGAATGCACATGCTGATAGGAGCAGAGAATAAAGTGACAGTTTGCCGCTTCTCTTTCACTGTCCAATCACAGGCTGGCAAAGGGCCAAGTCCTGTAAGTTACTTTATTGCAGCACAAAAAAAATAAAAAATAAATCATATGTTCTATCCTGTTAGACAGGACTGTGCAACAGGGATATGTAGCTCTCAAGACTGGATGGTCTGAAATACAAATCCTTTAAGATATACATATATATTTAGCACATAATATTTGTATTTAGCAGTTTGCTTGGAGTTCAGCTTTAACCAGCCTTAACCTCCTCACCATGTTTTTGGAATTAAACAGGAAGCAGACGGGTCAGTAGAAAAGCAAATATTTATTTTGTACTGAATTCTGCTGATTTCATGAAAGCGGAAGTGGAAAGATGCCCACCTGTGCATTTGGTTTCTTCCAAATTAAACATCCTGCATCCCTAAAGCAAAAAGCTGCACTCTGTGCCCAAGGCAAACAGTTCTACTCTCCCTGGTTCCATTTCAACATTCCTAAAGTTCTGATGTAACAGAGAGAAGGGGCTAAAACAGGGGTGCCCAACCTTTTGAAGAGCGAGGGCCACTGGTTGGGCACCCCTGGGCTAAAAGACGCTCAAACAGCTCTTTATTCACCCTGAGGATGAGGATGCACACAATGCTCTGGTTGCATATACAATAATCGTTACTACTATATCCCCTTATGACCATGACGGGTCCCCTTAGGGCCCGATTTAGGAACATCGGGCAAGCTTCTGAACATATTAATGTTTTTTGGTGGGGCGGCAGCTTACATAAATTACAAAGGGAAGGCAATATGCCTGAATAAGCATTTTGGTCGGTGATTTAATTGAAGTCCAAGGCAATTTGTAAATTTTTTACATTTTTAAGTAAAAATCTTTTTTGCTAGAGAATTACCGTATATACTCGAGTATAAGCCGAGTTTTTCAGCACATTTTTTTGTGCTGAAAATGCCCCCCCTCTGCTTATACTTGAGTCAAGCACAGAGAATGAAATTTTCCGACCCGACTTTGGGGCCCCGTATCTCGGGGGCCACTTGGTGATAGGAACACCACTGGTAGTTCCACTGGGTTTGCATACCAAATTTGGGGTTTATAGCACCAAGTGGCCCCGAGATACGGGGCCCCAAAGGCTGGTCAGAAAATTACATTCTCTGCTGCAGAAAAGTGCTTAACGTTTTCCGACCCGACTTTGGGGCCACTTGGCGATAAGAACACCAAAATTTGGATATGTTGTAGTGCTAGTTCCACTGGGTTTGCACACTAAATTTGGGGATCCTATCACCAAGTGACCTCGAGATCCGGGGCCCCAGAGTCAGTCAACTGTGTCCATCTGCAGCAATGTCATTTCGGGACCCTTTGTCATAGTTGCATAGTTAGTAAGGTTGAATAAAGACATCCGTCCATCCAGTTCAACCTGAGTGATTGTCTACAATTGTCCCTATCCCTGTACAGAGCACACTCACATTGGTCCCTACCCTCAAGGAGCCCACAATCCCCATTCATATACTAGGGCCAATTTTTGGACAGAAGCCAATTAACCTACCTACATGTCTTTGGATTGTGTAAGGAAACCGGAGTACCTGGGAGGAAACCCACGCAGGCACAGGGAGAACATGCAAACTCCAGGCAGGTAGTGTCGTGGTTGGGATTCGAACCAGCGACCCTTCTTACTGCTAGGTGAGAGTGCTAACCACTACACCACTGTGTCGCCCAAAGACACAAATTTTTGGCTGCAGATAGGGGACATTTAGGAACCCTTAACTACCAAGTTTGAAGTTCGGGTGACCTATGGCTGCAAATGGGCACAGTGAGGCATGCAAATGGGCACAGTGAGGCATGCAAAATGGGCACAGTGAGGCATGCAAATGGGCACAGTGAGGCTGCAAATGGGCACAGTGAGGCATGCAAATGGGCACAGTGAGGCATGCAAATGGGCACAGTGAGGCATGCAAATGGGCACAGTGAGGCATGCAAATGGGCATTGTTGACCCTCTTTTCCACTTACAGTAACTGCGCATTTCTCACCCTAGGCTTATACTCGAGTCAATACGTTTTCCCAGTTTTTTGTGGTAAAATTAGGTGCCTCGGCTTATATTCGGGTCGGCTTATAAGGTACCTAAACCAAACAATTATTTTCTGAAAGCTTCATCTAACCCCAAATACACAGTCACTGCGGAGTCCCACTATCTGGTGAACAGAACACAAAAATACTGGAACACTAATCCTTATGCAGCCCACATAAGAAAACAATCAATCACAGAATATTCCAAGAGACCTTTCCATTAAAAAGCAACCCTTGACTCAAAGTAAAGATCGGTGAAATCTGAATGGTTGCTGTTTATTGGTCAAACTGCCTGTTTATTGCCATCGATTTCGGATTCTTTCATTAAAACAATGATACCTTAATGTACATGACCAGCAATCGGACATGTTCTTACCTCTACAGGTTTTCTACGCAGGATGAAGAAGTTTTCTGCCCTCATCATCATGAAACGCATGAATTTATGGCATAAAATCTTTTCAATTTCATCAGCCTGTACAAATAAAAACAATTAACATTTCAAGTACAATCTGCAGATAAAGTTTTTTATGGTCAGAACAGATTGTTTAGCAGCTGTAAAATCACTACAGTTAACATTTAGAACACCTGGAAGATGTATTTGTGCACAAAATAACCTTCATCCCCCCGTTCAAATTGGCAGGTCAAACCGCATTTCAAAATCAGAGCCCATCGCCGGCAACAGGAGCGTCCAAGGAAGTAGTTCCTGCACTACTTTTGGCAACTTCAGGGGGCGATTTCAATAGACATCTGTGCATGAACCCGCACAGATGTCTTTAAAGTCGCCCTCGAAGTCGGAGTTCAGATGAACTTGCACTTTCAAAACTATGTTCAGTGTGAACGCGGGCTAAAGCAGATTTCCACTTTTGCAGCCTATTTTGTTACAAGTTCCTGATTCACATAGTACAATACAGGAGGTCACTTGCCCGGCACAAGCGCCATCCTGAGAGCACTTTGCATTTTCTTAAAAAGGAGCTCTACCCGCACCAAAAATATTAAAAGTCGGCAGCTACAAATACTGCAGCTGCTGACTTTTAAGAAATGGACACTTACCTGTTCCAGGGTCCAGCGGTGTCGGCAGAATGTGACGAGCGACGGCTCGTCTCTCAGCTGCCCCGTCGCCATCCGATGTCAGGGAATTAGGAAGTGAAGACGCAAAGGCTTCACTGCCTGGCTCCCTACTGCGCATGCGCGAGTCGCGCTGCGCATCTCTAACTGTGTTTCCCAAGACACAACGGGGCATCTTCGGATAGGGGCGGGACAGCTCCGGCTATCTCGTCCTGGAAGTGGGTGCAGATACCTGTATTATACAGGTATCTGCACCCCCCTCCCCCTGAAAAGTGCCAATTGTGGCACCGGAGGGGGGGAGGAATCCGATAAGCGAAAGTTCCACTTTAGGGTGGAACTCCGCTTTAATTCTCGGATTGGACAAAGGGGAGAGGTGGAGCAATCATATCCTGATCCCCACCTTATTCAATCAGATGATGGAGAGAATCCTGTGACTGATAAGACTTTCCTTACATTCAAAGACCATGTTACAAGCAGTTTAATCTATGAGAGAACATTCCTCAGTGGTGGAGGAGGAGAAGGGAGGCAGCATGTCCCTGTCTGACCATCTGACCTGCTGCTCTGCCTGACCGGCAGAGCAGGAAGTTCAGAGACAGGACATACCTGCATGGAAGATTTTTAAAAGGCTTCATTCACATATAGGCATCTGGCCACGATTCTGCCCGCAATCCCAAATCGCAGGACGCGCTTGCGATCGCCGTCACTTCCAATGGCCAACCCCCCCCCCCCCCCCCAGATCGCGGCATAATTTTTGCCACGATTCGTCGGACGACGATCATGGAAAAATGGCACAAACAGAATTGAGGTACGTCTGTCACCCAAAAGGTGCTTCGGAACTTCTTTTAGGTGACAAGCATACGGAGATACTGTTTGCGCGTCTTTTTACTGCGACTGAACAAAATATTACAGCGCAAACATGCAAAAAATACATTTGTCTTTTTAGCATGTGTGCGCTTTATTTTGTTCTGTTGTATAGTTTTATGGCTGCACCATCTTTAATGCATATTTTAGGCTGTGCCCCCCCCCCAAATATCTTGTTTGTTTTTTTACTGCGATTGTCACCCGACGAATCGCGGCAAAATCAATTTGGGATTGCGGTGATTCCACCCCTGAGATCCGGGATTCCTAGATGTAAATGTAGCCTTAGACCCAGCTGCCTGCTCAACATCAGACATCCTTCATTACAGGTAAGTGATGCGACTACAGAGTTCGAATCTCAGCCTGTTCAGCAGAGAACGGACAAGATTCGAACCACGTATGGGCAGGCTGATCCATCAATCACCTTGGGTACAACCAGCCTGTTGGATTTTATAAACGATTATAATCACTGTGTTCTCCCAACGGGGACAGCGCCCCACGTAGGGAGAACACAATGGCTCTACAGGAGGGATTCCCCCCATCAACACTGTCTGTTAGGCCCCTTTCACACTGGGGCGGTTTTCAGGCGGTACGGCGCTAAAAATAGCGCCTGTATACCGCCTGAAAAAACCGGCCCCATTCACTCCAGTGTGAAAGCCGGCGGGCTTTCACACTGGAGCGGTGCGCTAGCAGGACCGCAACAAAAGTCCTGCTAGCAGCATCTTTGGAGCGGTGAAGGAGCGGAGTATTCACCGCTCCTATACCGCTCCTTCCCATTGGAATCAATGGGAAACCGCGGGGATACCGCCCGCAAACCGCCGCTGCAGCGGCGCTTTGCGGAGGTTTTTTAACCCTTTTGCGGCCGCTAGCGGGGGTTAAAACCACCCGCTAGCGGCCGCATACCGCGGGTAAAACGAAGGTAAAGCAGCGCTAAATATAGCGCTGCTTTACCGTCGCCGCCCCGCACCGCCCCAGTGTGAAGCCAGCCTTAATGAGGAACAGAGAAATTGACTTTCCTGCAAGAAAGAAAATCGCTCCGTCTATGGCCGGCTTTAAAGCGGAGCTGCACCCGCACCAAAAATATCAAAAAAAGTCAGCAGCTACAAATACTGCAGCTGCTGACTTTTAATAAATGGACACTTACCTGTTCCAGGTTCCAGCGGTGCCGGCAGAAGAGGACGAGTGGCCGCTCATCTCTCGCTGCCCCGCCGCCATCCTCTGTCAGGGAATCAGGAAGTGAAGACGCAACGTTTTCACTGCCCGGTTCCCTACTGCGCATGCGCGAGTCGCGCTGCGTGTCTCTATTGGTCCCCGTTGTGTCCTGGGAACTGTGTTTCCCAAGACACAACGGGGCATCTCCGGATAGGGGCGCGGCAGCTCCGGATATCTCGTCCAGAAGAAGTTGCAGATACCTGTATTAAAACAGGTATCTGCACCCCCCTCCCCCCTGAAAGGTGCCAATTGTGGCACTGGAGGGGGGGGGAATCCAATAAGCGGAAGTTCCACTTTAGGTGGAGCTCCGCTTTAAGCTGTAGACACTATCACCTTGCCCATAGTCCTTGCCAAGCATTAGGCCCAAGCACTGGCTCATGACCAGGGAAAGTACATTTTCCGGGTTGCCAACAATGCTGTTCATAGCACAAAGCAAGGAGCTGGGAGTAAAAACTGTTAAGGTAAGTACATGAGGTTAGGGGATGCCTTTTTCCAGAGACACTCCCACCTTGTCCCGAATATTCAAAGTGAGTGTGTGTTTTTGACAGCATGGCTCCAGTAGAATATACTATAAGAGCAGCTTTCATTATCCCAACTACACCCAAATGTTGGACCATTATAAATGGCCAAATCAGGGCCAGTGAGGCAACACAGTGCAGTGCTTGGCCAATGGCAAGTGCAGTAAGCAAGAGGGAATAGACAAGCTCCAACACTATCCAAAAGTGTGAGCTTTGCCTGTTCATATGGCCTGGCAATCTGGTGTACAGCGAACAATTACAAGCATGGGTGCTCAACCTGTGACCCTCGGGCTGTTGCAAAACTATGAGGCATTCATAGTCCCATGAGGCATTGCAAGGCTGACCGTAAAAAGCACGACTCCAAAAAGCAGAAGCATGATGGGACTTGTAGTTCAGCAACAGTAGATGCCACAGATTGAACACCCATGAATTATTACAGCCATTGCAGATACCTAGGTGTCTGTGTCCACAATGCATCAGATTTGGCCACTCAGCAAGGGGATAACGAGATTAGCTGTGTCTATTACAGTGATTTCCAGCTTCCAGGGGCATCAGCCAGGTTGTGTATAGTCACAAGTTGGACTAATCTAACTGTGTAAAAATGTACTACGCCTGGAATTCTTCAAAAACTTGGGGTGTTCAAATATACCATAAAAAAATAATGTTAGGATACCAGACTACATAAAGACTATATTATTGTCTCCTATAAGAACCTTAAAAGCCATCTACTTTCTTCAACCAAAAAGGAAGTACCACGTCTCCCCAGTAACGGAATTTAGCTCACGCTGTTTCCATGGTTACCGATCTGACATCAGTTTGTGAACATTTCTGGCGCCTTCATTTTTAGAAAACAGGAACCTTCCGAGTCTAGAAATAAAAGTCCTCTAGACCAGTGGTTCTCAACCTCAGTCCTCAAGAACCCCCAACAGGCCATGTTTTGGGAACTTCCCTTAGATAAAATATCTCTTATCAATACCATGTCATTGATTTAAAGCAGTTGTGCAAAGTAAAGAAAAACCTGAAAACATGGCCCCGCTGGGGAAACTTGATGACTGAGGCGGAGAACCACTACTTTAAAGTGACAGAGTTACTTTAAAAGGATACGTTCACCTTTAGGCTATTTTCACACTGGGGCGCTGGGTGCGCTGGCGGTAAAGCGGCGCTATATTTAGCGCCGCTTTACTGTAGTTTTAGCGGCCGAAAAAGGGTTTGGAGCGCTGCCCCATTGTTTTCAAGGGGAGGGGGCGCTTTAGGAGCGGTAAATACACCGCTCCTACAGTGCACCAAAGATGCGGCTTGCAGGTCATTTTTCAGCGTCCTGCAAGCGCACCGCTTCAGTGTGAAAGCCCTCGGGGCTTTCACACTGAAGACACAGCAACAGCTGTTTCGGGTCGGTTTGCAGGCGCTATTTTTAGCGCAATAGTGCCTGCAAACCGCCCCAGTGTGAAAGGGGTCTTAGGTACATTTTACACCCAGTTTCCAGTGAATAAGCAGACTACAAGTACGGTCATCCATAGCAGCAGATGGTTTGTAGGTTCTTAATAAACCTTGAGGGCGCTGGTTGGCGCTCTTGTAGTTCATGGATTCTTTCTGCACTTCAGTAACTTCCTGCCTGTATCAAAGTGTACTGAGAGTCTGCAGGATCCTGGCATTGCACCCGCAATCTCTCTGCTGACTGTGGGTGCAATGCTTTACAGGATGCAATGTAAAAAGAAAAAAAAAAAAAAAAAAAAAAACACTTTTTTTTTTTTACAGCAAAAATAATGAATTTATTGTAATCTTTTTTACATAAGGTGAACTATCCTTTAAATAAAGTAACACACAGGCACATGATACCAGACAATCACAAAGGTCACGCTTGCAGTAGCTCACCTGTTTCACAGCGATGCTGACGCGCACAGAATTAATGGATCCCTCAATCAGCACTTTCTCCTTTTCATTTCTGCTTATGACCACCGGCTGTAAGAGCAGTTCTTTACTACTCCTGAAACCCAGAGAAAAGAGGATTCATTACCAAACCGCTTCACAGAAATCTCCTACATCACATACAATCCTCCTCTACAAGTCTGCTGGCACAGAGGCTATAAGTGGTTTACATTCAGCTCTGCACTCCTTGAAGAAGTCATCTAGCACAGCATCCATCGCAGAAAGCTACAGTTAGGTGATACAGGCGCCTCGCCAGCTTTGCCAGTCAGAATGAAGGACTCGCCACCAATGGCCCCCTCCTTCCTGAACCTGATAATTTGCCTTGTATTGGGCCACCTCCATTTCTGCACCAGAACAGGACTGTGGATAATCTCTTGAAGATTTACTAAATGCTATGACAGCGGCTTCACCCCACTTTTATCCCATTCCTACCATGACAGCAATGCGATCTTCCATGCACTTTAAATCTTGGAACTTTTCTTCCGTGGCTCCATGTCTGAGGTGAGTATCAGTGCTGCATTTAAAGTGATTGTAAAGTCTTGTTTTTATTTTTTTTTTTAATAACAAACATCCTCTGTGTAGTTGGTTTTGCACAGAGCAGCCCAGATCCCCCTCTTCGCTGCTCCTGGCCCCTCCCTCCTGTCGAGTGCCCCCACAGCAAGGAGCTTGCTATGGGGGCACTGGAGCAGAGTCACAGCTCCCTGTGTCCATTCAGACACGGAGCCCCGACCCCGCCCCTCTCTCCCAATTGCCTAACTGACTTTGATGGACAGCCGTGGGAGCCAATGGCACAGCTGCTGTGTCTCAACCAATCAGGAGGAGAGTCCCTCAGGGCTAAGACACCTGTGAACATCGATGGAGAGAGATAGGGCTCAGCTAAGTAATTAGGGGGGGGGGGGGGGGGTGCTGGGAAGGCTGCTACACACAGAAGGTTTTTTTTTTTTTTTTATCTTAATGCATAGAATGCATTAAGATAAAAAAAACCTTCTGCCTTTACAACTCCTTTAAGAATTTAAGAATTTCAGGTATGAATATTTTTACATAGTTACATTGATCCAAGCTGGATCAATGTAACTATGTCTATACCATACCTGGCCTAAGCCCCTGGAAGCTGGAAATCACTGTATAGACACCGCTACTCCACTGATCTTCACTTGCTTCCATGTCCTGTGCCGATTGGCCAGCCTGGTGCCTTGTGAACACGGGAGGTCTCCTATGTTCACAATGCATCAGGCTGGACAGACAGCACAGGACTTGGAAGCAAGTGGAGATCACTGCAAAGCATTCTCTGAATGGCGGCCGCTCAACACATGCACCATTCAGAGAATTCTTTGCATTTTCTGAATGAATGCAAACCACTCTCTGATTGGACGAGGAGCAAAGACAGGCAGTGATGTCATGCTCTCCGCTCCATGTTGAGCAGCTGACTTCCTGTGTCCACAATGCATCAGATTTGGTCTGAACCGACTTTGGGGCCCCGTATCTCGGGGCCACTTGGTAATAGGAACCCCATCTTTGGATATGTTATAGTGCTAGTTTGCATACCAAATTTGGGGTTCCTAGCACCAAGTGGCCCCAAGATACGGGG
This sequence comes from Lithobates sylvaticus, assembly GCA_028564925.1. Lineage (NCBI taxonomy): Eukaryota > Metazoa > Chordata > Amphibia > Anura > Ranidae > Lithobates > Lithobates sylvaticus. The sequence continues at coordinate 27,165,190 of CM053032.1, forward strand.
CCCCAAAGTCGGTCAACTGTGTCCATCTGCAGCAATGTTATTTCAGGACCCTTTAGGTCCAGAGACCCCAAATTTTGGCTGCATATAGGCGGCATCTAGGAACCCTTAACTACCAAGTTTGAAGTTTGGGGGACCTATAGCTGCAAATGGGCACAGTGAGGTTGCAAATGGGCATTTTTGACCCTCTTTTCCACTTACAGTAGCTGCGCATTTCTCACCCTAGGCTTATACTGGAGTCAATAATTATTTCCATGGTAAAATTAGGTGCCTCGGCTTATATTCGGGTTGGCCTATATGGTATATTATTATATTATTGTCTCCTATAATAACCTTAAAAGCCATCTACTTCCTTCAACCAAAAGGGAAGTACCATGTCTCCCCAGTAACGGAATTTAGCTCACGCTGTTTCCATGGTTACCGGTCTGACATCAGTTTGTGAACATTTCTGGCGCCTTCATTTTTAGAAAACAGGAACCTTCCGAGTCTAGAAATAAAAGTCCTCTAGACCAGTGGTTCTCAACCTCAGTCCTCAAGAACCCCAACAGGCCATGTTTTGCGAACTTCCCTTAGATAAAATATCTCTTATCAATACCATGTCATTGATTTAAAGCAGTTGTGCAAAGTAAAAGGAAAACCTGAAAACATGGCCCGCTGGGGAAACTTGAGGACTGAGGCGGAGAACCACTACTTCTAGACCACCACTGCACCTTCTACAGCAGAGATATGCAATTAGCTGACCTCCAACTGTTGCAAAACTTCAAGTCCCATCATGCCTCTGCCTCTGGGTTACATGCTTGTGGCTGTCAAGAGTCTTGCTATGCCTCATGGGACTTGTAGTTCTGCAATACCTGAAGGTCCGCTAATTGCTTTTCCCTGTTCTACAGGTTAAAATGACACTCCGAACCAAACAATGACACCTGTGTGCTTCTATAGAGTATGTCTGCTCAGGTCTTCTGTTTGTGCACTACAGCAATGCCTGTATGAAAATGTCACCCACTGCTTAACCACTAGCCGACCGCCCACCGTGGATATACGTTGGTACTTTGACATTAAAGACCGCTGTAATGGAAGCAGATAACTGTCATAACCCTGGTATTTTTCTCCACAGCGGGCGGCTGGCTGGCAGATAAAAGTGGTCTCTGCGGCGGATTCGCCACAAGATCACTTTTATCGGGGGCGGGAGAGGGCCGCCGCTTACCGGAGCCATCGGCAGTGGCAGCAGTAGTGTATTTAGGTTTTGTGCTGCCCCAGGCCTGACTAAACTCGTGCACCCTCTAATTTAAATATGACCCACCCCTTCCTGTCAAGGCCACACCCCTTTCTGTTTAAGACCCGCCCTGAAATTTTTGAGTAGTTCTGAGGGCCTGGGAGGGGGGCAATGGATTCCCTTAATTTGCATAGATTTCCTCTCCCTTTCTGTTTGGCTATGGGGCAGGAAGTGAAGGGAAATCTCTGCAATGGGACAAGGATGGTAAAAAAAATAAAACTGACAGGGGCTATAACCCTCCCTTATTCTATCCAAAGTGAAAAAAAGACAAAAAAATTTGTTGCCTATAGTTCTACTTTAAGCACAAATTTCTGATAATGATGTAAAAATAATGGAGGCAAAGATAAAACATTTCAGAACTTTTTCAACCTTTAAATGTGACCTATAAACTGTACAACTCACTTGAACATCAAACTGAAATCTTTTAGGTGGTGGGAAGGAAGAAAAAAATAAATAAATAATGTGGTTGCATAAGTGTGCACACCCTTATATAACTGTGGATTTACATGTGTTCAGAATTAACCTCCCTGGCGGTATGATTATGTCCGATTTTTGAATCTCAAAGCGGTACAATTGTTTAGCATCGAAATTTGGCATTTTATATCGTACGCCTGTAATTCTTAGAGGAGTATCCATAAAAATAAAAATGAAATAAGTCAGCAGCTACAAACTTTTAACCACCTGAGTTCCAGGCCAATTCTGACATTTCTCTCCTACATGTAAAATTCCAATTTTTTTTGCTAGAAAATTACATAGAACCCCCAAACATTATATATGTTTTTTTAGCAAAGACCCTAAAGAATACAATGGCGGTCGTTGCAACTTTTTATCTCGCACGGTATTTGCGCAGCAATTTTTCGAATGCGTTTTTTTCAGAAAAAAAAACTGGTTTCATGCTTTAACCACTTCAGCCCCGGACCAATTGGCAGCCAAAGGACCAGGCCCCTTTTTGCGATTCGGCACTGCGTCGCTTTAACTGACAATTGCGCGGTCGTGCGACGTGGCTTCAAAACAAAATTGGCGTCCTTTTTTTCCCACAAATAGAGCTTTCTTTTGGTGGTATTTGATCGCCCATGCGGTTTTTATTTTTTGCGCTATAAACAAAAATAGAGCGACAATTTTGAAAACAATGCAATATTTTTTGCTTTTTGCTATAATAAATATCCCCAAAAAATATATAAAAAAACATTTTTTTTCCCTCAGTTTAGGCCGATACGTATTCTTCTACATATTTTTGGTAAAAAAAAATAAAAAAAAAAAAAAAAAAAAAAAAAAAATCGCAATTAGCGATTATTGATTGATTTGCGCAAAAGTTATAGCGTTTACAAAATAGGGGATAGTTTTATAGCATTTTTATTAATATTTTTTTTTTTTTTTACTAGTAATGGCGGCGATCAGCGATTTTTATTGTGACTGCGACATTACGGCGGACACATCGGACATTTTTGGGACCATTGTCATTTATACAGCAATCAATGCTATTTAAATGCATTGATTCCTGTATAAATGACAGTTGTAGTGAAGGGGTTAACCACTAGGGGGAGGGGAGGGGTTATGGGCTGTGACGTGTGTGTTTTTTTTTACATTAGGGGGCGGGGCTGACGTCTGACGTCATTGGCTGTTCCCGGTCATCGGGAAAGCCGATCAATCAATGACAGGCAGAGTAGGAAGCGCGGGGAGAGGTTTGTTTACACAGACCTCTCCCGTTCTTCAGCTCTGTGACCCGATCGCGGGACACCAGCGGCGATCGGGCCTGCTGGTCCCGCGGCCGGGGTCACGGAGCTCCCGACCGGGTCAATTTTTTTGCATAATGTGAAAGATGAAGATACGCCGAGTAAATAGATACCCAACATGTCACGCTTCAAAATTGCATGCGCTTATGGAATGGCGCCAAACTTTGGTATTTAGAAATCCCCATAGTCGACGCTTTAACATTTTTTACTGGTTACATATTTTGAGTTACAGAGGAGGTCTAGGGCTAGAATTATTGCTCTCGCTCCAACGTTCGCGGCGATACCTCACATGTGTGGTTTGAACACCGTTTTCATATGTGGGCGGGGGACTTACGTATGCGTTCGCTTCTGCCTACGAGCTCGCGGGGACAGGGCGCTTAAATTTTTTTTATTGTTAATTTTACTTTATTTTTTTAGTTCAACACCTTTAAAAAAATATATATATATTTGATTACTTTTATTTCTATTACAAGGAATGTAAACATCCCTTGTAATAGGAATATGACACGATCGGACCTATTTACAGTGAGATATGGGGTCAATAAAGACCCCACATCTCACCTCTAGGCTGGGAAGCCTAAAATAAAAAACGATCACCGCTTCCCAGCCGCGGTGCTGCCATTTTTTGAATGCAGAGGCCGGGCGTGACGTCATAACATCGTGCCCGGCCTCCGAACGATCATAGAGACTCCGGCGACCATCTGGTCCGCCGGAAATCTCTATGATCATCATCCGGGGCCGGCGGATCCTGTGTCCGACTCACGATGGAAGCGGTGAATCGGTAGAAGCACCGGAGGGCGGCGGGAAGCGGCGGAACAGCCGCTATGATCGTTCTTATGGTGCAGGGAATCGCCGGCTGAAAACTGCAATATCTGAATCATGTCTGTAGCTACAGGCATCATTCAGATATACCCCGGAGAAGAAAAAGACGTCATATGACGTATACTGGGTCTCAGGTGGTTAATAATTGGACACTTACCTGTTCCAGGGTCCACGGTCCAGCGATGCGGGGGGGGGGGGGGGGGGTCGAAGCTCCGCTCCAGCATTGCAACTGTGGGCACCCGGCTGTGGCTTCACAGCCGGGCACCCACTACGCATGCGCGAGCGGCGCCGCACGCCATGAATGGCCATGCAGTCATCTGGGACCTGTCACATGTCCCAGATGACTGACAGGAGGGAGGGAGCCCTTCCTGCGCTGAGGGGAAGTGATGTCACCAGCCCAGGCACCGAAGGAGGCAGACTACGAGGGACCCCTTAGCAACAGGCATTTAGAAGCGAGTTTAAAAAAAAAAAAATCCAATTATTTATTTTTTCTATTTTTTTTAGGAATTTTGAGGATTTTTTATTTGGGGGGGGGGGGGGGGGGAAACACCACTTTAAATCTGTCCAAACAAGAGTCTAGTAGACGTATAGGGGTAAGATAAAGTTTGAAACACGAAATCATAATATAATAAATAACTATAAAAAACATTAAATATAAGAATAAAATGAATTTCCCACAATTCACTATGGCTCAATTCTGCAAGTGATTCTAATTTATTATCGCTGTTTTCTAGCTGGTCTAAAACCACTTTTGATGAAAAGGGACACTTTTTGGTTGCCATGGACAATCTCAAGTTTCCAGGCAGAAAGAACAGTATATATAATATAAAAGTGCATGCAGGGCACTGAACAAAGCATTAGGGACAAAAGGGAGGTGAAATGATTCGATACAGTAATGTAATCTGTAAGATTACAGTGTACTGTATGCATTTTGTACTTTTTTAATTTGCCGCCGGGCTCCGCCACATGCATTGCGACACTCGCAGAGAACGGAGCCCAGCACACAGTACATGGGGCGGAGGATCTGGCGGGGGGGGGGGGGGGGGGGCATTGCAGGATCCTGGTGACAAGGTAAGTAAAGTACAGAGAAACCGCTCCAAAGGCTCCAGTCCCACAGTGAAGATAATCACCTTGTTTGGACTTCACAGGTGCTGGCTCTGCTTGTAGTAATGTAGAGAAGGAGAAGTCTGGATGGCCGCACTTCAAGAAAAGGCTTCTTTATTGAAATTAAAATCCCAACAGATCAGAACATGGATACAGCAAAGAAAGCTGACGCGTTTCACGCTTTAACAGCGTTTAATTATAGCTCTATGATTAAGCGCTGTTAAAGCGTGAAACGCGTCAGCTATCTTTGCTGTATCCATGTTCTGATGATGTAACTGTATTGTTTGGATTTTAATCATTTCAATAAAGAAGCCTTTTCTTGAAGTGCGGCCATCCACACTTCTTCTCTACATAACAAGGTAAGTAACCTGGACCAGGATTCTGCAATGCAATCCCAAGTTTGGCTCGGGGTTTACTGGTAATGGTATTGAAAGTTAACCCCGAGCCACACTCGGGATTGCCGCCAGGAGGGTTAAGCAATCACATTCAAACTCATGTTAAATAGGAGTCAGTACACACCTGCCATCATTTAAAGTGCCTCTGATTGACCCCAAATAAAGTTCAGCTGTTCTAGTAGGTCTTTCCTGACATTTTCTTAGTCGCAGCAAAAGCCATGGTCCGCAGAGAACTTCCAAAGCAGCAGAGGGATCTCATAGTTAAAAGGTATCAGTCAGGAGAAGGGTACAAAAAGAATTTCCAAGGCATTAGATATACCATGGAACACAGTGAAGACAGTCATCATCAAGTGGAGAAAATATGGCACAACAGTGACATTACCGAGAACTGGACGTCCCTCCAACATTGATGAAAAGAAGGGAAGAAAACTGGTCAGGGAAGCTGCCAAGAGGCCGACAGCAACATTAAAGGAGCTGCAGGAATATCTGGCAAGTACTGGCTGTGTGGTACATGTGATAACAATCTCCCGTATTCTTCTTATGTCTGGGCTATGGGGTAGAGTGGAAGACGGAAGCCTTTTCTTACGAAGAAAACATCCAAGCCTGGCTACATTTTGAGAAAACACATCTGAAGTCTCCCAAAAGCATGTGAGTGCAGACAGGAGCTTTACGTAAAATCTTACATCCTGACTATGGGTGTAACATGTTACAAAAGACGAACTTCTCCTTTAAGGCTCCTTCCTGACTCTCAAAAGTTGCACCGCATAAATTACTACACCAAGAAGCACATGTGAGAATCTTGATGTATCTAGGTGTCAGTGGATTATATTTTATCTCTCTATATCTATACATTAGGGCTGTTACTGATTAAAATTTTCATGTTCGATTAATCTATTTTTTTTTTTTTTTTATCGATTTAATCAACTAATTTCGATTAATTATAACGCAGATACAGATCCAACTACTTTTAGCTGATCTCCTTGCATTGCAACTCTGCATTAGTCAGTGGTAAATGTGGTATACACTATATACAATCACCCGACACTAGTTAGTTTCCACAATCCATGACTTAACTTCACAGTTCACACAAATACGTTTAAATTCAAACTGTAGCACTGACGTAAGTCATTTTTTTTTCCCACAGTAGCGTGACAATCCCTCCACCTCCGGTCTAACTAATCACTCTCACCTTATGGCATGGACCCCTGTGCAAACAGGTGGTCATGCAAGCTGGTACCAAAAGGGTTAATACAGACCATAAACTTCTCTCACGTCTCCTTAGAGCTCAGCAAGGACGCCAGGTCATGGGTAGAAAGAAAAGATCTAAGTGCTCACCGCGTAAGTATAAGATTTAATTTTTGTGTTCAAACACAAACTACTCCCATAAAGATGATAAAAACACAGCATGTAAAGCCGACAATCGTGTTAGTTCTGTAGGGCAGCTGCGGGTGACGCCATGCGTAGCTCCTCCCCCGTACGCGTTACGTTCAATCAGAACTTCGACATCACCGGAATCCTCCCCCCTTCCCTTCGTTAGCAGACGGAGGCACTTGGGGAAGGTGGGAGTAGTCCGGTGACGTTGATGTCCGTGATGTCACCGGATCTCCGACGGAACTCCCTGAAGACCCAGAAGCCGGCGGAGAGGCGAGTACCGATCAAAAGAATTTTGATCGATCAAAAATTTTTTATGATTAATCGAGGAATTAATCTTTAATTTTCACAGCCTTAATATATACACACACATATATATATATATATAAAACTAGACTAAAATAAACAGATTTGGCTACAGCTGCAATGCTTTTTGCCCAGCGGTAGTGCGATGACTCCGGTCGCTGGTTGTGTAGTGGGTGTGGAACTACAAGTTGCAGTGTTGGGAATTACACAGAATGACCCCCAAACATTTATAATCTGCCAAGGTGAAATATTCCAGTAATTCTATATGGGGTTCATTTCATAGAGTCATTGCCTGATAAAGGATCTTACCTTACTTCCACTTCTGGCTTGTTATGTCTCTCCACCACCTGCGAAGAGAAGTTTTCCAGACACATCGCCGCCTGTAAGGTGGCGCGGACTGTGTTGAGGTACGGGCGCAGTGTGGCAGACTGAAAAAAAAAAATATATAAAATAAAAATAATAATAATATGTTTGTACGAACAGCAAATTTCAGTAATACACAGAAAGAGAGCCTAGAAAACTCTCATACACAAGAAAGGTCTGGCATTTTCCCAAAAATAAAACACACGCAGGATCTAGCAAGTCCAAACGATCTGCTTTGCGCTGAAACATCCACATTCTGCAAAATACTGCTGCTTACCATCCCTCTAGGCAGCAAAAGAGAATGGTATCCCCCTGATAGCCACAAGTCAAATCCAGATTTCTTATATAGCACCTCCTACAGGCAAAATCTGGCATTGCAGAGTGATCAGTCATAGGATTTCTAAAAACTATAAGGCAGAGGTCTCAAACTGGCGGCCCTCCAGCTGTTTTGAAACTACAAGTCCCAGGAGGCATTGCAAGGCTGACAGTTACAAACATGACTCCCACAGGCAGAGGCATGATAGGAGTTGTAGTTTTGCAACAGCTGGGAGGGGCGCCAGTTTGAGCTTCCTGCTATAAGGGAATGGTGTGAGCCAAGTCTGTTGGGCTAAAACACACACACACAAAAAAAAAAAATGCTAAGACAAAACGCCTGCTATTGCCGCGATGTGAGAGTTGGAGTAGGAATGATGGATCATCAACAGATGAAAATGTTAAATCTGATCCCAGGCTCTCTGAATACACAAGTGAGACTCATACAAGGAGACAATATATAACAGCAGGAATACCCTAAAATCTGCAATCTCAGACCCAGAGAACGATCGAGAATGGTGCAGACAGGGATACAAATATACATTTTGTCATTTCTGTAGGGGAGTCAGTCCATCCAAAACTGATATTTCGGTTGTTGGTAGATGGTGGAGTTACCCTAAGAAGTGCAATTAAGCTTAGTTGACACTGGAGGCGGTAAAAACCGAAGGCTGACCCCATGTTTTTACCAGCCCCTGACCACCAACCTCCAGGGCCAGTGAGGGGAATTTGTAGTGCAGCAATTTTAACTTGGCATGTCAAATTCGATAGACAGCGCCACCTTTCTTTGTCCTGTATTACTGAGGATGCCCAAATACCTCCTTCCATCTTTCTAAAACGGGGAACTCCAAACTTTAGGAGAGCCGGACTAGGGCCAGTGGGAGCAGAAAATGTCCTGATGTCAGTGGAAGTAAATAGTGCCCCATTGTTGGTAATAGGGGGAGGAATAGTGCCCCATCGTTTGCACCAGCGGAAGGAATGGCGCCCCCATCCTTGGCGCCAGCAGCAGGAATCGCGCCCCCATCCATGGTGCCAGCAGCAGGAATCGCCCCACCAACCTTGGTGCCAGCAGCAGGAATCGCCCCACCAACCTTGGCGCCAGCAGCAGGAATCGCGCCCCCCCATCCTTGGAACCAGCAACAGGAATCGCGCCCCCCCATCCTTGGCGCCAGCAACAGGAATCGCCCCCCCAACCTTGGCGCCAGCGGCAGGAATCGCGCCCCCCCCCCCCATCCTTGGCGCCAGCGGCAGGAATCGCGCCCCCCCCATCCTTGGCGCCAGCGGCAGGAATCGCGCCCCCCCCATCCTTGGCGCCAGCGGCAGGAATCGCGCCCCCCCCCATCCTTGGCGCCAGCGGCAGGAATCGCGCCCCCCCCATCCTTGGCGCCAGCGGCAGGAATCGCGCCCCCCCCATCCTTGGCGCCAGCGGCAGGAATCGCGCCCCCCCCATCCTTGGCGCCAGCGGCAGGAATCGCGCCCCCCCCCTCCTTGGCGCCAGCGGCAGGAATCGCGCCCCCCCCATCCTTGGCGCCAGCGGCAGGAATCGCGCCCCCCCCCCCCCATCCTTGGCGCCAGGAATCGCGCCCCCCCAGCCTTAGTGTGTTAGTGAAAAGACTAGTGCCTCATTATTTGTATTGCTAGGAGGAATACAATGGCAGGATCTATTCCCCACTGTTGCTGACAGTGAGGAGGGGGGGGGGCGAATAATGGCCCAAGGGCCGGACAAAAGCAAGCAAAGACTGCATCTGGCCCCCGGGCCGCTATTTGGAGACCACTGTTATAAAAGGGCAGTCTTTATATATTCTAATATATATTTTTGATGCAATTTTGGGGTAAAAAAAAGCTAAAAGAAAAATGCATGAAAAAAGTATCCCCTGAAATCTTATGGAACTCTTCTCATCACTGTGCTGCGGGTACATTGCGTTTTAATAAGTCCTGCATGCTGCATCTTTGATGTTCTTTTCATAAGTGCACCAAAAATTCACCTCCCATTGAGTTGTATAGAAAATGCACCTGCATTGCATTTTTGGAGTCCCATGTCCATGTTTTACAGCTGCGTGATTGGGAGTTGGAGTTTAGAAAGCACGGCAAAAACGCACATGTTTTCTCAACAGAGCAGTGTGAAAGCAGCCCAACTCTGGAAAACCAAAAAAAAAAAAAAAAAAAAAAAACTTGCCATGGGACCCGCCGGCACTGCAAGGGTTAAATGTTTGCCAACTCTCTCCAGTAGAGGAAGTGGTTGTGTAACTTACTGCATTCCTCACCAGCGCCCTCTTCGCCCTGGCGTTTCAGGTTGTGGGCGGGGCCCTCGGTGTCATCATGTACAATGCAGGACTATGGATCCTGCATCACATGCGGAGGTGGCGAGCGCGCAACAGCGTCTTGGAACACCTTAGGCCCCTTTCACACCTAAGCGTTTTTCAGGCGCTACAGCGATAAAAATAGCGCCTGTAATGCGCCTGTTAAAAGCGGGTCCTTTAACTCTAGTGTGAAAACTGGAGGGCTTTCACACTGGAGCGGTGCGCTAGCAGGACGGTGAAAAAAAAGTCCTGCTAGCTGCATCTTTGGAGTGGTGAAGGAGCCGTGTATTCACCGCTCCTATCCATTGAAATCAATGGGACACTGTGGTAATACCGCCGGCAAAGCGCCGCTGCATCGGCGCTTTGCGGGGGGTTTTTTAACCCTTTTTCAGACGCTAGCAGGGGTTAAAACCACCCCGCTAGCGGCCGAATACGGCAGCTAAAACGATGGTAAAGCAGCGCTAAATATATCGATGCTTTACCGCCGCCCGCACCGCCCCAGTGTGAAACCGGCCTTAAAGAGGAGGCTGTGGGGGACCAGCTGTATACAAAAAGAGGAATAACAGTGAAGCAAAAACAAGCATTTGATTTAACCCTTGCAGTATGTGGGGGGGGGGGGGGGGGGGGGGGGGCAACTGCAAGGGTATGTTTTTCTTCTGCCTGGGATTTGAGGTCTGATCTTCTTCTATTCAGGTTCTCTCTCTTTGTAGCCACCTTTCCTAGACTGGGCTGACTGGCTCCTGAATTCTTGAGTCATCCAATACTGCATATAGCAGTGATGGTGAACCTTGGCACCCCAGAGGTTTTGGAACTACATTTCCCATGATCCTTATGCACTCTGCAGTGTAGTGGAGCATCATGGGAAAAGTAGTTCCAAAACATCTGGGGTGCCAAGGTTCACCATCACTGGTATATAGGATGGTTCTAAAGCACTTTGCGGACAAAACGGGGCCATTAAATTATCCAGAATAAAGTACATTTATAGTTATTTTAATAAAATATTCAACTTCTACATAAAATTTCTCCCCCACAGCTTTGTTCTGAACAAGAACTTATTATTTTCGAGCTAAAACAAAAAAAAAAAAGCCCCTCCTGAGCCTAACCAAAGCCGAGTGTTCCTGCAGAGTCCCCGCGATCCCGTGACCGCGATCCCGCGACCGCACACTTCTATTTCTGGAGCACATTTATCCAAACAGGGATGGAAAAGCTTTTCACTTTAATCTCGTGTCTTACCTAATGTGAAAGGGATGCGGAGGGGGAAATCTCGCTGACTCATTGCAAAACACATTAGGACAGTTCTAACGGACTTATTGGAGGTTTATACATTTAACCCATTATATAGTAAGCGATTATTTACAGGGATAAAAGACCAACCAATCACAAGTCGGATTCCACTGATCAGCTGTGAACACGGACTTAAGGAACCTTTATTATTGGTCACAATGCATTTAAAGGATTCAGCAAAAATCCCCCATTTCTAATCATTTCCGGTCTCACCCCTGTATGGGCCGGAGAAAGGTTGGCATTGCTGCTGCTATGGGTCTGTTTATTCTCCAATAACTGTCATTACTTAAAGTGGAGCTCCACCCAAAAGTGGGACTTCCGCTTCTCTTTTTCCCTCCCCGGTGTCACGTGACTCGTTAGTGTTACAAGGTCTGCGGTGTGAATGAGGAGCAGGTGTGTTCAATTTGGTGTTATCGCTCTCCCGCTGTTGTCAAGCAAATCCAATGATGCAGGCGCTGAGGCCGGCATTCGTGTCCGTGGACGCAAATGCTGGACTCAGGAGCGCGCCCGCAATAACCCCCTTCTCCTAGGGGGTTATCTGAGGCGGGGAGGAGCCACGAGAGCCGGGGAGGGACCCTAGAAGAGGATGTTCGGGGCCACTCTGTGCAAAACGAGTGGAGGTAAGTATGATAGGTTTGTTATTTAAAAAAAAAAAAAAAAACGATCCTTTACAATCACTTTAAATAATAATATTTGGATGGCACATACTGTAAAGATATGGGAACTTCAACTTTGATATACCCCAGTGATGGCGAACCTTGACACCCCAGACATTTTAGAACCACATTTCCCATGATGCGCATACACTCTGCAGTGTAGTTGAGCATCATGGGAAATGTAGTTCCAAAACATGGTACCAAGGTTCACCATCACTGATATCCCGTGTTTCCCCAAAAATAAGCCCGGGTCTTATATTGATTTTGGCAACAAAAGACACAGTAGGGCTTATTTTCAGGGTAGGTCTTACCATGTAATATACTGCCTTCTCTCCCCCTCTCTCTCCCTGCCTGACAGGAATCCCCAGTGTGAACCGAGTTAAAATGTTTGTAAAATCCTATAATTTACTCTATTACAGTAGTATATAATGTACAATGTGTGTGTTTCTGTAATACAATTGTGCCAAATACCTTCATTATAGCGCCGCTCTGCGCTTCTGTGACCCGCCGGAGCTCTCTTCCCCGCAATTATATTACAGAAACACACATATTGCACATTATATAGTACTGTAATAGAGTGGATTATAGGATTTTACAAGCATTTTAAACTAGGGCTTATTTTCGGGTAGGGTTTATATTGCAGCCCTCCTAGAAAATAACGCTAGGTCTTATTTTCAGGGAAACACGGTATCGTGCTGCTTAAAACGGAGCTGCACCCAAAAGGGGAAGCTCCGCTGGTCTGCCTCCTCCTCCCCTCCGCTGCCACATTTGGCACCTTTTGTGGGGGGGTGGACCTGGTTTCGACATGTACCCACTCCCCTCCTTCCCCTGCAGCCCATTCACAAAGTGCATGCACAGTAGGGAACCGCCTGTGAAGCTGCAAGGCATCACTGTTGGTTTCCCTTAATCGAGATGGTGGTGCCAGCACCCGATAGCAAAATTGTTAAACCTCAGCAGCTACAGCATTTGTAGAACTGACCTTTAATTTTGGGGAGGGGGAGCCTGGAGCTCCTCTTTAATCTACGACTCTACAGAAGATTAAGGTTATTCTAAGGTGCAGTGACTTCAATAAAATGAGTTTGGATTGGTCATTACTGGGTAATACATTCTACACTTAGCGCTTTGCTTCCTGCAAACTTTATCCCATCTGGATAAACCAATTACAAAGTATTTTTTGCCTGTTGTGTGAAGTGTACGTTAGGCTCCATTCACTCCTTTCACAGTTCCCTGGAAATGAACAAGTACCATCAGCCATTGCAGATCTCAGTGAGCTGTGAGGGTGCTGGTGAGCGATTTCGTAGTCCATTGATCTTCCTGCCCACACGAGGTATTAGGAGAAAGCTATGCTGGGATTGTGCAGGAGCCGGAGATTGCACCCGCAGTCTGCTGGTCACAGGCGCAATGCTCTGCAGGTTCTTTAGAACAAAAAAAAAAAAAAAATCATAAATGCACTGTAAGTGCAATTTTTTAACCGCTTAAGGACCGCCTCACACCGATATACAATCGGCAGAATGGCACAGCTGGGCACAAGCACGTACCTGTACGTGTCACGTTAAGAGCCCAGCCGTGGGGTCACGCTCGCGACCCGGTCCTGAGCTCCGTGAACGTGGCACCAGCGGACCCGGTCGCCGCTGGTGTCCCGCGATCGGGTCACAGAGCTGAAGAACGGGGAGAGGTCTGAGTAAACAAACCTCTCCCTGTGCTTCCTAGTGAGGTTGTCACTGATCGTCTGTTCCCTGTCATCGGTACAGACGATCAGTGACGTCAGACGCCAAGCCACGCCCCCCCTACAGTTAAAAAAAAAAAAAAAAAACACACACACACACACACACACCCACACCTAACCCCTCCCCGCCCCTAGTGGTTAACTCCTTCACTGCCAGTGTCATTTACACAGGAATCAGTGCATTTAAAGTGGAAGTAAACCCCCCTATCGTTTTCAGCCAAGGAAGCTGCCATCTTTGCCTCTGTTTAATCTTCAACTGCCACGGTGCTGCACATGTGATCCGTTATGACACCAGCCATTGGATGGTTTCACTGTTTGGTTGAGAGAACAGCCAATGTGCAGTTAGCATTCCCGGCATGCCTTTTTTTTTAAACTGTTAAATCGATGGGTTGACTTCCGCTTTAAATAGCACTGATTGCTGTATAAATGACAATGGTCCCAAAAATGTGTCAAAGATGTGCGATGTGTCCGCCATAATGTCGCAGTCACAATAAAAATCGCTGATCGCCGCCATTACTAGTAAAAAAAATATATTAAATAAAAATGCTATAAAACTATCCCCAATTTTGTAAACGCTATAACTTTTGCGCAAACCAATCAATAATCGCTAATTGCGATTTTTTCTTACCAAAAATATGTAGAAGAATACGTATCGGCCTAAACTGAGGAAAAAAAAAACATTTTTTGGGGATATTTATTAAAGCCAAAAATATTGCATTTTTTTCAAAATTGTCGCTCTATTTTTATTTAAAAAAAAAAAAAAAAATCGCAGAGGTGATCAAATACCACCAAAAGAAAGCTCTATTTGTGGAGGAAAAAAGGACGCCAATTTTGTTTGGGAGCCACGTCGCACGACCGCGCAATTGTCAGTTAAAGCGACGCAGTGCTGAATCGCAAAAAGGGGCCTGGTCCTTTGGCTGCAAATTGGTCCGGTCTGAAAGTGGTTAAAGGTGAACCGATCCTTTAAAGTGGAAGTAAACCCCCTATCGTTTTCAGCCAAGGAAGCTGCCATCTTTGTCTCTGTTTAATCTTCAACTGCCACAGTGCTACACATGTGATCCGTTATGACACCAGCCATTGGATGGTTTGACTGTTTGGTTGAGAGCACAACCAATGTGCAGTTAGCATTCCCGCATGCCTTTTTTTTTTTAGACTGTTAAATCGATGGTTTTACTTCCGCTTTAAATAGGGCATCCCCAGTAGGCACCATAAGCCATATGCCCCTAACATGGCTCAGATGAGACAAGTATTCATTCAGAAAGACCACAATGCACGATAATTGTCTGACATGAATATGATATGAAGACATTTGTTTTGAACAGAAAGGGCAAAGAAGGCCAACTGGAGACCCCATCTAAAACTATAGTTATCCATATGAAAAACAAAAGAAAAAGCATTCTAAGAAGACTTCTTGCTATGGACACGTCCAGTTTCCACCTCCTTTTCTAAATATGCCAATAAATCAAACACGATCCGACTCCATAAAGAAAACCTGAGCAGAGTTTACACCACTCCTCCTGAAAATACCCGATGCTTGGCTGTCATACTGATACTCGGACTTATGCTGAACTCATGATCTGCATACTGGTTTCCGGGTCAGTGACTGGGAAAGCACTGGAGCCTCTTGATGAGCCAGACAAGCCGTATTGTATGTTCAGAACAGGTCAGCCGCAGTGACACCTCTGTAGACCTCTCAGCACAAATTTCATTTTAAAGTGGGCTAAAATCTAAACCATGATTGTTTCTCCCCAATGTTTTCTTATTTTTTTATGATCTTACTTGCCATCAGCCAAAAAAAAAAAAAAAAGTTTAAACAATACAATTATACAAAACCAATGTACAATGAACCAATGCCGAACAACGAAAGCTTCCGCAGACAACCAAAACCACAAGGCTGCTCTAGAACAGGAAGGGCCGCGCTTTAACCAAGAGAGCTCAAATAATGTATTTCTGTAGCCAGTGCACCATTACCCGGCAAAATTGGCGTCCTTTTTCCCCCACAAATAGAGCTTTATTTTGGTTGTATTTGATCACCTCCTGCGGTTTTTTATTTTTTGCGATATAAATAAAAATAGAGCGACAATTTTAAAAATAATGCAATATTTTTTGTGTTTTTTTACAGAAAGAACCGGAAATGGGTATTGGTCTTTTTTCCTTTATTATAGTGAAAAAAAACCTCAATGGTTATTAAATTTGACTAAAAGAAAGTGGTCTAAAGAAGAATTATGTAAAATGACCACCAACGCAAGGAGGAGGGGCCCCCCAGGCTGACCACAAACGCAAGGAGGAGGGGCCCCCCAGGCTGACCACAAACGCAAGGAGGAGGGGCCCCCCAGGCTGACCACAAACGCAAGGAGGAGGGGCCCCCCAGGCTGACCACAAACGCGAGGGGAGGCTACGCTGACCACCAACGCGAGGGGAGGCTACGCTGACCACCAACGCGAGGGGAGGCTACGCTGACCACCAACGCGAGGGGAGGCTACGCTGACCACCAACGCGAGGGGAGGCTACGCTGACCACCAACGCGAGGGGAGGCTACGCTGACCACCAACGCGAGGGGAGGCTACGCTGACCACCAACGCGAGGGGAGGCTACGCTGACCACCAACGCGAGGGGAGGCTACGCTGACCACCAACGCGAGGGGAGGCTACGCTGACCACCAACGCGAGGGGGGGGGGAGGCTACGCTGACCACCAACGCGAGGGGGGGGGGGCTACGCTGACCACCAACGCGAGGGGGGGGGGGCTACGCTGACCACCAACGCGAGGGGGGGGGGGGTACGCTGACCACCAACGCGAGGGGGGGGGGGCTACGCTGACCACCAACGCGAGGGGGGGGGCTACGCTGACCACCAACGCGAGGGGGGGGGCTACGCTGACCACCAACGCGAGGGGGGGGGCTACGCTGACCACCAACGCGAGGGGGGGGGGGCTACGCTGACCACCAACGCGAGGGGGGCTGCGCTGACCACCAACGCGAGGGGGGGGGGGCTACGCTGACCACCAACGCGATGGGGGGGGGGGCTACGCTGACCACCAACGCGATGGGGGGGGGCTACGCTGACCACCAGGGGGGGGGCTACGCTGACCACAAGCGCAAGGGGGGGCGCTACGCTGACCACAAGCGCGAGAGGGGGCGCTACGCTGACCACAAGCGCAGGGGGGGGCGCTACGCTGACCACAAGCGCAGGGGGGGGGCTACGCTGACCACAAGCGCAGGGGGGGGCGCTACGCTGACCACAAGCGCAGGGGGGGGCGCTACGCTGACCACAAGCGCAGGGGGGGGCGCTACGCTGACCACAAGCGCGAGGGGGGGCTACGCTGACCACAAGCGCGAGGGGGGGCTACGCTGACCACAAGCGCGAGGGGGGGCTACGCTGACCACCAACGCGAGGGGGGGGCTACGCTGACCACCAACGCGAGGGGGGGCGTAAAAATCTGCATGTTCTATATTTAGTTTCTGACAATTATTATCTTTTTTTCATTTCAATATTACTGCAAAGTTCTTTTGGATGAAGCAGTCTTGGGTGTCCAATACGCAAAGTGCTCTGCATTACTTATTTTATTTATTCATAACTGTTCATGCCAATGAATGACCCATGAGCTATAGATATAGCACCCGAGTGATTAAAGTTAATTGGGTGGCACAGTGGTGTAGTGGGTAGCACTCTCACCTCTCAGTAAAAATGGTCGCTGGTTTGAATCCCAACCACCACACTACCTGCCTGGAGCTTGCATGTTCTCCCTGTGCCTGCGTGGATTTCCTCCTCCGGTTTCCTCCCACACTCCAAAGACATGCTGGTTGGTTAATTGGCTTCTGTCTAAATTAGTCCCAATATGTGAATGTGAGTTAGAGACCTTAGAGTGTAAGCTCCTTGAGGGTAGGGACCGATGTGAATGTACAATGTATACGTAAAGCGCTGTGTAAAATGATGGCGCTGTACAAGTACCTGAAATAATAATAATTTTAAGTTTCATTTCTATAAAAAAAAAAAAGTGAATTAAGTCTGCGCCAGAGGAATGCATACCATCCCAGATCACTGGCCTATGATAAACCCAGCTGTGGCCTGAAGGCATTCCCAACAAGCCTGGGCAGAGAAAGGAATCCCATCTGTAAAAGTGATCCAGCAAGATCATAAAAATTCCAGAAAGACCAAAAACCAGATCGGGAAAACAAGAAAGCGATTGGTTTTCAGCTCACACTGATTGATTATCATCACAAACCGGGCATCACCGGCACATCACAAACCGGGCATCACCGGCACATCACAAACCGGGCATCACCGGCACAGACGTTGGCAGAGCTCACCATCCAATCAAAGGGAAGTCCTCCAGGGGAAGCAGCGATATGTGTGATCACAGCTCTATGAATTGGGGAAGTGAACACAAAGCCCACAACCACCTCCTTATACCGGCCAAAGTAAACACTGCGCTGCAGATGTCATAATTGGAAGAGAAGAACATCCTATTGCTGGTGTGATCTGGTTGTGGAACACAAACTCATTTATCAGTGTGGGAGGGTTACCTACGCCCCGGCTTGTATGTTTACACTACAAAGAGCGAGATCAGAGAACTGCAGTCCGCTCACATCATTTGTAACAAAAACATCTTTGCCATTCTGAAGCTTCCCTCCAACCACTTTGCATATATATATGCATACACACATTATATATATATATATATATATATATATATATATATACATACACATATACATATACATATACACACACACACACATATACACACCCAGTGATTCTGTACTTGCCAAATATGCTGCAGAAATCTCCCTCCACTGAGTCTGGCTGCAGCCATTTTAACTGTGGGCAACTGAAGCTGCTGCCTGTTCACTTCCTCTATTTACAAAAGAGCCCTCATTGGCCCGCTTATGACTCCTCCCCCCTCCCTTCCTGGCAAACTGTGAGAGAGAGAGCTGTGTATGATGTCATAAGCCTAGGCTAATTACCAGACAAGAAACAGGAAGTGGGCTGTATAAGGTATTTACTGGCAGAAAAAAAATGTTTTACTATCCAAAGTTAAAAAAAACAAGAGCAGAAGATTTAATAGATGGAAAAATGAAAAAAAATTACGGAAGTTCCACTTAAAAAAAAAAAAAAAAAAGATATCTTTTCTGGTTTTGGGATGGAAAGGGAAAGTTTAGAACCCCTGTCAGGTTTTAGCGGGGCTTTAGCGATGTTTAAGGGGCGCTTTTCGGCCGCTAGCGGGGCGCTTTTAACCCCAAAGAAGGGGTTAATAACGCCCATGTTGCGGCCCTTCCGAAGCGCTGCCCATTCAGATGCTGTTTGTAGGACTTTTCCTAACGTCCCGCAAGAGCACCGCTATGGGTGGCGACAATCCCGCCACTCCCCCTACGGACGGCGACAATCCCGCCACTCCCCCCTACGGACGGCGACAATCCCGCCACTCCCCCCTACGGACGGCGACAATCCCGCCACTCCCCCCTATGGAGGGCGACAATCCCGCCACTCCCTCCTATGGAGGGCGACAATCCCGCCACTCCCTCCTATGGAGGGCGACAATCCCGCCACTCCCTCCTATGGAGGGCGACAATCCCGCCACTCCCTCCTATGGAGGGCGACAATCCCGCCACTCCCTCCTATGGAGGGCGACAATCCCGCCACTCCCTCCTATGGAGGGCGACAATCCCGCCACTCCCTCCTCCTATGGACGGCGACAATCCCGCCACTCCTTCCTATGGAGGGCGACAATCCCGCCACTCCCCCCTACGGAGGGCGACAATCCCGCCACTCCCTCCTATGGAGGGCGACAATCCCGCCACTCCCTCCTACGGAGGGCGACAATCCCGCCACTCCCTCCTATGGAGGGCGACAATCCCGCCACTCCCTCCTATGGAGGGCGACAATCCCGCCACTCCCTCCTACGGACGGCGACAATCCCGCCACTCCCTCCTACGGAGGGCGACAATCCCGCCACTCCCTCCTATGGAGGGCGACAATCCCGCCACTCCCTCCTATGGAGGGCGACAATCCCGCCACTCCCTCCTATGGAGGGCGACAATCCCGCCACTCCCTCCTACGGAGGGCGACAATCCCGCCACTCCTTCCTATGGAGGGCGACAATCCCGCCACTCCCCCCTATGGATGGCGACAATCCCGCCACTCCCTCCTATGATACAATACAGCGAGTGCTGTCGCCCTAGAACAGGAAGTCTGCTACTTCTCTGAACTACAGGACAACTCGCATGTTATGGAGATGAGAGGCAACGCATTGCTTAGTCCATATTTGGAGGGAGCAGCCTGGGTGACAACACTACTCCTTTGATACATTACAGGGGGTGTTGTCACCCTAGAACAAGTGTGTTACTTCTCCTCTGTGAACTACAGAACGCCAATGTTATGGAGATGAGAGGTAACATGCTCTGTAGTCCAAATCAGGAGAGAACAGCCCAGGGTGACAACGGTGCTCCTCCATTGATACAACACATTAGGTGTTGTCACCCTAGGACAAATAGTGTGTTGATGGCAGAATCACTGGGAGAACAAAAAAGGAAAAAAAAAAAGCCTTCATTGGCACCTAGGTTGAGCTGATCGTAGGCATTAATATAGAACAGAAATAATGCCCACATGATGCAGCCTGTACAAATGCTTCATAAATAAACCCCTTCCTGTCCTAGGGTGACAACGCTGTCTTCTTATATATACAGCACAGTTCTGTTCTGCAGTCTTGGCACACTTCCTGTCCTAGGGTGACAACGCTGCTCCTCCATTGATAGAATACAATGAGTGTTGTCACCCTAGGACAGGAAGTGTGTTACTTCTACTCTTTGAACTACAGGACACCCCACATGTTAAAGATGAGAGGTAATGCATTTCGTAGTTTATTTTCAGGAGGACAACGCTGTTTCTCCGCGGATACAATACAGTGAGCGCCATCACCCTGAGATAGGAAGAAGTCTGTTACTGGCAATATGTTACTTCTCTGCTGTGAACTACACATGTTAGAGATAAAGGGCAACACATTCTGTAGTGTGTTATATATATATATATATAGCGAGCAGCCTAGAGTGACAACATTGCTCCTTCACTGATACAATACAATGAGTGTTGTCACCCTGGGACAGGAAGTGTTACTTCTCCCCTGTGTACTACAGAACACCCCACACTTTAGAGATGAGAGGTAACGCATTGTAGTTTTTTTTTTTCCTCAATAGACAGCAGCCCAGGGTGACAACGCTGCTCCTCCAGAGATACAATACAGCGAGTGTTGTCACCCCTGGACAGGAAGTGTGGTCACCAGGGGAACATAAAGGGTTAAAACCCTTACTAAAGGGCAACTGAGGAAGTCATCACATCTCAGGACTGCTAATCTGCAGTATACAGGACGTTTCTGATCTCAGGGTTATATACACCTCGTTATAAGTCTCTGAACCCATCGAGGGATCAGAATACCTTAAAGCCCAACTCCCCGGGGGGGTCATGTTATTGTTTTGCCCAGAGTGGGGCTTTAGTACTCGGCACAGCAAGGGGGGGTGTGTGGACAGGTTTGGCACTGGAGGCCAATGAAACTCTACTTACCGCACACCTGTCAGTCACTGCAGCCAGGTCACAGACACGCCCCCAACATGCTGATTGGAACAAAGACGATCAGCAGTATGGTATCACGGAGCACTCTGATCTCTCCCCCCCCATGTGCAGGAACAGACCATGCAGACAGGAGGAGAGGTCATTGTTCTCTGTGATCACCACACTGCTGGATCTTCCTTGTCCCAATCAGCACACAGGGGCGTGTCCAGGACCAGGCTGGCTGAGGACCTGGCTGCTCTGACTGGCAGGGGTGCCAATATTATTGCAGCATCCCCAGTCTGATCCTTCATGTTGCGATGAATGGATACTACAAGAGCCTGCAGAGGGATGTAGAATGTGGGGGGGGGGGGTGTCTGTATTGTGAAATCCCCGAGCAGGAAGGACCGGCCATTCCCCGGATGTCCCCCCCCCCCCCCCCCATGAGGGCCCCATAGGAGGTGTGGAGGGTGCAGGCCTCGGGCCGGGCGCTGTCTTGTCTCCACTCCCCAGGAGGCCCGCGCCCTCCCCGGGCTGACTCACCCACCCACCCACAGCCGCTCCCACACACACATACAAGGCGGCCTGGCCGCAGACTTCTCCCCGGGTGCAGCTCTCCCATTCTCTCCCGGGTCACCACAGCCCACCCCCCCTGCCGGCGGCCCCGGGACTCTCCCCGGACACTCACCATCTCTCCGGTAGCTCCCGATAGCGGAAGTGACAGCTCCGCGCATGCGCACTGCGCCGCTTCCCCTACAGAGAGCGACGGTCAGCCGCCGGAACGAACCATTTTCCTGGTGGGGGTGACTCATTCCTCCCCACCTCCTCGCACCCAGCTCATTTTCAGAAGCAGCCCGTGTCTACCCGCCATCAATATCGGTCGTTGTGTAAAAAAGCCAAATGTGGTATCAGTCGCGTGTATTTTGTATAAAAAGACTGAAAATGAAATAAAATAGAGCGTGTGTCTCCCCTCACGCTCATAATGGACACGCCTCCTAGGCTCCTCACCATATTAGGGAATGTGGAATGCTGGTGGGCGAAACCAAAACGTAAACGGAGGTAGGATCCATCATTCTTTTTAAGCATATTTGCTCCGTTGTAAGCTCCGAGTGCTACGAATCATAACCTGAGCAAACTATTTATTCATTTCAATCCAAGCACTCAGCTCTTTATCCTGGTAGCACACTAAGTTAAACATACTATTTAAAGTCAATCATACAACTCCCCCCTCAGCGCACATCGTTCATTCCACTCTCGCTCTAAGGTGTTGTAGAGGACCGTACCATTTTTAAAAATAGGGGGGGAAAGATGCATTTCCCCCAAAACACCTGGCAGCCAGGTAGGCGCAGATGTTTATTTTTTATTTTTTTCCCTTCCGTTAAAGGCGTTACGGGTTATAAGCAGCGGTACGGCGCTGTGCTTTCCTGTGAGGAGGGTCAGAGGGGGGAGCGTACGTCCACCCCCTACGTGTGCTGGGAATGGTGCGTCCCAAGGCCCCGGGTTTAGTGGTCGCTTGGCACCTGGGCCCGGGCAGTCCTCCTCTGCCACCTGCTGGCATACAAAGGCCGGTGGGGGGGAACCGGGAGGTGTGATCGGGGCCCCGGGAATAGGGTGAGCTGATGGTGGGGCAGAGAGAGAGCAGCGCCCTCCGTGTGCCATGCTGTGAATGAATGTGAGTACTGAGACATGGGGGAGGGGGGGCTCTGTATACACAGCAGTCCTGATCAGGAGTATATACAGTGCAATGGAGGGGGCCCATCACCATGGAAACACATTCCTCTCCACATTTTATACATTGATTGGTTTGCTTTGATCACCTTTTACAAAGGTTCCTCCCCTCCCCCTTCCTTCCTTATAGGAGAAATCTGATATATTGTACTAAATCTGACACTATATCCCCCTTTGTATCAGTAATAGAACCCCATTAAGGATACATTGTATCTGAATTAGTGTTTTCTACAGATCAAACATGTCATCGATTGCTTGGATGTGGTGGCTGCATTCGTTTTTTTTCCCCTTTCACCTGGTGATCCTGCCAGGAATGCACTTCCTGTACCAGGGTGACAACGCTCGCTGTACTGTGTCTATGGAGGAGCAGCGTTGTCACCCTAGGACAGGAAGTGTGCCAGGACTCCAGAACCCGAAGAGCTCGCCATCACCTCCGCGGCACAGGTTCAGGATTAAAGGTTCGTGTTTTTTCACCTTAATGCATCCTATAAAAAAACAGCTGTCAGTGACCGGCCCCCGTTTTACTTACCTGAACCCTCGAACTTGTCCCACGGGGACACACTGTCTCTCTAAGGGGGTTCTCGGCTGTGGATTGGATAGATTGATGGTAGCGCAGCCATTGGCTCCCGCTGCTGTCAATCAAATCCAATGACGCGAGCGCCGGGGGGCGGGGCTGAGTCCTGCATTCTATGGACGCCGGATGCTGGACTCGGGGAGTGCGCCCGCAAGGTCCCCCCCCCCCCGGGGGAGCGCTTCTCCTAGGGGGTTATCTAATGTGGGGAGGAGCCGCGAGAGCTGCCGGGGGACCCCAGAAGAGGAGGTTCGGGGCCACTCTGTGCAAAACGAGCTGCACAGTGGAGGTAAGTATAACATGTTTGTTGTGTTTTTTTTTTTTTTGTGAGTTTCCAGCAGTCCATTCGTTTGGGTGGGCTGCTGAACGTGCAAAAAAAGTACATGCTTTTTGGTGGCCAGGTGCGTACCTTCCTTTACCAGAAACGTGGGGTTGCCCTTAGGCATCAATGTGGGGAGGGATTCCCCCCATCGACACTGACAAATGGTTGGTTGCAGGAAACAAAATCGCATCATCTATGGCACGTATGTCAATCAGAAGGCCCACTGCTGAAGGCTGCACTCTGCACGGGGCCCACTGCTGAAGGCTGCACTCTGCACGGGGCCCACTGCTGAAGGCTGCACTCTGCACGGGGCCCACTGCTGAAGGCTGCACTCTGCACGGGGCCCACTGCTGAAGGCTGCACTCTGCACGGGGCCCACTGCTGAAGGCTGCACTCTGCACGCAATGCACTCTGTTATACCTCAAGGGTTCCACATGTACTGTCACTTTAAGGCTGGCTCCACCCAGTAGTGATGACAAGGGGCATGGTAGCCATCTTTAGAGCACATGTAAGGAAGCATAATAAGATATACCTGTCCTGAGATGCATGTTGGAGTATACAGCGAGTACTGGAATAAACATTTGTTGTTCCAGACCAAAGTATTGTCTCTCGCAACTCAGAGAATGTATCACTCTGTATATAGCGTAGTCCTGAACTCTGCACGTAATGCACTCCTGAACCTTGCACCCTGTACACGGCGTAGTCCCGGGCCCTGCTGCACCCTGTACACGGCGTAGTCCCGGGCCCTGCTGCACCCTGTACACGGCGTAGTCCCGGGCCCTGCTGCACCCTGTACACGGCGTAGTCCCCGGCCCTGCTGCACCCTGTACACGGCGTAGTCCCGGGCCCTGCTGCACCCTGTACACGGCGTAGTCCCGGGCCCTGCTGCACCCTGTACACGGCGTAGTCCCGGGCCCTGCTGCACCCTGTACACGGCGTAGTCCCGGGCCCTGCTGCACCCTGTACACGGCGTAGTCCCGGGCCCTGCTGCACCCTGTACACGGCGTAGTCCCGGGCCCTGCTGCACCCTGTACACGGCGTAGTCCCGGGCCCTGCTGCACCCTGTACACGGCGTAGTCCCGGGCCCTGCTGCACCCTGTACACGGCGTAGTCCCGGGCCCTGCTGCACCCTGTACACGGCGTAGTCCCGGGCCCTGCTGCACCCTGTACACGGCGTAGTCCCGGGCCCTGCTGCACCCTGTACACGGCGTAGTCCCGGGCCCTGCTGCACCCTGTACACGGCGTAGTCCCGGGCCCTGCTGCACCCTGTACACGGCGTAGTCCCGGGCCCTGCTGCACCCTGTACACGGCGTAGTCCCGGGCCCTGCTGCACCCTGTACACGGCGTAGTCCCGGGCCCTGCTGCACCCTGTACACGGCGTAGTCCCGGGCCCTGCTGCACCCTGTACACGGCGTAGTCCCGGGCCCTGCTGCACCCTGTACACGGCGTAGTCCCGGGCCCTGCTGCACCCTGTACACGGCGTAGTCCCGGGCCCTGCTGCACCCTGTACACGGCGTAGTCCCGGGCCCTGCTGCACCCTGTACACGGCGTAGTCCCGGGCCCTGCTGCACCCTGTACACGGCGTAGTCCCGGGCCCTGCTGCACCCTGTACACGGCGTAGTCCCGGGCCTTGCACCCTGTACACGGCGCAGTCCCGGGCCTTGCACCCTGCACGTAGTGCACTCCAGATACAACTGGCCCTTTGGGGGGCATCCATACTGCTGATGCAGCCTGTGATTAAATTGAGTTTGACACCCCTGATCTACAGCCTGCCATAGTGAGCTAACTTACTTGCAATGAAGGATGTCCCATGTCATGCAGGCAGCTGGATCCTGGGGAAATCTTCAATGCAGGGATGCCCCGTCCTCTTCCTGGCTCTGAAGTTCTGGCACTGCTGGGTTCAACAGCTTCGGTGCTACTGTGACGCTGCTGTGTAAAGTTCCCAACAGGGACCCGCCCCCCTCCTCCATTTTTCTCCACTGAGAAATGTTTTTATTGCTTTCACTGCCTGGAACAACATCTGTGAATGGTGGAAATTCAGGTGAATGACCGAATTCTCACCTTCATTAACGGAGCATGTTACAGGCAGTGAAAGCATTGAAAGAACATTCCCAAATGGAGGAAGGGGCTGTGTCCTCATCTGAACTTTTTCACAGCAGCTTAGCTGGAATAGCTGAATCCGGTACCCTTGGAGCGCCCGAAATTCTGTGACTGGAAGAGGACAGGGCATCCCAGCACAGAAGATTTCTCCAGGATCTAGCTGCCTGCAAAACTTGAGACATCCTTTATTGCAGGTAAGTTGGCTCACTAAAGCTATAGAGAGTCTTTTTTTATTTTCAATATGGCTAAACTTTAACCCTTTCCTGCCTGCCCCAGAATCCCTTTAAAATGTTCTAAACGCAGATTGGCTGATAATGTGACCAGTGTGATTGGCTGTCACAGTGGTCACATGATTGGGAGCGGATCCCACCGGCTATCGATCGTTAGTGGGGGATCAAGAGCTGTCTATCACAGCTCAGTCTCTGTGCTGTATGGTTTCATTCTGCATGCATACAATTCCCTTGGCTGCCAAGCTGGGGATAGGAGTCCCCTTGGCTGCCAAGCTGGGGATAGGAGTCCCCTTGGCTGCCAAGCTGGGGATAGGAGTCCCCTTGGCTGCCAAGCTGGGGATAGGAGTCCCCTTGGCTGCCAAGCTGATGGTTAGGAGTCCCCTTGGCTGCCAAGCTGATGGTTAGGAGTCCCCTTGGCTGCCAAGCTGATGGTTAGGAGTCCCCTTGGCTGCCAAGCTGATGGTTAGGAGTCCCCTTGGCTGCCAAGCTGATGGTTAGGAGTCCCCTTGGCTGCCAAGCTGATGGTTAGGAGTCCCCTTGGCTGCCAAGCTGATGGTTAGGAGTCCCCTTGGCTGCCAAGCTGATGGTTAGGAGTCCCCTTGGCTGCCAAGCTGATGGTTAGGAGTCCCCTTGGCTGCCAAGCTGATGGTGAGGAGTCCCCTTGGCTGCCAAGCTGATGGTGAGGAGTCCCCTTGGCTGCCAAGCTGATGGTGAGGAGTCCCCTTGGCTGCCAAGCTGATGGTGAGGAGTCCCCTTGGCTGCCAAGCTGATGGTGAGGAGTCCCCTTGGCTGCCAAGCTGATGGTGAGGAGTCCCCTTGGCTGCCAAGCTGATGGTGAGGAGTCCCCTTGGCTGCCAAGCTGATGGTGAGGAGTCCCCTTGGCTGCCAAGCTGATGGTGAGGAGTCCCCTTGGCTGCCAAGCTGATGGTGAGGAGTCCCCTTGGCTGCCAAGCTGATGGTGAGGAGTCCCCTTGGCTGCCAAGCTGATGGTGAGGAGTCCCCTTGGCTGCCAAGCTGATGGTGAGGAGTCCCCTTGGCTGCCAAGCTGATGGTGAGGAGTCCCCTTGGCTGCCAAGCTGATGGAGAGGAGTCCCCTTGGCTGCCAAGCTGATGGAGAGGAGTCCCCTTGGCTGCCAAGCTGATGGAGAGGAGTCCCCTTGGCTGCCAAGCTGATGGAGAGGAGTCCCTCGGTTTGAACATGTGTATTGATCTTAAAGTCAATTTTTTAATTTACTTTGCAGCTTGCCAATTGATAGGATGAGCGAGTTAAAGGATTGCCCGCTGCAGTTCCACGAGTTCAAGTCTGTGGATCACGTGAAGCTTTGCCCCAGGTACACGGCGGTGCTGTCCCGGTCAGAAGATGATGGCATCGGAATTGAAGAGCTGGACACCCTACAGCTGGAACTGGAAACACTTCTGTCCTCAGCCAGTCGGCGACTACGCGTGTTGGAGGCGGAGACACAGGTGAGGAGCAGTTTCACAGGGGAATTTCACTTTTAGTTTAAGTCAAAATCTTTTCATTGTGTTGTTAAAGCCAGGACTTGTAAAAGCTCAGTCTGCCTTTTTATTGCTATGTGTGTCCCCATTGGAAGTTTTTCCCCTTTTTGTCCTGTATCCACAACGTGTCCAGCTTGTATCCAAGCTGGACCAATGTACAATTTGACATACCTTCTTTTTTTTTTTTTTTTTTATGATTTCAAACTCTAAAAAAACAAAACAAAAAAAAATTATACAAACATGTTCTACTTGCCTGCTCTGTGCAATGGAATATGTTTGGTATGTACGTCATATACATCTGAACTCGTTTGTTTGTTTTTCTGTAGATCCTGACAGACTGGCAAGACAAGAAGGGAGACCGGAGGTTTCTGAAGCTCGGGAAAGAACAAGAACCTGGCACACCCGTCAAACATAAACCCAAGAAGCCAAAGCTCGAAGGAAAGGGAAGTCATGCGTCGGGGCAAGGCCCAGGAAGACCCAAGTCCAGGAACTTACAGCCAAAGATCCAGGAATACGAATTCACAGATGACCCAGTGGACGTGCCCAGGATTCCCAAAAATGATGCCCCAAATAGGTACACCGATTAGTCAGCTCATCAATTGGGGAATGATGGGCAGACTGTGTTCGATCAGCTTCTTCCCTGGCCATAGTGACCGGGGTTTTTGCAGATCTGAACCTGGAAGTGCTCAGGGCTGAGTGAGCGCTTCCAGGGTTTGGCAACCTCAAATCCCAAAAAGTTGGGACGCTGTGTAAAATCTACATTACAGCATGCAATGATTTACAAATCTCATAAACTTTTATTAAATAACTTAATCAATTTTTATTCACAATAGAAAACATATCAAATGTTTAAACCTGCAAAAATGCTCCATTTTAGGAAAAAAAAAGTAAGGTAACTTTGAAATTGATGGCAACAACACGTCTCAAAAAAGTTGGGATAAGACAAAAGCTGGCAAAGTAAGTGGTACTAACATGGAAAAGCTAGATGGATATTTTGCAACTAATTGCCAACAGGCCAGTAACCTAATTGGGTATAAAAAGAGCATCTTGGAGAGTCTCAGAAGTAAAGATGGCCAATTTGTGAAAAGCTGTGTCTAAATATGGTCGAACAATGTTCCTCAACATAACATCGCTAAGACTTTAAATATATCATCATCTACAGTACATAATCTCATCAAAAGATTTTGAGAATCTGCAGAAATCTCTGTGCACAAGGCTAAAATGATATCGGATGCCCGTGATCTTCGGGCCCTAAGGCGGCACTGCATTAAAAACCGGAAGGATTCTGTGATGGACATCCCTTCATAGGCTCAGAAATACTTCCAGAAATCCATGTCTATGAACACAGTTCACTGTCCTCAAGGAAGTGGCAGGAGTTACAGATGGAGATCTGCCATGGTTCGCTTCCTTCTTAGGAAACCGGTCACAGACAGTGAAGCTTCACATTGGAAACCCGGGCAATCACTTATGGAGTCCCTCAAGCATCACCATTGTCACCAGTACTGTTCAACATTTGCATCCGGCCACTCTTCAACATTATTTGCAAATTGGATCTGTGCTTCCACTCATACGCGGACGACACTCAACTGTATTTCCGGATCACCGGACAAAAAGACCAATACCAGGAACTAGGAAAATGTCTCACAGTGATGGATGACCAGTAGCTCCCTCAAACTAAATGGATCAAAAACAGAATTACTGCTCCTCGACGCAAACTCAAGGAAAAAGACGAAGACCCCTTGGACACCACCAACCATCCTGGGACAGACCATCCTTCCAAGCAACAAAGCCAAAAGCCTCGGAGTAATCTTTGATTCAGAGATGACCATGGAGGCACAAATAGGATCCGTAACCAGCGGATCCCACCATCTCCTTTGCATGCTACGCAGACTCATCCCCTTCATTCTGGAAAAGGAAAAATCGGTAGTAGTAGGAACGATCATCAATTCGCGTCTCCACTATGCAAACTCCCTCTACATAGGATTACCAGATTGCGCGCCTTCAAATTTGTCCAAAACACGGTTGCAAACTAGTCACCGGAAAGAAACCCTGGGAATCCATCTCCCCATCCCTGAGGATCCTCCATTGGCTCAAGGTAAAAGACAGAATCGCATTCAAGACCCTCTGCCTCACCCACAAATGTACACAAGGAAATGCGCCTCAATACCTTTGTGAGAAAATAGAAAAATACATACCAAATCGCAGCCTTCGATCAACAAACCAAAATCGTCTTCTCATCCCCAAAGCCCGATACAAATCGAAGGGAGAACGAAGATTCGCAGTACAGGGACCCCGGATATGGAACGCTCTACCGAACAACATCCGCTTGGAAGAAAACCATCAGGCCTTCTAAACATGGCATCCCAACAAGAGCAGACAAGCGCCTTGAGGCGATTCAGTTCGCAGTTGTAGCGCTATACAAATCATTCATTCATTCACTGTGCCATCCAAAAATGTAAGGTAAAGCTCTATCATGCACAGAAGCCATATCTGAACATGAGTCAGAAACACTGCCATCTTCTCTGGGCCAAAGCTCATTTTAAAATGGTCTGTTAAGTGGAAAACGGTTCTGTGGTCAGACAAATAAAAGTTTGACTTTCTTTTTGGCAACCATGGGCATCGCGCCCTCCGGACTAAAAAGGAAAGGGACCTTCCAGCTTGTTATCAGTGCTCAGTTCACTGATGGTATGGGAGTGCATTAGTGTGTATGGAATGGGCAGCTTGCACATCTGGAAAGGCACCATCAATGCTGAAAGATTTTATCCAGGTTTTGGAGCAGCATATTCTTCCATCCAGAAGATGTCTTTTTCAGGGACGGCCTTGCATATTTCAGCAGGACAATGTTGAACAACATACTGCATCTGACAACAGCATGAACAAGGCCGTCATGGCTGAAACGCGTTAACATCTTCTGTACCCACCTGTTTTTTTTTATGGAGTATCCAATAAATTTGAAGAGCATGTATGGAGTTGCGGATCATCTCTTACTGATTATTGTGTTGGCAGCTGTGCAACTCCTTATCCTGGAGAACATTCAGGTGATTTGGGGTAGAAGCACCTTTTTTTTTTTTTTCTTACTTTTTGTTATGACAACACCATGGCTTAGTAATAGAAGAGTCCGGGTGCTTAACTGGGCTTCCTGCAGTCCAGACCTTTCACCAACTGAAAATATTTGGCGCATCTTGAAACAAAGAATCTGAAAGAAGACTTCAAGACTGTTGAGCAGTTAGAATCATATATCAGGCAAGAATCATCTCCCAAAACTCCAGCAACTGGTCTCCTCAGTTCCCAACATTGTGTTGATAAAAGAAGATCACCACCCCAACTTTTTTGAGATGTGTTGCTGACATCAATTTCAAAATTACCTTTTTTCTGAAAATGATACATTTTTCTCATTTTCAACATTTTGATATGTTTTTCTATTTTCTGTTGTGACTAAAATACGGGTTTATCAGATTTGCAAATCATTGCATTCTGTTTTTATGTAGATTTCACTCTAGCCGCTGAGCCGCTCTCTATCCAGGCACCCAAGACCTATGGTGGGTGGGGGGTAGTCAGCTGGCACATTACTGTGTCTGTAGAAGTGATGAGACGGCTTTTATAGCTGTCTGAATCACTTCAACAAGAAATCTGGCAGCAAAGAGTAGAAAGATGGGGACCAAAAAAAATCGCAACTGCTGTGCAGGTGCTGTTGTCCTTGTAATAGTTATGTCGGAAGTAGCGAAGCGGTTAAAGTGGTAGTAAACATAGGGGGGGGGGACTTTCCTTTGCAAGGTTGTATACTAGCACATTATGAAAGGCCTTCCCTTGAAACAAAGCCCTCCAGCGGCACGCTGTCATCTCCGCAGAGGCTTCCATCTTCACCCGGTCTTCCTTCCGGGTTCGTGGGCTCCAGTCACTTGAATGGCCGAGCAGTGATGACATGTGTGGGAGTCAAGAGCACAGCACAGGGCTCTGAAGGAACGGCACGGGTATACCGCTCCTTTATTGCACAAGCGCTGGTAATGTCATTGGCTGCTGCTCGCTAGAATATCTCCTAAACGGTGCACCTTTAGGAGATATTTATTTTACTTACAGGTATGCTTTATTATAAGCCTACCTGTAGGTAAAAATAAACATAGAGAGTTTACTACCACTTTATAGAGACGGTCCACCTGAAGCTCTTATTTCCGTGTTTGGATGATCCTGGAGCGTTAAAGTAGAACTAAGAGGGAAAACTTTTTTTTTTTTTTTTTTTCCATTTTGGATGGATTTGTAATTTTTTTGCCCTCTGTGTCCCATTGAGAAGATTTTCCTTCATTTCCTGTCCCATAGCCAAAACCAGAAGGGAGAGGAATCCCTGGCTGTCACCAGAATTAAAGCGGAGGTCCGCCAAAAACATTTTCTTCAAATGTCAGCAGCTAAAAATACTGCAGCTGCTGACTTTTAAAAAATATGGACACTTACCTGTCCAGGGCGCCCGCAATGTCGACATCCGAAGCCGATCTGTCGCTCAGCTCTCGGATGCTGCCGCCGCCATCTTCGGTAAGGGAATCAGGAAGTGAAGTCTTGCGGCTTCACTTTCTGGTTCCCTACTGCGCATGTGCGAGTCGCGCTGCGCAATCCGGATGGTCCCTGCTGTCTCTGGGACCCGTGTGTCTCCCAGCAGACAGCGGGGGGGAAGCGTAGACTCCCGCGGAAGTCTATTCCCGGAAGTGGGTGCGAATACCTGTATTATACAGGTATCTGCACCCCTCTCCCCCTGAAAGGTGCCGAATGTGACACTGGAGGGTTCCAAAAAGCGGAGGTTTCATTTTTGTGTGAACCTCCGCTTTAAGTGTCCCCCCCCATTGGTAGATTTTCTCACAATTCCTGTTCTGGTGTCAACTTAAAATTTTGGATCTTCTTTCAGTGATAATTGTGAACTGGACAAAGAGTGTGAATCTATTTACACTGCAAGGGTCTCAACCTGGCGGCCCTCCAGCTGTTGCAGAACTACAAGTCCCATTGTGCCTCTGCCTGTGGGAGTCATGCTTGTAACTGTCAGTCTTGCAATGCCTCATGGGACTTGTAGTTCTGCAACAGCTGGAGGGCTGCCAGTTTGAGACCCTTGATTTACAGGGACACAGACCGCAATAAAACAAAACTTACAGGGGTTATAATCCCTCTCCAATCTAGCTAAAACTAAAAAAAAAAAAAAAAAAAAAAAAAAAAAGTTTTGTCTTTAGTTGTAATTTAAACACGCTGACAATCTCTTCTATGTCTTGGAAGCTCTGTTGGGGAGATCTCTGCGCACCTACTATGCCCAGTATGAGGGGTTCCCACCATCCCTGCTGGTTTTATCTTCATTTATAATATGGAAAATATAACAGGAGATGCCGGAACACCCAACACTCCCAAGTGGACAGGAGCAGTTGGGAATTATGACAGGGAGATCTAACTGCTGGGGTTCCAGGATATACAGTGCATCTGGAAAGTATTTGCAGCGCTTCACTTTTTCCACATTTTGTTATGTTACAGCCTTATTCCAAAATGGATTCAATTCATTATTTTCCTCAAAATTCTACAAACAATACTCCATAATGACAACGTGAAAGAAGTTTGTTTGTAATCTTTGCAAATTGAATTAAATAAAAAAACAGAGAAAATTCCCCTGTACAGAAGTATTCACAGCCTTTGCTCATTACTTTGAAGCACCTTTGGCACCAATTACAGCCTCAAGTCTTTTTGAGTATGGTGCTACAAGCTTGGCACACCTATTTTTGGGCAGGTTCTTCTTTGCAGGACCTCTCAAGCTCCATCAAGTTGGATGGGGAGTGTCGGTGCACAGCCATTTTCAGATCTCTCCAGAGATGCTCAATCGGGTTCAAGTCTGGGCCACTCAGGCTGGGCTCACATCATCACCGCATCCATCTCACAGCAGGGGTCCAATGCGTTCTGGTTCTCTATTACAGGTCCGATTTCAGCCCGAATGTTGGGCTGAATTCGGACTTGAAACGGACCAAAAGACGCACAGCGTCCCGCATCCAATTCACCGTGGTGTGAACCTAGCCTATAGGACATTCACAGAGTTTTTCCTGTGGCCACTCCTTTGTTATCTTGGCTGTGTGCTTAGGGTTGTTCCCCTGTTGGAATATGAACCTTCACCCCAGTCTGAGGTTAGGAGCGCTCTGGAGCAGGTTTTCATCAAGGATGTCTCTGTAAATTGCTGCATTCATCTTTCCCTCGATCCTCACTAGTCTCCCAGTTCCTGCTGCTGAAAAACATCCCCACAGCATGATGCTGCCACCACCATGCTTCACTGTAGGGATGGTATTGGTCAGGTGATGAGCGCTGCCTGGTTTCCTCCAAACATGACGCTTGCCATTCAAGCCAAAGAGTTCAATCTTTTTTTCATCGGACCAGAGACCGTTTATTTTCTCATGGTCTGAGGGTCCTTCAGGTGCCTCCAGACGGGCTGTCATGTGCCTTTTACTGAGGAGTGGATTCCGTCTGGCCACTCTACCATACAGGCCTGATTGGTGAAGTGCTGCAGGGATGGTGGTTCTTCTGGAAGGTTCTCCTCTCTCCACAGAGAAATGCTGGAGCTCTGTCAGAGTGACCATCAGGTTCTTGGTCACCTCCCTGACTAAGACCCTTCTCTCTGATCGCTAAGTTTGGCCGTGTGGTCTTCTCTAGGCAGAGTCCTGGTGGTTCCAAACTTTCATTTATGGATGATGGAGGCCACTGAGCTCATTGGGACCTTCAATGCTGCAGACATGTTTCTGTACCCTTCCCCAGATCTGTGCATCCATACAATCCTGTCTCAGAGGTCTACAGATAATTCCTTGGACTTTATGGCTTGGTTTGTGCTCTGACATGCACTGTTAACTGTTGGACCTTTATATAGACAGGTGTGTGCCTTTCCAAATCATGTCCAATCAACTGAATTTACCACAAGTGAACATCTCAAGGATGATCAGTGGAAGCAGGGAGTACCTGAGATCAATATTGAGTGTCATGGCAAAGGCTGTGAATACTTATGTATTTTTTTTTAAAATACATTTGCAAAGATTTCAAGCAAACTTCTTTCAGGTTGTCATTATGGAATATTGTTTGTAGAATTTTGAGGAAAACAATAAATTTAATCCATTTTGGAATAAGGCCCCTTTCACATGGACATGTCCGTTTTGACGGCGGATCTGAACGGGCGCTCCATGTTAGTCTATGGAGCGTCGGATGTCAGCGGAGACATGTCCGCTGACATCCAACCCAGTCCGATCCGCCAAAAGCAGACGTATGGCTCTACGTCCAGATCCGTCGCTGGCGGATCGGGTGAGATCTGATGAAAACGGACACACTGTCCGTTTTCATCCGCTCTCTCCATAGAGACCAGCGGCGCTCGCAAGCCCCTCCCCGCTCAGTGAGCAGAGAGGGACTTGTCATCCGCCAGTTCAGCGGAGATCAACGGAGAGATCTCCCGCTGAGCCGGCGAACAGAGGCGGACTCCGTGGAAGCGGAGTCCGCCTCGTGTGAAAGGGGCCTAAGACTTTCTGGTCCGATGAAAAAAAGATTGAACTCTTTGGCTTGATGTGGAAAAAGTGAAGCTCTGTAAATACTTTCCGGATGCACTGTATAAGAAGCTGGGGGTTTGCCTCGGCCCAGCAGGATCCATTTAGAAATAAAATAATACTTTTCGGTTGACTGGCTGAGCTACCAGTGGCAGCAATTGGAGGGAGCATAGGGATTCCATCTGGGATTGCTGCATCCAAAACTTGGTTTCTTAGTTCTAGATAAAGTGAAGGGTTTCCTGTCTAGCAGGTCCTCCAGAATTGACCTCATTGCTGGACCTGCCATGACAACCGGAACTTTTGGTTCCCCTTTTTTTTTTCTCCTTGTTTTATTGGTGGGGACCAGGTAAGGAAAAATATCAGCTTTGCAGTTAACCTCCCACATACAGAAAGGGTTATTTAAGGTAAAAGCTGTGAAAATGTGCAATAGTCTTCCACTGTACCCCCTTTTATAACAAAGGAGCATTCACAGACTTTTCTATGTCACTCTTCAGATTTTGGGCCTCGGTGGAACCGTATTGTGCTGACATCACTACAGAAGAGATCAAAGTGCTGGAAGACCTTCTGAAGACTCCAGATGATGAAGCTGACTACTACAAAGTAGGTTCATATATGCATGTCACTTGGGAGCGTGTGAGGTGCTGCATGTAAATAAAAAAAAAAAACATACACATACATATACACACACACACACTCACACACACACACACACACACACACACACACACACACACACACACACACACACACACACACACACACACACACACACACACATTGTAAATATATATATATATATATATATATAATAAATTTATACTCACCGGCCACTTTATTAGGAACACCTTGCTAGTACCGGGTTGGACCCCCTTTTGCCTTCAGAACTGCCTTAATTCTTGGTAGCATAGATTCAACAAGGTGTTAGAAACATTCCTCAGAGATTTTGCTCCATAGTGACATGATAAGATCACACAGTTGCTGCAGATTTGTCGGCTGCACATCCATGATGAGAATCTCCCGATCAACCACATCCCAAAGGTTCTCTATTGGATGAGATCTGGTGAGTGTGGAGCTCTATTGGATGAGATGTGGTGAGTGTGGAGGCCATTGGAGGACAGTGACCTCATTGTCCTGTGGTGAGATGATTGGATCTTTGTGACATGGTGCGTTATCCTGCTGGAAGGAGCCATCAGAAGATGGGGACACTGTAGTCATAAAGGGATGGACATGGTCAGCAACAATACTCAGGTAGGTCGTGGTGTTTAAAACGATGCTCAATTTATACTAAGGGGCCCAAATTGTGCCAAGAAAATATCCCCCACACCATTACACCACCACCACCAGCCTGAACCATTGATACAACGCAGGATGGATCCATGGCTTTTATGTTGTTTACACCAAATTCTGACCCGACTATCTGAATGTCACAGCTGAAATCGAGACTCATCAGACCAGAACAGTTTTCCATTCTTCTGTTGTCCAATTTTGGTGATCCTATGTGAATGTTAGCCTCAGTTTCCTGTTCTTAGCGGACAGGAGTGATACCCGGTGTGGTCTTCTGCTGCTGTAGTCCATCTGCTTCAAAGCTTGATGTGTTGTGCGTTCAGAGATGGTATTCTGCATACCTTGGATGTAACGAGTGGTTATTTGAGTTACTTTTACCTTTCTATCATCTCAAACCAGTCTGCCCATTCTCCACTGACCTCTGACAAGCAATTTTCCTCCATTTTTTTTTTTTCGGACCATTCTCTGTAAACTCTAGAGATGGTTGTGTGAAAATCCCAGTAGATCAGCAGTTTTGAAATACTCAGACCAGCCGGTCTGGCACCAACAACTATGCCACGTTCAGTCACTTAAATCCTCTTTCTTCCCCATTCTGATGCTCGGTTTGAACTTCAGAAAGTCGTCTTCAGCACGTTTAGATGCCTAAATGCATTGTGTTGCTGCCATGTGATTGGCTGATTAGCAATTTATGTTACCAAGCGATTGAACAGGTGTACCTAATAAAGTGGCCAGTGTGTGTGTGTGTTTTACATTTTTTTTATATATAATATAATATTATGTGTGTGTGTGTGTGTATAAAGAAATAGTGTATGTATGTCTATTTTTATAAAGTATGGGAGAACCAAGATTTTACTTGTCTGTGACCTCATTGGGATGATTTTTCCTGTGACACCAGAAAAGAAGTGTAAAGAGCAGTTGGTCATGAAGGGACAGGACAGGAAGGCACAGATTGGAATAAAATAAAATAAAACGTGTTCTAGCCCCCCTTCCCACTCAACTGAGAATATTGTTTGTGTCCTCCTTGAAGAAATTCCCCACCACACCCAGATAGGATGAAAAAAAATCGACTCCCCTCCTTTTTAACTCTCCCATTTATTTCAGATTCCTCCCCTGGGGAAGCACTATTCACAGCGGTGGGCCCAGGAGGATCTGCAGGAGGAACAGAAGGATGGAGCCAGAGCTTCTATGGCAGCAGACAAGAAGAAAGGGGCCCTGGGGCCACTCACTGAGTTGGACTCCAAAGGTAAGGGACTCCTGCAGAGTTGGATCCAGACTGTATATAGACTGTATATAGTTGCGTAGGATTTATAGTGATTTTGAAAGGCCTCCCCTTTCGTCTTGCACAGTTGTACTCGCTCCTCTCCTGGAATAAAATTGCTCCTTTTTGATTTCACTGCACACTGTGAGCTTCTCACAATGTGCTTTAAAAGTAGCAAGGCATATAGAACTTGCCTCATTTCCTGGCTGGAGGACAGCCAGCATCATTTATCCTGGGACCGCCCCTTTTCATTTATTGGATTTCAGTTCTGTCAATCATGGAGGCTCAGCATCACATGTGGGAAGTCTGCATGCAGTTACAGACTGCATAGGAACACCCACTCCTCCTCCTCCTCCTCCTCCTCCCTCCTCCTCCTCCTCCTCCTCCTCCAGCCTGACACCCATCAAGGCATTGTGATAATTGCATTACTCCTTCCAAGAGCCAGCCCACTGCTTGCATCAGCGCTGGGATGGTTTTAGGAAGCTATGTACAGCCCCCCTGCTAGCCCCTCCCACCAGCCAAGATCTGCATAGAGAGGCACAGAGACCCAATAATTACATCAGTGTCTATAATAAGGTATGTAATAAAAATAAAAAGGTTTTATTTAAAAATGTAATTGGCATGTTGGTGAAGGGGAGGGAAGAGCAACCAAAGAAGGCAAAATATTCCAGATTAGACTTAAACTTTATTAGTACAGGTGGCACCAGTTGTTGCAGCTCCATTGGGCGTGCAGGGGCGCCGACCCCCTGTACGCCAAACTAAAGCTGAAGAGTGCAAATTGAGGGTTTGTACTGGCGGGGAGGGGAAACCACCAGCGCTATGGGGTTGATTTACTAATGCTTAAGAGTGCAAAATATGGTGCTGCTCTACATGGCCGCCCGTGCCGTTTCTGCAGGTGAGTGTGCCGTGACCGGTGGCTCGCGTGCGCGGGAGTGACATCACACTGCTAAAGCCTTTCACAGAGCCAGAGTCTGCGGCCCTGGGAAGGAAAACAGGTGAAGATGGATGCGGCCTGCAGCGGGGACGGCGCGGGCTTCGTTTGTAGGTAAGTGTCACATAATGTGCTAGTATGTGATGAAAACTAGCACATTATGCCTTACTTTGCAGGGTTTACTTCCTCTTTAACTGAACAAGCTGAAGTTAGAAGCTAATTGGCTACCATGTAGAGCTGCACCAGATTTTGCACTCTCCAGTTTTAGTACATCAAACCCCAATGTGTCTGTGGGCAGTGTGCACGCCCAAAAAACAGACCGGGCTCTCACACTAATGATCAGGACTCCTGATTCTGGATCATCTGATCGCTATGATAGCCTCTGATTTGCTATCACAGTGATCAGTCACTGTGGGCCCACCCTATGTATGTGTGTGTGTGTGTGTGTGTGTGTGTATACCCACCCTATGTATATGTGTCTCTCTCTCTCTCATCTCTCTTCTCTCTCTCTCTTGCTCTCTCTCTCTCTCTCTTAATCTCTCTCTCTCTCTCTGTGTCTCTTTCTCTCTTCTCTCTCTGTCTCTCTGTGTCTCTCTCTCTCTCTCTCTCTCTCTCTACGTTTGCCAGGGTTAGTGTTGGGGGTCAAAGGTCACAGTCAGCATATTTTGGGTAAAATAAAATTTAAAATTTTAAATTGGTATCGGTGTCAGTGTGTTTTAGGCAGAAGAGGAGGATTGGGGCTGCTCTGTGGAATGGTTTTGCACAGAGCAGGTAAGTGTGGGGGGGAAAAAAATAAACGTTTAAGAATCACTTTAAGATCTTTGTCACATGGAAGTATCCCTTACCACCCCTCTAAGAAAATAATCTGCTGTGGATCACTTTTCAAAGAGACGAACAGAAGCAGTTTCCAGACATTCAGAAGGTGATACTGCCGTCTCCTAAGTGTATGTTTTTTATTTTTATATTTTTATTTTTTTCAGTCAGCCAATTGGAAATTTTGAATCCGATACCCAGCGTTTGGCTCGCGCTTGTGGCGTGGTCCCATTCATTTGATTAGGTCGTGTTCAGCAGCGGCATTGCCTGCCAATGGTGATGTGGGGTGTCATTTTAGCCGAAGCAAAGCATCAGGATCACGCCATGCATTCAGTCCAGTCTGATTGCCGCTGCAGTTTAAAGCGGTAGTAAAGTAATTTTTTGAACTTGAACCACTTTAATAAGGCTCACCTGTACGTCCAGTGAATATCTTCTAAACTTGCACCGTTTAGGAGATATTCACACTGGATACAGCCGGTGACGTCACCGTTGCATGCACTCTGAAGGTCCAGCATGCGCGGGACTGATGTCATCGCTTGGGAAAAATGGAAGCCC
This sequence comes from Lithobates sylvaticus, assembly GCA_028564925.1. Taxonomy (NCBI): domain Eukaryota; kingdom Metazoa; phylum Chordata; class Amphibia; order Anura; family Ranidae; genus Lithobates; species Lithobates sylvaticus. The sequence continues at coordinate 27,205,184 of CM053032.1, forward strand.
TGACGCTGTAAGGTCGGTATTTCATAATACTAGCACATTATGCGTTTGCTTTGCGCAGGATTTTTATTTTTATTTTTTTTAAAGGTGTTGTAAACCTTCGTGTTTTTTCACCTTAATCCTATGCATTAAGGTGAAAAAATACCTGGCAGTAACCGCCCCCCCCCCCCCGTTTTACTCACCTGAGCCCTGGAACTTGACCCACCAGGGATGCTCCGTCTCTCTGCCCGGGGTTCTCGGCTCTTGATTGGATAGATAGCAGCGCTGTCATTGGCTTCCGCTGCTGTCAGTCAAATCCAATGATGTGGGGGGCGGGGGCGAGTCATACGTTCGGCGGGTCAGGATGCCAAGTGCTGGACTCGGAAGTGCACCTGCAAGGTAACCCCCTCGGGAAAGCGCTTCTCCTAGGGCAGTGATGGCAAACCTTGGCACCCCAGATGTTTTGGAACTACATTTCCCATGATGATCATGCACTCTGCAGTGTGGTTGAGCATCATGGGAAATGTAGTTCCAAAACAGCCGCAAGAGCCACTGGGGGACCCCAGAAGAGCAGGTTCCGGGGCCACTCTGTGCAAAACGAGCTGCACAGTGGAGGTAAGTATGATATGTTTTGTTTAAAAAAAAAAAAAAATTAACCCTTACAATCACTTTAATTCTACAGTAAAAGTGTGACTCCTCCAGTGCCTTTTTTATAATACGATTGATACTTGTAATATGATGTATGGTCATATATCTTTTATGTTTCCAGATGTCGACTCGCTGATGAAGAAATCAGAATCTCAACATGACCAGCCTGAGGACGGCTGCCCGTTCGGTCATTTGACGCAGCGTCTGTTGCAGGCTCTTGTGGAGGTAGTTCACCATCCTTTTTTCCTTTTCAGCTTTTTAACTAATCCCATGATGCAAGATTAGAAAAATCAATGCAGGCAGGACAGGCACAGTCCGCTCATTGTGGAAAGCAAAAACGGACACCAGAGGGCGCACTCTGAGCGTAGTATAAAAATGCATTTATTGAAAACAAGAAAAGTCAAACGGCAACTCGCATAAAAACAAAGTGAAAGAGCACTTGTCACAGTGCTGCAGCCGGGTCCAGAGTCCCTCCCTGTATAGACTGCGGCTTCTGGTAGCGGTGAATCCTCTAAACCACTCATTGTGCCTTCCAGGGTAACTACTATTATGTTAAAAAAAAAAAATAGTATAGTTCCATCGTTGGTGTCTGTGGCAGGAATGGTGCCCCATCGTTGGTATCTGTGGCAGGAATGGTGCCCCATCGTTGGTGTCTGTGGCAGAAATGGTGCCCCATCGTTGGTGTCTGTGGCAGGAATGGTGCCCCATCGTTGGTGTCTGTGGCAGGAATGGTGCCCCGTCGTTGGTGTCTGTGGCAGGAATGGTGCCCCGTCGTTGGTGTCTGTGGCAGGAATGGTGCCCCATCGTTGGTGTCTGTGGCAGGAATGGTGTCCCGTCGTTGGTGTCTGTGGCAGGAATGGTGCCCCATCGTTGGTGTCTGTGGCAGGAATGGTGCCCCATCGTTGGTGTCTGTGGCAGGAATGGTGCCCCGTCGTTGGTGTCTGTGGCAGGAATGGTGCCCCATCATTGGTGTCTGTGGCAGAAATGGTGCCCCGTCGTTGGTGTCTGTGGCAGGAATGGTGCCCCGTCGTTGGTGTCTGTGGCAGGAATGGTGTCCCAAGGGCTGGATAAAGGCAAACAAACTGCCACATCTGGCCCACGGACCGCAATTTGGAGATCACTGATATATACTGTTATAAGGGTAACAAACCATGAAAACCCTTCCAGCCGACGAATCGCAACAGTAACGAATGTAAATGAATCCTCTGAAATAACAACTAAATTTGTCCGAAATAACAAAAGTCAAATTCGGAAACGAATATGAAATGTAAATGTATTGCAGTTTTTAGATGTGAAAAATTTGGCAGCCGCATTTGAATCAAAAAAAAAATTTGAATTCTCAAATTCGGTCAAATTGATTTGAATTTGGTTGAATTCGCAAACGAATATGAAATGTAAACGTATTGCAGTTTTTAGATGTGAAATATTTGGCAGCCGCATTTGAATCAAAAAAAAAAAAAAAAAAAAATTTGAATTCCAGAATTCGGTCAAATTGATTTGACTTTTGGTCGAATTCGCAAACGAATAAAACTAAATGAGTTAAGGAAACAATTTTTTTTCATTCTGCACATGTCTATATTAGAATATATACATTGATTATTTATACTGTGTTTGTTTTGTTTTTTTCAGGAAAATATAATTTCGCCTATTGAAGATTCCCCAATTCCTGACAAGGAATCTGGAATGGACGGAGCCAGTACCTCGCCTCGAAGTCAAATGAAACCTTTTAGGTAATGTGAAATATATATTGATCAGAAAGCAGACTAACTATGGTGCTGGTTGAAGGATCACGCTATGCAAAGCTGATATTTCACCGGAGTAGAACTAAACTCAAACAAAGATTAAAGTGGTTGTAAACCCTTCCAAAGCACTTTGGCCTACAGGAAAGCCTAGATTAAGGCTGACCTGTAGGTCCAATAAATATCTCCTAAACCTACATGGATATTTAGAAAAAAAGAGGCATCGCTGTCTACGGCGCATGCCGAGTTTGCGGCGATATGCCGCTTTCCTGCGCATGCGCAGGAGTGACGTCATCGCCGCTCCAGCAAATTACAGCGCTGGAGCGACGAGACCCGGAAGTCACTCCAGTATTGATGGCGCCGGAGAATGTCGTGGATGAAGACCGCTTCGGGGGCTTCGTTCTCAGGTAAGTTATTCATAATGAGCTAGTATGCTATGCATAATATCTCATTATGCCTTTGCCTTGCAGGTTCCGTTTCTTTTTTTTGTTTTTTTTGGTGAGGAGGCTTTACTTCCTCTTTAATAGTGCCTCCTGAACAATAGCGGTGTACTTCCTGGTATGTGAGTGTGCCTAGGCACTCCTGTGCCTTCCGCCTCAAAGTTCTGTATGTGCAATGTAAGATCTAAGGCCAGTTCCATTACTGACCGTTTGGTATGACAGTGGTGGCCGGTGGTAATTTTGGAGGGGCGTCAAACAGTACCCCCCCCCCCCAGCCAGCGGGCAGGTGGGTTTGGTACACTTACCCCATCAACTCCGGTCACTGACAGGTGTTTTTTTTTCACCTTATTGCATAGGATGCATTAAGGTGAGAGGTTTACGAAGGTTTACAACACCTTTAACCACTTACCGACCGCTCACTGTATATATACACGTCATTTTTTTTGAAGAGGGATATCTCTGTAACTGCAGCAGCTGCTGCCACAACCGAGGTATCCCTCTTCACAGTGAGCGGTCCCCTTTCCGATAATGGTGGTCTCTGCGGCGGGTTCGCCGCAAGATCACTGTTATCGGCGGTGGGAGAGGCGGCGGAGGCGATCGGGTCATTTCCCTGCCTGTGTATAGAGATGAGTGAGGCTAAGATGGCCCCCACTCATCTCTATACCATAGGAGGGCGGAAGCGGCGTCAAAACGCCACTTCCGCCCATACGTCTTAAAGGGGAATTTCCAAATGTAATTTTTTTTAAATTTTTAATTTTTTTTTTTTTTTTTTTTTTTTTTTTGCATTTAAGTCCAAATATGAGATCTGAGGACTTTTTGACCCCAGATCTCATATTTAAGAGGACCTGTCATGCTTTTTTCTATTACAAGGGATGTTTACATTCCTTGTAATAGGAATAAAAGTGATCCATTTTTTTTTTTTTTTTTTTTTTTTTAAACAGTGTAAAAATTAAGTTAAATAAATAAGAAAACCCCCCCCAAAATTTTTTTTAAAACACCCCGTCCCGACGAGCTCGCGCGCAGGAGCGAAAGCATACGTGAGCAGCGCCCGCATATGAAAACGATAGTCAAACCACACATGTGATATATCGCCGCGATCTGTAGAGCGAGAGCAATAATTCTAGCCATAGACCTCCTCTGTAACTCAAAAAATGCAACCTGTAGAATTTTTTTAAATGTCGCTTATGGAGATTTTTGAGGGTAAAAGTTTGACGCCATTCCATGAGCGGGCGCAATTTTGAAGCATGACATGTTGGGTATCAATTTACTCGGCGTAACATTATCTTTCACAATCCAAAAAAAAATTGGGCTAATTTTACTGCCTTATTTTTTTATTCAAAAAAGTGACTTTTTTCCAAAAAAAGTGCACTTGTAAGACCGCTGCGCAAATACGGTGTGAAAAAAAGTATTGCAAAGACCGCCATTTTATTCTCTAGGGTGTTAGAAAAAAACTATATATAATGTTTGGGGGTTCTAAGTCATTTTCTAGCAAAAAAAAAACTGTTTTAAACACCTAAAATCCAAAACAAGGCTGGTCTGGAAGTGGTTAAAAAAATAAATCCTGCGCAAAGCAATGGCATAATGTGCTAGTATGCATCGCATGCTAGCACATTATGAAATACCGACCTTACAGCGTCAGGGCTTCCATTTTTCAACCCCTTTTAAGTATACCTTGTCTGTCCTGAACTGTTGATGTGTATAGCCCAAACCTTTTTTTATTTTTTTTATCATCCAGTCGGTGTCAAATCGGCGATTTAATTTCACTTCCTGTCTAGGACATGCAACAGGAAGTGAATGGTGTCACCATTATAAAAAAAAAAAAAAATGTCCCCTTGCCTCCTGCTCTTGTGACTATAAAATTGTGAATTTTCCATTACTTTGGTGTTGCCACCTGGACAAATAGACGAGAGGGTTGTTAAACTTTAGGGGGGGGGCGCACACACAAACGGCAATAAAAACTGCACAGGGGTTCTTGCCCCTCCTCACTCCAGCCATGATTAAATACAAAGCTTTGATTTTTAGATTAAACCATAAAGTGGTGCTGGATAAGAACACCCTGTAGACTGACGTGATCTCTTTCTCTTTCTCTTTCTCTTTCTCTTTCTCTTTCTCTTTCTCTTTCTCTTTCTCTTTCTCTCTCCTTGCAGCGCTCCGCATACCAAGTCTTTAGAGATCCGGATTAAAGAGGAGTTAATAGCCCAGGGCCTGCTGGAGTCCGAGGATCGGCCAGCTGAGGACTCGGAAGATGAAGTGTTGGCCGAACTGAGGAAGAGGCAGGCTGAGCTAAAGGCTCTCAGTGCCCACAACAGGGCTAAGAAAGTAGAGCTGTTAAGGTAAGTGGGTGCCTGGGACTGATTACACCATAAGAGCTTCACCTAAAGCCGTTCTTCATCGTTCATATACAGTGCCTTGAAAAAGTATTCATACCCCTTGAAACTTTCCACATTTTGTCATGTTACAACCAAAAACGTAAATGTATTTTTAGGGATTTTATGTGCTCGACCAACACACAGTGGCACATAATTGTGAAGTGGGAGAAAGTGATATACAGGGGGTCCCCGACTTACGAACGTCCGACCTACGAACATCCCCTACTTACGAACCAGGCGCTGCGGGGACCCTCCGCCATTTTCCGCCATCCTCCACCTGTTCTGCGCATGCGCGGCCAGACGGAGCCTCGGAAAATGACGGCATTAGACGGAAATGTCCGTAATTTGCTGCGCATGCTCAGAGCGGCATTAGACGGAAATGTCCGTAATTGTCGGTCTGCGCATGCGCGGCCGACTTACGAACAATTCCGACATAAGAACAGGCGCCCAGTCCCTAACGAGTTCGTAACTCGGGGACCCCTGTAATGATTTTCAATTTATTTATCTTTTTACAAATAACTGAAAAGTGTGGGGGGTGCATTTATATTCAGCCCCCTTTACTCTGATACCCCTAACTAAAATCTAGTGGAACCAATTGCCTTCAGAAGTCACCTAATTAGTAAATGGAGTCCACCTGTGTGTAATTTAATCTCTGTATAAATACAGCTGTTCTGTGAAGCCCTGAGAGGTTTGTTAGAGAACCTTAGTGAACAAACAGCATTATGAAGGCCAAGGAACACCCCAGACAGGTCAGGGATAACGTTGGAGAAGTATAAATCAGGGTTAGGTTATTAAAAAAAAAAAAATATCACAAGCTTTGAACATTTCACGGAGCTCTGTTCAAATCATCATCCAAAAATGGGAAGAGTATGGCACAACTGCAAACCTACCAAGACATGGCCGTCCACCTAAACTGACAGGCCGGGCAAGGAGAGCATTCATCAGAGGAGCCAAGAGGCCCATGGTAACTCTGGAGGAGCTGCAGAGATCCACAGCTCAGGTGGGAGAATCTGTCCACAGGACAACTATTAGTCGTGTTCTCCACAAATCTGACCTTTATGGAAGAGTGGCAAGAAGAAAGACATTGTTGAAAGAAAGTCATAAGAAGTCCTGTTTGCAGTTTGTGAGAAGCCATGTGGGGGACACAGCAAACATGTGGAGGAAGGTGCTCTGGTCAGATGAGACCAAAATTTAACTTTTTGGCCTAAAAGCAAAACACTATGTGTGACAGAAAACTAACACTGCACATCACCCTGAACACACCATCCCCACTGTGAAACATGATGGTGGCAGCATCACGTTGTGGGGATGCTTTTCTTCAGCAGGGACAGGAAAGCTTGTCAGAGTTGATGGGAAGATGGATGGAGCCAAAATACAAGGCAATCTTGGAAGAAAACCTGTTATTCTGCAAAAGACTTGAGACTGGGGCGGAGGTTCATCTTCCAGCAGGACAATGACCCTAAACATACAGCCAGAGCTACAATGGAATGGTTTTGATCAAAGCATATTTTTGTGTTAGAATGGCCCAGTCAAAGTCCAGACCTAAATCCAATTGAGAATCTGTGGCAAGACTTGAAAATTTCTGTCCACAGACGCTCTCCATCCAATCTGACAGAGCTTGAGCTATTTTACAAAGAAGAATGGGCAAAAAGTTCACTCCTCTAGATGTGCAAAGCTGGTAGAGACATCCCCAAAAAGACTTGTATCTGTAATTGCAGTGAAAGGAGGTTCTACAAAGTATTGACCCAGGGGGGCTGAATACAAATGTACTCCTATTTATTTGTAAAAAATTTTGAAAACCATTTAACATTTTCCTTCCACTTCACAATTATGTGCCACTTTGTGTTGGTCTATCACATAAAATCCCAATAAAATACATTTTACGTTTTTGGTTGTAACATGACAAAATGTGGAAAATTTCAAGGCAATGTATATCTCCCATTAAGGCCCCTTTCACACTTGTGCGACTTCAAAGCCGCGCGATTTTAAGTGATTTTGCGTCGGCGATTTTTTTCCGCGATTCGCGGCTGCGATTTTTTCGCGGGAGTTGCGCTTTAGCAGCATTCTCAGTGACCCCACTAGTTGGCTGTATTTCTTCTGGTCTACCAAAGGGGCCCATTCTCCCGGGTGCTTCTCTAACCAGCTCTTCTACCTTTTTCAGGTTGGCAAAGGAGGAGATGAATAAACAAGAACTGAGGCACAGGGTGCGCATGGCCGACAACGAAGTCATGGACGCTTTCCGAAAAATAATGGCTGCCCGGCAGAAGAAGCGGACCCCGACCAAAAAGGAGAAGGACCAGGCTTGGAAAGCTCTGAAGGAAAGGGAGAGCATCTTAAAGCTGTTAGACGGATGAACCCGGACCAGTGAAGGGACTCCATTTTGTTAATGTGGTGTTTTAGGCCGTTTTAGGCCTAACCTGCTACTAATTGTTCTGAACGATGGCGTTAAAAAAAAAAAAAAAAAAAAAAAAAAAAAAACTCCAATCCGAACCCCACGGGAGAAAGTCGAGTGAATGGGGAAGACTGTAGAGTGGTCTTGAATGACTGCATGTCTATATATGTGACCATGGTATGGATGGTCCATAACCGACTGATTCCAGTACTCTGCTCGATTTTTCCTGGTTGTCAGATCTACCCAGTTTGGCTATAGATGAGAAGATCTGTCCGGAGAACAACGGGAATGGGAATATCGCCAGCCCAGTACATTCTGGGTGTGCGATTTGTGATTTATATGTCAATCGTTTCTTGTACTTGTTTTGTGTTTATCGTGTCTCTAGAACGACTTCCTTTTTTATTATTTTGACTGTTTCAATATTGTGTTTTATGGCTATTTTTTTTTTTTTTTTTTTTTTTTATTGATGAAACTATGTGAGAATATTTTCAAGGAGATATTGATAAAATAAAAATATGACCCACAACAGAAATTAACTTTGACTTCTTTTATTTTTTAACGTGGCTAAACTGAAAAATAAAGTGCGTTTGAAAGCAGTAATGGCGCCACCCCGACATTCATAGACTGCAGTAAAGTTTTTAATTACGTGATAGAAAAAGAAACCCAACGCGTTTCGGAAGTTTAGACCCTCCCCTTTCATTAGAGTTTAAAACCTAGTGTTTTTTTTTTTTTTTTTTCACAGCATTGTTTATGGACAGCATTTACATTGATTGATAAGTGTCCTTTGTGGTTCTGGCTGCTATTTTCGTTGAAATCTCACATCCTCTGCACCCCCGCCGCCCTCCTCATGCCACTGCAGCAGTAATCAGCCAATGCTGCGAGGGATAGCCGCTGGACCTATCATAGGTACTCATCACCTCCTTCATTGACCCATCAATGAAAAGAAATCTATGAATGGAGGATGGGCAGATGGTTGAAAGGTCCACCTCCTCCATTCATAGAGCTTTTATCATTGATGGATAGATGAATGGAGGAGGGGAGCAGAAAGGGCAGGCATAGTTGGCACTCTTGAATGCCTATGATGGGTCCAGCAGCTGTTTTTACCCTTCGCAGCACCAGAAGATAACCACTGCGGGGATATTGGTGGAAGGGGTTGGCGGAGGTCTTTGGATTTCAACTACAGCAGCAGCCATCAGCACAAGGAACACTTCTCATTAAATATAAGTGCTGTCCCTTGTGCTGATTAAAAAAAAATAAACTAAAGCTGGCCATACACCAATAGATTATCTGCAGATTTTCTATGGTTTGATGGCAAAAGTGCAACAGATTTCTCCATGTATGTTAAACTGTGTGGATGGAGGAATCTCCCACTGGGCCAAGCTTCAGTATCTTGCTAGTCGGCCCGACTGGCTCTTAACCTAAACAATGCCTGCACCAAATCAGATTGTTCAGGTATTGTGAGAGACAGCGAGGCCGACTAGCAAGATATGGAAGTTTGGGCCAGTGGGAGATTCTTCCATCCATCCACACAGTTCAGCGTAGATGGAGAAATCTGTTCCAATTTTTCCATCTGACCATAGAAAATCTGCAGATAATCTATAGGTGTATGGCCAGTCTTGGGCTTTAAATAGTTTGTAGTTTTATATGTATATAAATATCAATACTAATCATGCAGTGGCAGCCCGTGCATTATGAGCGCTACCCCCCCCCCCCCCCATCACTACTGCCGCCTCCATGCGCCTGGCCCCTTTCAGGACGCCGGACTCCTATGGAGGGGGTGTATTTTTTTTTTGAAGCACCTGATTAGAGCCAGAATCTCTAATGGGCTTCAAAAAAGTGTGGGCTCGGGGCGCAGAGTGCGCGCCCTGATCCCACCCTATTGTGTAACCATAGCGAATGAATATTCTGGAGGCAGGTCAGTGAGACCTGTTTCCTGATTGGCCAAAGCGTCAAGAGTCCCTATTGGATGCTCATCGCTTTGGCGGAAGTGGGACAGAGCAGAGGAAGCTGACTGGAGAAGAGGTGACTGCTGGCCCTCCTGCAGGGGGTGTCCCGTGATCCATCCGCGGGAGGGGGGGTATGGTGTGAGTGGAGTCTCCCGTGATCCATCCGCAGAGGGGGGTTTTGTATGAGTGGAGTGTCCCATGATCTAAACACAGGGGGGGGGGTGTTGGGTGTGAGTGGAGTGTCCCGTGATCCATCCACAGGGGGGGGTTTGGTGTGAGTGGAGTGTCCCGTGATCCATCCACAGGGGGGGGGGGGTTTGGTGTGGGTGGAGTGTCCCGTGATCCCTGCACAGGGGGGGTTTGGTGTGAGTGGAGTGTCCCGTGATCCCTGCACAGGGGGGGTTTGGTGTGAGTGGAGTGTCCCGTGATCCCTGCACAGGGGGGGTTTGGTGTGAGTGGAGTGTCCCGTGATCCATTCGGGGGGGGGGGGCGGGTGTGTGAGCAGGATGTCGTGGGAGGGACACTGGCAGCATTTGATGGGCACAGTGGCAGCGTTTGATTTTGTTTCGAAAAAGATTTTGCGCCCCCCCCCCAAAAAAAAATGTGCGCACCAGCTGCCACTGTAATCATGTAGAAGCTTAGCCTGCATTCTTTGAATATTGGTGTAGCTCCCTCCCTCTTGTTCTGGTGTATGTGAACAGCCTTGACGAAGTGAGTCGGCTTAATTTGGTCATTCACAACATTGGATATCAAAATAAGGGATCCTGTGCCTTTTTTGTGCATGTATCTCGGCAATAAAATATGACAGGGGTTCTAGCCATCCCCTATGCCAGTAAGAAATAAAAATAAAAATATTTCTATACTCAGTTGCTGATAGAAATTTTCCTCACTTCCCAAACTGTTGTCGCCAGAATAGCGAGGGAAAATCTATAAAAAAAAAAAAAAAAAAAACACACAGGCTGGACACACTGTAAATGTTTTTAGAAAATTATATATAATTGATACACAAATTTCTGCAATTTTAAAGATGAACTCTGTGTAAAAAATATATTTATATAAATACATTCCTCATGTGTATTCTTCCTTCAATCTGGGTGTGCTTTGTGCATTTCTTCCAGATCTGTGCAGTAATCCATTGTGCGACTTCAATAATAAAGACCGCTCACTGCTGCTCTCTCGCCTTGTGCAGGAGGGCTGGTCTTGTCTCCGCCCCCTCCTGTTGTTTTATGCAGCAGCCTGTAGTGGGTGGAGCCTGCTGGGCCCCTCCCACAGCTCTGCTCTCTACACAGGTTATGTACAGCACAGTGATGTCGATGCTAATTTTACAAGGTTATATCTGGGTTTGAAAAGGCATTCAGCTCGCATAAACAATGTAATGTAAGCACCTTGAGGGCAGGGACTGACAATGTACAATATATATATATATATATATAAAATGCTGTGTAAATTTATGGTGCTATATAAGTACCTGTAATAAATAAAATTAACAATGGAGATGAACAAAGTGTTTGTAGTGCAGCCCGTGTGATCCTCATGGCTGACCCCATAGATAGCCTAAAAAATGAAAAGCCCCCCAAAAAAAACAAAAAAAAAACGAATGTGGCCGCTGCAATATATTACATATTTGTCCTTTTTGGATTTAGATATAGGGAGAGAATGAAGGTGCTATACACACAATAGACACTAGATGGTGCACTTTGTACAGCAACACATTGTGAGCCCAACTTTATAGCAGAGAGGCTAATCAGATAACCATCAGCTCAGCACTGAATATTGAGAATGATGCTACAGCAGCTGAAAGCAGCATCTGCTAATTAAATATACCTTTTTTTAGCCTAGGTTTCCACTATTGCGACGACTTGAAGCAAAGCCTGTGTATTCTTGAGGTCTATGGACCTCAAGTCGCATCAAAGTGGGACCAAAGCAGTGCAGGGACACTGTCCGATGGGGGGACAGTTTATGGCAGAACACTGGGACAAGGGGTGGGCAGGAGGGGCATTGTGGTATCATGTGAGGTGGGGGCACAAGGGGATGAGGGGGTGTTGTGTTGGAAGGGGGCATTTTGGGGGGGGGGTGGATTTGTACTGGGAGGAGGGGAATTTTATGCTGGCATGTAATGCTTATACATATTGGGTGGGGGGCTACAGTCTGGCATGTTCACCCTGGGTTCTAGATGACCTTGTCCCAGCACTGCATTCAGCACAGCCTTGTCTAATGGTGAAGGACCCGATTTTTTTCTTCGTGTTGCAGTTCCACTTTCACTTGCAGAGCTGCATTAAATTGTGTACAATATTTCTGCTCAGAGTGCAGATTAACAAATCAGTTGACTCTGGTCCTGAGATCCATTTAGGAAGTGATACATTGATTTGGCAGAATGGGGTGTCAAACATTGGGCCTCCAGCTGTTGAGGGACTACAAGTCCCATCATGCCTCTGTCTTTGGCAATCATGCTTGTAGCTGTCAGCCTTGCAATGCCTCATGGGTCTTGTAGTTTGGCAACAGCTGGAGGGTCCACCAGTTTGATCCCTGTCATCCCGCAGTGCATGTCTCTGATTGCACTCATCGACTTCCAGTAAGCAAAGCCATTGGCCGGATGTAGAAGGCTGTCGCTGGGTGCTGTGATGTCAGTGCCCTTATATGGGCTTAGGATAGTCCGGATGAGGTGCGTTACGTCACAAGTGGATTGCTTCCCCCTGATTATCACTGACCATATTCTGAGTCTGTGCAAATCCTAGGCCATTATGAGAAGCCGGGGGATTAGGAGTCATTTGCTAAACACGGGGAATTTAATTATATATAAAAAAAAATAAAAATCTGGGATTTCCGTCAGCAGATGGAGTGAGTAGCTGAGAGCTCTCAGGGTCAAAAGTCCACTATTATATATATTGTGTATTCAGAGCGTGGAGAAAATGTTCACAAAGAACCAAAACTTCCAAGAATTATAAATATTCAAGCCCAATAGCGATAGTGTTATGGTGACGTGTATAAACACGCACTAAACTCCAAACGACAGCTGTGTTTGCTAGTAGGTAATAAACTGACATCTCACTTGTGCAAACAATTGCAACAAAAAAAATGACATGGCAAGAGCCATTACACTAAACGGCTCACAGACATCCCCCGGGAACAATGCATTCTGGGAAAACTCTTTCCGTTCAAATTTCTAAGCACCGCAGCTGATGTTTCCATCAGCTGTCAGGTGCTGTCGCCGCCATTGCCGGTAAGGGAACCCGGTAGTGAAGCATTATATGGCTTTACGCCGAGTCCCTACTGCGCATGCTCGAGGCACCGCTGCGCTCTTCTACTGGCCCGGCGGAGGGGGAAGGAGGAGGGAGCCGAGCTGCTGACGTAATTAGCTGCAGCCTGGTATCCTGGAAGTGGGGACAGGGTACCTGTCAGAGACAGATATCCCCCCCGAAAGGTGCCAAAAGTAGCACCGGAAAGGGGGAGGAGACAAATGAGTGGAAGTTCCACTTTTGGGTGTAAATCAGCTTTAATTTTGAACTGGAAATACCACATTTGGCCACTAGATGGAGCTAAGTTTCATAGGAGTTTCCTTGAATACTTAGCGCCACCTAGTGTATTTTTAATGTCTCCATCTGCTTATCCCCCATAGTTATCACCTTTTGTATCACTTGACTCTCCCTTTTAGATTGTACGCTCTAAGGAGCGTATGTGTATGTGTTTTTTAAGCGTGTCAGGACCCCACAGGGCAAGGACCGCACTATACCACAGATGGACACCAGTGGCAAAAAGTGCCCTGAGGCGATTCAGTTCGCATAGGTTGTGCTGTACAAGTCATTCATTCATTCATTCAAGGAGCAGGGCCCTCTGATTCCTCCTCTATTGAATTGTAATGTAAGGCCGGCCATACAATTTCTTTCCTGTAACCACGGGTTGCAAGAAAGAAATTTGCTTGATTCCCCAATCGGCACAGAGTGCTGACAGGGGAATCCTTCCTGATGAGAACCTGTCTTCTCCCGGTGGACGGGGGCGGGGGGAGATGTCCCCGTTGGGCGAAGACAGTGATTATGCCTATCGGCTATAGAAGTCGCTAGTGATAATCCCAAGAGAATCCGGCAGGCTGGTTGTACCCAAGTTGATCAATCGATCAACCTGGTACATTCACATTCAGCCTGTGCATTCGACCCGCGTATGGCCGGCCTTACTGTACTGGTTGCCCTAACTTTGTAAAGGCCTACAAAAACTGTTGGCGCTATATAATATAAATCCTGAATAATAATAATAATAACAGTTATATTTATGGATTTTTGGTTGATATTCGGTCTCTATCATTTAAAATACACCTATGATAAAAATTATAGACCCTTGATTTTTTTGTAAGTGGGCAGACTTACAAAATCTGAAGGGGATCAAATACATTAAAAACCTTGGATTGCGAGCATAAATTAGTTCCAGAAACATGCTTGTAATCCAAAGCACTTGTATATCAAAGCAAATTTCCCCATAAGAAATAACAGAGACCAGTGGCGTCGCTAGGGGGAGGCCTTTGGGGCTCTAGCCCCGAATCTGGGGCCCATAGCCCCGAGTCTCTGCAGGGGGCCCCAATGGGAGGGGAGGCTCTCTGGGGACTCTGATGTAAGTGAGGGGCTCTCTGGGGACCCAGATGCAAGGGGGAGGCTCTCTGGGGACCCTGATGCAAGGGGGGGGGGGGCTCTCTGGGGACCCTGATTTAAGTGAAGGCTCTCTGGGGACCCAGAGGTAAGGGGGAGGCTCTCTGGGGACCCTAATGCAAGGGGGGGGGCTCTCTGGGGACCCTGATGTAAGTGGGGGCTCTCTGGGGACCCAGATACAAGGGGGAGGCTCTCTGGGGACCCTGATGCAAGGGGGGGGCTCTCTGGGGACCCTGATTTTAAGGGGGAGGCTCTCTGGGGACCCTGATTTTAAAGGGAAGGCTCTCTGGGGACTCTAATGTAAGGGGGGGCTCTCTGGGGACCCTGATGTAAGGGGGAGGCTCTCTGGGGACCCTGATGTAAGCGGGAGGCTCTCTGGGGACCCAGATGTAAGGGGGAGGCTTTCTGGGGACCCTGATGTAAGGGGGGGTGGGCTCTCTGGGGACCCTGATGTAAGGGAGGGCTCTCTGGGGACATCGCTTGTATATAAAGTCAAAATGTATTTAAAAATTTTGCTTGCCTTGCAAAATGCTCTCAAACCACAGTTTTTACTGTAATTAATTTCCCCACTGTATAGAAAAATAGTATTATGGCCACTAGGTGGCCCTGATGAACTACATACACTATATTACCAAAAGTATTGATACACCTGCCTTTACCTGCACATGAATGGCATCCCGGTCTTGGTCCGTAGGGTTCAATATTGAGTTGGCCCACCCTGTGCAGCTATAAGGCCCCCACACATACAGACCATTTCTCAATTTTTCAGCCATCCGTGAACATCCATTTTCATTCTCTTCCGTGAAAATCCGTTTTTGAAAGCCCTATTTTTCATCCATTTAAAAAAATGGATTGGAAGAAGAAACAGATGTAAACGGATAAACTTTTTTGTTTTTGCATGAAAAAATGGCTCCGGGACTCAAGTGGTTAAGCTGTCAGATGTAAAAAAAAAACGATGACAAAAGGATGAAAAACTTTATCTATTTTTTCTTTGAAAAAAAGTGACAGAACTGATCAAATGAAAGGTCTGCGTATGTGAAAGGGGCTTAACAGCTTCATCTCTTCTGGGAAGGCTGTACACAGGGTTTAGGAGTGTGTCTATGGGAATGTTTGACCATTCTTCCATTATTCCTATTACCAAAAGTATTGGGACGCCTGCCTTTACACGCACATAAACTTTAATGGCATCCCAGTCTTATGCCGCGTACACACGGTTGGAATTCTTGTCGGAAAAAGCTCTGATGGTTTTCCCGTCGGAATTCCAACGGAATTTTGCTCAAACTGTCTTGCTTACACACGGTCACACCAAATTCCGACGGTCAATAACACCGCGGCATACAACACGTTCCACGCCACTATAAAAGGGAAGTTTAATGCTTCTGAGCATGCGTCGAATTGTTTCCGAGCATGCGTCTGAGTTTTGCGTGTCGGAATTGCATACACACGATCGGAAAATCCGATAGAAAGGTTTTCCGTCGGAAAAATTAAGAACAGGTTCTCAATCCAAAGTCCGTCGGAAATTCCGACAGAAAAAGACAGATGGGCATACACACGGTCGGAAAATCCGATGAAAAGCTCCCATCGGACTGTTTCCATCGAAAAATTCCGACCGTGTGTACGCGGCATTAGTCCGTAGGGTTCAATATTGAGTTGGCCCACCCTTTACAGCTATAACAGCTTCAACTCTTCTGGGAAGGCTGTCCACAAGGTTTAGGAGTGTGTCTATGGGAATGTTTGACCATTCTTCCAGAAGCGCATTTGTGAGGTCAGGCACTGATGTGAGGTCAGGCGTGGATTTTGTCGGAATGTCCGATCGTGTGTACGCGGCATAAGTGTTGGGCAACTGTGGCAGGTCTCCCATTCTGCCAGACAGGGTTGTGCTGTGTGGCAGAGCTGTGTTAATCTTAGGACTGGATGGACAGAAATTCAAAGCCTTTGGTAGGTGATTCAGTCCCCATGTACGGTATGTAGTTCATCCGTCTCTGGAGTTCAGCGAACGAACGATGGCAGATCATTAAACCGATTTCACTTGCTGCATGGAGTGTCCCTCTAACCTTTAAATAGAAGACATCGATTTCCCATCCCTCTGAATCCAACTTTCGGAATGAGGGCATCGCATTGTGAAATGATATCTAGGAACGTGGAAATATTTCACCCTGGATGGTATGTATGTAGGTTATGTGTAATAATAGTTACAGCGCGCCTTGTGGGATCCGAGTGCCGCGCTTTACATACCTAAATAGATCCGACCGGAGACAGGTGTGACTCGTAGCACAGGAAGTCTCCCAGATGGCACGATGCTCAATGCGCGTATTATAATGTAATTAAGATTTTAGCGGGCCCATATGTCACATAACAATGATCCCCGTCGTATTGTGACACCGCGTTCCATAAATATCTTTTATGGTGCGCCAAAGAGAGAGGGTATGAAGCCTTAATGGAAAAATAAATAGCTAATTTTATTTAGTACGTTGGGGGCCACTAAATTCTATCATGTTTTTTTTTTTTTGGTAGCGGCTCAGTGGTTAGCACTTCTGCCTTGCAGCAGCAGGGGTCCTCAGTTCAAATTCCAACTGGGATCCTGTCTACATGGAGTTTGCATGTTCTCCCTGTGCTTGCATGGCTATCCTCTAGGTACTCCCATTCCCTCCACACTCCAAAGACAGGCTGGTGGGGTAAGGCTGAAAAACTGACAGGCGGACCCGATCGGAACCTCCATCCTTCTCTATGGAGTGGCAGATGACACTTCGTGCGGACACCGCCGGCATCCAAACCGTTCCAATCCGCTAAAAATCAGGGATGCGTTTGGTGGTTCGGATCAGATGACTGTCGGATGGAAACGGACAGGTGGTCTATTTCCATCCGACCGTCCCATAGAGAACAGAGGGTTGTGTCCATGTCTGCTCTGCATCATCGGAGCGGACACAGACCTGTTATCCGCCTGCTCAGTGGAGTGATCCCCTGCTGAGCGTGCAAATCCACTGCTGGCGTCCGCCCCCGTGTGAAAGGACGCTTATGCTTGTTTTTTTCTGGTAGCCACTTATTGGTTAGCACTTCTGCCTTGCAAAAACAGTCCTCAGTTCAAATCCCAACCAGAGCATGGAGTTTGCATGTTCTTCCTGTGCTCATGGGCGTTCGCAGGTAGGGGCAAGGGGGGGCAAGTGCCCCCCCCCCCCCCGGAATCAGGGATCGGATCAGGAGTTTGTTCCCCACTCGGTCTTTATCCTAGCGCTGGCGGCCGGCCCTGTCCTCGCCCAGAATGAAAATGGGTCTAGCCAGCTGCTGGCCATCATGGACATCCGACTGGCATGCAAGCTCCCGTACTGAGCTTTACACACACCACTGGGACATAGGGGCACTTGAGGGACTGCAGACAGGGCTAGGGGGTCCCTCTCTCTGACCCACCATCACCCCTCTCTGTCACCCCTCTGTCTTTTTCACCCCCCCCCCCTCTCTGTCACCCCACCCCTCTGTCTCTCTCTGTCACATTTATCTCTCTCTGTCATCCCCCTCTGTCTCTTTCTGTCACCCCCTCTCTGTCACCCCCTCTCTCTGCCACCCCCTCTGTCTCTCTCTGTCACCCCCTATGTCTCTTTCTGTCACCCCCCTCTCTCTGTCACCCCCCTCGTCTCTCTCTGTCACTCCCCACATCTCCTGTACTACGTCTGCAAGCTCTGACCGTGATAATGACATTGTCGAAAAGGGTCAGAGCATGGGTGACCTTAAAATTATGCCCCCCCTGAAAAAAGTTCTGCGGACGCCTATGCCTGTGCTTATGTGGTTTTCGTATAAGTACTCATCCAGCACTCCAAAAACGTGCGGGTAGGTTAATTGTCTCCTGTCTGTGCATGTGAGGTAGGGACCTTAGATTGTAAGCTCTTTGACAGCAGAGCCTGATGTGAATGTGCAGTACAGTATGTAAAGCGCTGTGTAAATTGCTGGCGCTATATATATATATATAATATATATACAGTATATATATTGTAACACCCTCTAGTTAGTGAGGTGCTAGAGTGAGGTTTTTCTCTGGCAGTGTAGGTAAATTTAGGCAGGCCTAGCTGGCCGCTAGGCCTGTTTGTTTTCATTCTGGGCTGGGAGTGGCTCAGGGTAGCAGCTGATGACTCACAGGCAGCGTTACTTCTCAGTTACCTCCCTCTTCCTTCTGGAATTTTCTATAAGAAGAGGGGAAGAGAGGTGGAGCTGCCTGGGGTATCTTAAAGTAATTGTAAAGGATCGTTTTTTTTTTTGTTTTTTTTAAATAACAAACATATTATGCTTACCTCCACTGTGCAGTTCGTTTTGCACAGAGCGGCCCTGAACAACCTCTTTTGGGGTCCCCTGGCGGCTCCTCCCCGCATCAGATAACCCCCTAGGAGAAACGCTCTCCCGAGGGGGGTTACCTTGCGGGCGCGCTCCCGAGTCCAGCATTTGCGTCCACAGACACGAATGCTGGACTCAGCCCCGCCCGCAATTCGGAACGCCAAGATGTGAACGGAGGCTCAGGTGTTTGAAATGAATGGAATTTTGCTTGTTGGGCATTTTTGGAGCTTTAGCGCTGAGCGTTTTACATGCTGAAAATCACTCAGCTGTGAATGGGGGTCTTGCAAATCAATGCTCCCGCTCTTGGTCCTGCAGCCTGAGGGGGGGGGGGCACCATAAGTACTAAACGGCTGCAGGTTGGGCACCAGGGCAATATATGGTATTTTCTATGTATCCTGTCCTTATTCCCACACTTCTTAGTTCAATGTTGTCCCACTAGAGCATGCGCACAAGTAACCTCCAGAAATGTGCAAGGGGGGCCCCAAGGTTTTGACTGATGTACAGAAATGCTTGAAAAAAGAGGCAGTTACACTCCGAAACACACATAGCCACGCTCCCCGCACTGCGCGCCCCCCCCAGATGTGACATCACTTTCGGTTAGGGTTGCCACCTTTTCTTCAAACCCGAACACTTTAGCGGCTCACAGAAATCTTTTTTTACAGTATAAACTATGCATATATTTTGCAATTAAATAACATTTCTAATCAAATGAAGTTAATCACAAGAGATCCCCCTTTACATGAGAGTGCACAGAGTTCCCCTTTACAACAGAGTCCACAGAGTTCCCTTTCACTGTAAGGGGGGGACTCTGCAGACTCTGATGTAAGGGAGAACTCTGGGGACTCTGACATAAGGGATGCTCTGGGAACCCTGATCTAAGGAAGAACACTGAGAACTCTGATGTACGGAGAGGACTCTGATGTAAAGGAGAACACTGGGGCCTCTGGTGTAGAGGGGAACTCCGATGTAAGGGGTGCTCTGAGAACCCTGATTTACCTTAGTGTACTCACTCAGAGGCAGGAGAGAGAAGGAGGGAGACTTCAGTCACAGACAGGGATGGATGGTGAGCTCACTCACCCCTTGGCACCTCTCATCCAGACTTCAAATTTATGGCCCCCACTTTCCTTTTCTGAGGCACAGCGCTAGGGATTGAAGTGTGGGCAGACAAAGAGGTGTAAGGGCGGGAGGAAGAGGAGCAGATTGAGCCCTCTCTCCTCTCCCATCTGTGTGTCTGTGGGGGGGGGGGGGCGATTGTTAGTGCTGGCTTTGGGCAGTGTGAAAGAGAATGTAACAGACACTCTCAGCTTAGACAACTGCAGCCAGCTACCCTGCTGGGAAGCCACAGTCTGGTCTGAATAATGTGTCCGGGTTGCAGGTGGTCTGGAACCCGAACGCATGATTCCAAACCCGAACTGTCCGGGTGAATTTCCGGACAGGTGGCATTGGCAACCCTACATTCGGTGGTAAACTGATGTGCTTTAAAGAAATAAGAAACAAATAGGTGATTTGGCCCATGTGCCCTTCAGTTTAGGGTGTCGGAGTTGGTCTTTAAAACAGGAGCTGCGGGTAGCAAGGACTGGCATCCTGATGCGGGTAGCAAGGACTGGCATCCTGATGCGGGTAGGTAGGACTGGCAACCTGATGTGATTGAAGAAGCGTGACATTGCCGGATGTGATTTTGTAAAAGCTGAATCTAGAACATACAAATAGCCCAAAAATAGCCCAGCCCCGAGGGCCACAGGGACAAGGTGTGTGGATCAGGGGTGTCACCACAATTGTCACTTTGTCACTTCTGTTTTAGACAGCAGAGCTGTGAACTATGAGAGACGTTCACCTCCAGGAGAGGTACAGAGCGTGTCAGATATAGGAATGTGGATTAGTAGCAAAGACAGCTCCGGGCTCATAGAAAGTATTTATCTTTAGGGCCGCCCCTCCCCTCTGTGTTTCTTGGCACATAATATAATATATGTAATATATGATGTATTTTTTGTTCTTGCAGGGGTGCTCAGGATTGGTCAGAACAGAAGCCAGTTATGGACGGTGTAGGATGTTCAGATTTTATACCGCAGCACACAGTGCGGAAAACCATTAAAATTGCTGCACCATTTTTAATGTCTGCAGCCATTTTTTATTTATTTTTGTAAAGCTGACCCACGCTTTTCCTATTCAGTTCCTGGTCACCAACAGGGCTCTTTGCCAAGTGCCCCTTCTCTAAAAAGAGATCCATGCTCGGATTGCTTTTCAGAGGTGTTTAACCACTTCAATACCAGGCACTTTCCCCCCTTCCTGCCCAGGACAATTTTCAGCTTTCAGCGCTGTCGCACTTTGCATGACAATTGCACGGTCATACAACACTGCACCCAAACTACATTTTTATAATTTTTTTCCCACAAATAGAGCTTTCTTTTGTTGGTATTTGATCACATCTGCATTTTTTATTTTTTGCTAAACAAACTAAAAAAAGTTTTCCTTCGTTTGTTATAAAAATTCGTTTTCTCCTTCACTGATGGGCACTGATGAGTTGGCGCTGATGAGGAGGCACTGAAATGTAGAATTTATGGGCTCTGATAGGCTTCACTGATATGCAGCACTGATGTGCACTAATAGGCGACACTAATGAGGAGGCACTGATATGTGGAATTGATGGGCTCTGATAGGCTACACTGATATGCAGCACTGATGTGCAGTGATGGGCGCTGATAGGTGGCACTGATGAGGTGGCACTGATATGTAGAATTGATGGGCTCTGATAGGTTACACTGATATGCAGCACTGATGTGCACTGATGGGCACTAATAGGCGACACTGATGAGGAGGCACTGATATGTAGAATTGATAGGCTCTGATAGGCTACACATATGTGCACCGATGGGCACTAATAGGCAACACTGATGGGCACTGATAAGCGACACTGATGGGCACTGATAAGTGGCACTCATGGGCACTGATAGGTGGCACTGGATAGGCAGCACTGATGAGGAGGTATTGACAGACATTACTGATTGGCATCTGAAATGCACTGACAGGCATTACTGATGGGGCACTGATTGGCACATTTATGGGCACTAATTGGCACTTTTATGGGCACTGAGAGGTGTTACTGATTGGGCACAGACTGGCAGCTTATGGGCACTGATTGGCAGCTGATGGGCACCTCTCATGGGAGCTGCGCTGATAATCAATGTGCTGATTATCAGCGCAGATCCCCCCTCTGACAGGGAGAGCCGCCGATTGTCTCTCCCTGTCAGCGCGAACTGAGGAAAGCCGTTTACCGGCACTTCCTGGTTCACGCTTTGATCAGCTGTGATTGGTCACAGCTGATCACATGGTAAGGAGCCTCTGTCTGAGCTGTCAAAAAAAAAGTGGGCGGTTACACTCTGCAGAGCTCATTTGGGAGAGCTCTGAAAGCTGATTGGAGGGAATGGGCACACCCCCTTCACACAGCATACAGGAATAGAGCTGAGGTTGTCAATTACAGGCTGCGTGCTGGAGCTCCCTCCTCTGTCACCAATTTTGTCTTGGTGTCAGGAAAACTTGTCTAAAGTGATTCTTGCGGATAGTCCAGAATTTATAAAGCTTGTCTGAGCTGTCAAAGAAAGGGGGCAGAGAGCTTAAGTTACACTCTGCACAGCTCTTTTGGGAGAGCTGTGAAAGCTGATTGGAGTGAATGGGCACACCCCCCTTCACACAGCTCACAGGGACAGAGCTGAGGCTGTCAATCACAGGCTGTGTGCTGTCCCTGCAACTTCAAGTGCAACTTGGCTGACATCTGTGTGACTTCACGCACAGATGGCTATGCAAGTCACACCTGAAATCGCAAAAAATATTGCAGGAACTTTTTTTTTTCAAATTGGTGCGACACCTCAAAGTCGGAGTCGCACCGATTTTGAGGATTTTTTTTCATACGTTTTCACCCAGGACAGCCCATTTATTTTTTAATGCGACAAAAACCCAAAAGAAGCTCCTGCATGAACTTCAGTGTGTCTTTTATTTCTGCATTTTAAGCCCATAGATGTCCATGGCAGCGTGTCAAAACACTGCGTTTCAAGGCATTGCTAACAGGTATCAACAAAGCTTGGTCAATGGCTGTTAACCCCATCCACTCCAAATTTTAAATTCAAAATCACATTGAAAACACGCATCGGAGTGCATCAAGACGCAAAGGAAACGCATACTGGCGCATGACAGCGCACCTGCTTAATGTTACAAAACACCTCTCTATGCAATTGCATTGGGCCCTTTATCTGGATGTTGCGGATAGGGGTTGCCACTTATTCTTCAAGCCAAACCTGAACACTTTAGTGGCGCACAGCAAATATATATATTTGTAGCATAAACTATAGGATTGTAACAGACCCCGGACACCTTTGGGCGCTCCAAAGAGAATAGTAAATGTGCATAGTGCCCCCCAGTGGCGGCTGGTGCTCTAAAGTTTTGGGGGGGCGCAAACATTTTTTGAAAAAAAAAATCATCAATTGTAGCCACTGTGCCCATCAAACACAGCCACTGTGCCAAAACGCTGCCACTGTGCCCATAAAATGCTACCACTGTACCATTAATCAGTGCCACTGTGCCATCAATTGCAGCCACTGTGCCAAACGCTGCCACGTTGCCAATTAAACGTTGCCACTGTGCCAAACGCTGCCGCTGTGCCCATCAAACATAGCCACTGTGTCAAAAGCTGCCACTGTGCCCATTAAACGTTGTCACTGTGTCAAACACAGCCACTGTGCCAAACGCTGCCACTGTGCCCATCAAACGCTGCCACTGTGCCCATCAAACGCTGCCACTGTGCCCATCAAACGCTGCCACTGTGCCATCAGTTGCAGCCACTGTGCCAAACGCTGCCACTGTGCCCATTAAAAGCTGCCACTGTGCCATTAAAAAAAGGTGCCACTGTGCCCATCAAGCGCAGCCACTGTGCCCATCAAACGCTGCCACTGTGCCATCAACTGCAGCCATTGTGCCAAACGCTGCCATTGTGCCCATTAAACGCTGCCACTGTGCCCATCAAACGCTGCCACTGTGTCATCAAACACTGCCACTGTGCCAAACGCTGCCAGTGTGCCCATCAAATGCTGCCAGTGTGCCCATCAAATTCTGCTAGTGTGCCCATCATATGCTGCCAGTGTGCCCATCAAATGCTGCCAGTGTGCCCAATAAATGCTGCCAGTGTGCCCTTGAATGCCCCCAGTGTGACCGCCCGCTAGCCGTCTGCCTGGCACTTACCCTGTGGGTTAGCGGGTGACAGCGATGAGCGGGGTCCTCCATATGTATCCTGCCATCCTCATCTCCCATCCTCTCCTCCTGATAGGCGTCCAATAGCGGCGCCTGTCTTTTCAGCCAATCAGGTGACAGGTAACAGACCCAAGCACCTGATTGGCGGAGAGGCAGTTTAGTGTTAGGAAAGCGAATAGTCATTCGCTTTTCTAACACAGCTGAGTGACCTGCGAGCGCACAGCTTGGTAGACTATGGATCTAATCAGGTTCTTCAAAAACACCCCGTCGCTGTAATTCAGGCGCCCGAAAAGGGTGACGGCCATAGATAGATTCATGCAATGCATGAATCTATCTATTGGTGATAGAGAAGGTGGCAGGATAGAGGGGGCGGCGCCCGTTCGCCCCTTAATGCACAGGCCGCCACTGGTGCCCCCTCACCCTCCTATGGGGCCCTGTTCTGAGCTACACTCCTGTCTGAATATTGTGTCCGGGTTTCAGGTGGACTGAAACCCAAACACATGATTCAAAACCCCGAACTGTCCGGGTGAATCCCGGACAGGTGGCAACCCTAGTTGCAGAGCTCGGGGGCCCTATAATGATTTGCATTGTGGCCTATCATATAGAGAGCCCCAGCCCGGGTTACATGCCGCCTTCCCCTCCGCCGGGCGGCTCTTCCTCTGCCTGTCTCGGCTTCCCAGCAATCTAAATATATAACAATGACGGTGAAAAATGTATTTTACGACCCGCGCCGGCCCATTTATATCCATATTGTGTGCTGGATAATGAGCGGCAGAGCACCCGTCCCTGCCAGGGCTATGATAAATAATTCTCATTCTAAGGACGCTCTCCTGCTGCTGGCTCGCCAAGACGCTTTTGCTGCACGCTCGGGGCTGGAGATATATAAAGGCATTAGTGAATCTCGCCAAAGGGTCAGGAGGGGAGGGGCTTTCTGGAAGCAGAAATGGATGGAGGGATCTCAATTACAAATCAAAAACACCTCTTGAGTCTTCTGCATGGCAAGCAGCATTAGCCTGGCATGGCACCGGGATATTGTGGCAGGCAGGGTAGAGATAAACTGCCTGCGGACATTTTATTCTGAGATCTAATTATAAATATTCCCCACGGGGGTCTGCACAGTGTAGACTTAAGGAAACGATTCGACTGGCATCAAAGGGGAGCCGCTGGAAAAAAACCGGTCGCCCCCAAAGCCCCCCCCCCCCGCAACCCCTTGTAATTCTTCGGGCAGCTCCATAATACAACATTGACTCTGTACGGTTACCAGTTTTTTTTAGCTGCTTCTGGGCTCTTGAGGGTAAAGGCAAAATGCACCCGGGGTGTTACAAAAACACTGGTAGCTGTAGAATGCCGCGTTAAAAACGTGAGTTTGGCTGCGTTTTGCAGACTTTTTTTTATTAGTGTTTTGCCGCGTTTTTTATCGTATTTTTTGAAAAAAACAATACTCCCACAAAAGCTTGAGGCTCAACACTCAAAAACACCGGATAGCTGCGTTTTTTAGCGTTTTTCAGCGTTGGGGCATTTTTACAGCTGAAAAGCCTCTCTTCAGCTCTAACAGGTAATATGTAGCTGGTTTCTGTTTTTTTTTACTAAGCTATTAGAGAAACAAATATTAACCACGTCCCGTCCGCCATATTGTCAACTGATGGGCAGAGGGCGACTCTCTCATTCTAGGAGGACGTCATATGGCATCCTCCCACTCTCGCCGTGCATGCGCATCCATGGGGGGCACGCGGTGCTCTGATCGGTGGTGCACTCTGTCCTTGGGACATGACGCATCACCGATCCCGGTAAAAAAGCCGATGGCGAGGCTCTTTACCCATGTGATCAGCTGTGTCCATTCATGTAAGCAAGGAAAAGCTTTCCTCTCCTCACACTGACAGAGTATGAGAAGAGCCGACCAGCAGCATTTCCTTACAGGGGAGATCTGCACAGATAATTAGTCCCCTGATTACCAGTGCGGCCCCAACAGTGCCCATCAGTGATGCCAGTCAGTGACCATCAGTGATACCTATCCGTGCTGCATATTCATGCTTATCAGTACTCTCCGCACGCTGCCCGCTCTCGGCTCCTCCCCTTTCCTTAAAAGGGGAACTAAATTTTAAAGTGGCCATGCTGTGCTGGCCAGCTCCTGTCATGTGGCCCCTCCGCCTATTTACTTTTGTCCTTTGCTCCGGGGCTTTCTGTATATTAGTGCCGCCTATGAGTGCCCATCAGTGTCGCCTATCAGTGCTGCCTATTCATGCTTATCAGTGCTGTATATCAGTGCTGCCTATGAGGGCCCATCAGTGCTGCATATCAGTGCCCATCAGTGTCGCCTATCAGTGCCACCTATTCGTGCTTATAAGTGCTGCATATCAGTGCTTATCAGTGCCACCTATCAGTGCTGAATATCAGTGCCACCTATTCGTGCTTATCAGTTCTGCATATCAGTGCTCATCAGTGCCACCTATCAGTGCTGCATATCAGTGCCGCCTATTCTTGCTGATGAGTGCTGTATATCAGTGCCCATAAGAGCTGCATATCAGTGCCACCTATTTTTGCTTATCAGTGCTGCATATCAGTGCCCATCAGTGTCACCTATCAGTGCCACCTATCAGTGCCCATCAATGCTGCATATCAGTGCCTATTCTTGCTTATCAGTTCTGCATATCAGTGCCCATCAGTACTGCACCTATCAGTGCCACCTATCAGTGCCCATCAATGCTGCATATTAGTGCCTCCTGATCAGTGGCACCTCATCAGTGCCCCTCAGTGCCCTTCAGTGCCACCTCATCAGAGCACATCAGTGAAGGGGAAAAAATTAACAAAATTTTATAACAGAAACTAAGAAACATTTTCAGACTTTTTTCATTTCTTTTAAGCAAAAAAATAAAAACCGCAGTACGTAATTAATCAGGTTGAACAAAGACCATCTAGTCAAAAGTCCATATAGTTCAACCAATAGGATATAAAAAAAGAATAAATACCCCCATAAGATAGCTCTATCTGTCTCAAAAACATGATTCCAATTTAGTTTGGGTACAGCGTTGTACGACCGCGTAATTATCATTCAAAGTGTGACAGCGCTGAAAGCTGAAAAATGGCCTGGGCAGGAAGGGGGTGGAAGTTCCCAGTAGTTAAGTGGTTTAAGGGCAACTACAGGTAGAATCAGGTTAATACAATGCAGGTGTTAAAGTCAGAGAGTACAGGAAATTCACCCGGGGTGGTCTATCTATCATCAAAAACTGCTGTGCGAATGCTAAGGCATTGCAAGTAACATTTGTATTTCCTGTGATCATCAGTTCCAGTTAGTGGCCCTAATGCAGTATTTACCCCCAAAATACTGCAGTAAGGAAAATGCTACATTATGGCCACTAGATGGTGCTGATGATCATAGGAAAAGTGCAGAAAAATAAAATAAGGGTGTTCATGAGTGGCCCACCGGTATTTAGATTACACATCAAATCAAGCAGATGTATATAAAAAGGTTTACATATTGAATTTTATTACAAATGTTAAAAACATCTAATACCATTAACTTGTTCAGATCCGCGCTATAGCTGAATGACGGTTACAGCGCAGACCTACTTTGCCAGGGGATTGACAGCGTGAGGAGAAAAAAAAAACGTCGATCACCGGCGGCTCTGAGAGGGACATCGGTCCCGATAAAGGAGAGCTCCCGCCAGCTCATCTGTGCCCACCTGTGCCACCTGCCAGTGCCACCTACCAGTGCACAACAGTGTCGCCTACCAGTGCCCACCAGCGCCACCTACCAGTGCCACCCATCAGTGCCCACCCATCAGTGCCCACAGTGCCACCTATCAGTGTCACCAATCAGTGCCTCATCGACAGTGCTGCCCATCAGTGTCACCTACCAGTGCCCATCAGTGCCATCTATCAGTGCCACCCATCAGGGCCCATCAGTGCCGCCTTATCTGTGCCCATCAGTACCACCTTATCTGTCCCCATCAGTGCTGCCTTATCTGTGCCAATCAGTGCTACCTTATCTGTGCAGCCTATCAATCCCCACCAGTGCAACCTATCAGTTTCCACCAGTGTCGCCTCATCAGCGCATATCAATTAAGGAGAAAAATTACCTGTTTGCAAAATTTTATAACAAACTATGAAACATGATTTTTTTTTTTTTTTTAAATGTTCCATCTTATTTTGTTTGTTTAGCAAAAAATAAAAACCCCAGCTGTGATCAAATACCACCAAAAGAAAGCTCTATTTGTGGGAAAAAAATTATAACAATGTTATGCAGGTTATCTATTGATACTATCTGGTTCTAAATTGGTATTCCTATCTTTATCTTTGTAAGGAATCATTAGACCTATATCTGTAAGTTGGTCCTGAGGAAGCTACGCAATCAGCAAAACATGTTGACCAGCGATTGAAATACACGCACCTCCACTCTCCTAGGTTGGAGTATAAGTATATCAGTAAGAGGTGTATGTATAGTGGTCCTAATTGGGACCTATGTATAATATTGTGATGATTTTCTTTTTACGATTTGTGCGTTATTTTTTTTTTTTAAATGTTGTAAATAAAGATTGATATATTTTTTTATAAATTGGATTTTGTCTCATGTGGATGCCAGTGAAATCCATCATCAGCAGGATTGTTCCTTGCAAATTGTGTATTAAAAATTTTGGATGCGGCACGGTGGAGGTCTTCCTATTTGTCCCCCCATATATGTATTTTGTCTGTGGATGTAGCTGTTTACTTGGAGATTAGCTTTTAAAAAATATTTTGAAAAATAGAGCACATACATTACTTTTCTCTAAATATTTTAGGGATCATTCACTACCAGGGGTATGTTTATAAAAAAAATCCACAGAGCTTTTCATACTTGGAAACTGTATGTACATCCGTCCTGTACGAATGCTGGCGAAATCGTATGTAGCTCGGCAATTTCCCCTCCTGGTTGGATGTTCATTTATAGGAATAGGAGAATTCTGCTGTATGGCCACTAGATGGCGCCGACAAACATAATAAATAAGTATTTATATAATCTCCATCTAGTGGCCATAATGCGGTATTTTTGATTCACGCTATTCTTATCAAGGAAGAACATCTGACCTGGAGAGAAAATAGTCTAGTAACATTTGATTTTGCCAGCATTTACCCAAAACAAATGTAAATGTGTAAATGCAGCTTTGAAGGACTTATAGCTCCCCAAATTTTGCTATAACTACGTAAATTAACCAGTCATTTTTTTTAGCAGCCTCTCCAAATTATTTTTTCATGCCAAGGATTGTGTTTCATATTCACTCAAGCCCTTGTGATGGTAGGATTGCGTTTCATTTCCAATATTGCTTCTATTATTGGATAAATGTTCTCACATATACAGATCCAGCTGGTGTAAAAACACTAATTAAACACAAATGTATCTCCGTGTAGTAAAGTGAGCACTTTGTACTGATGACCGTTTTTTATGCCGGATCAATAAAGTAACACAAAGGAGTACATCCCCCCATCCCAAAGGCCAGGGATAGGACACTTACTATACTCAATGCATCAATACATCATACATTATACATGATGAGGAGCACATAGACAATGGAGCTTGTTAATGAAGACGGAAGTAGAAATTCTGATTTTGGCAGTAAAATGAACTTGTGGTTATTAAAATGTTTTAAAGGATAAGTGTGCTTTTAAACAAAGTGAATTTTTCCTTTCTGCCCGTTCCATTCACCTTACCTAACCCACCTTCCCCCTCCACAGATGCATACTTACCACCATTCAACGGATGTGGTTCTGCTGTTTGTTGGCATTTATTGGTTACATAATTAATCAGGTTGAAGAAAGACCATCTAGTCAAAAGTCCATATAGTTCAACCAATAGGAGAAAAAAAAAAGAATAAATAGAAACCATGAATAAATAGTAAATAAGAAAAAAAAATGTTATATATATATATATATATATATATATATATATATTATATATATATATATATATATATATATATATATATATAAATAATAATAATAATAATAATAATAAATACATAATTAATCAGGTCGAAGAAAGACCATCTAGTCAAAAGTCCATATAGTTCAACCAATAGGAGGGGAAAAAAAAAAGAATAAATAGACACAATGAATAAATAGTAAATAAGAAAAAATTTTAAAAAATTAAATATATATATATATATATATATATATATATATATATATATATATAATAATAATAATAATAAATACATAATTAATCAGGTTGAAGAAAGACCATCTAGTCAAAAGTCCATATAGTTCAACCAATAGGATATAAAAAAAAAGAATAAATAGAAGCAATGAATAAATAGTAAAAAATAAAAAAATAAAAATAAATATATATATAAATAATAATAAATACATAATTAATCAGGTTGAAGAAAGACCATCTAGTCAAAAGTCCATATAGTTCAACCAATAGGATAAAAAAAAAAGAATAAATAGAAACAATGAATAAATAGTAAATAAGAAAAAAAAAATAGATATATAATCAATAGTACATAGAATAAATAATAAAAAAAATTAATTAATAAAAAAAAAACAGCAAAGGTGATCAAATACCACCAAAAGAAAAGAAAGCTCTATTTGTGGGAATAAAAGGACAATTTAGTTTGGGTGCAACGTCGCACGACCGTGCAATTGTCAGTTAAAGCGACACAGTGCCGTATCACAAAACGTGCTCTGGTCAAGAAGGGGGTAAACCCTTCCTGGGGCTGAAGTGGTTAATGAAAGCTACAGGTTTAATCCCAAAGAAGAAGAAATGCAAGAAAGCAAAGTGGCTATCTGATGAGGCCATACGAATAGCTGAACAAAGAAGGAAGGCAAAAGGCAATGGAGAAAGAGGAAAATATACCCAACTGAATGCAGACTTCAGCGGATAGCAAGAAGAGACAAAAAGACCACCTTAAACAATCAAAGAAAACAATTAGAGGAAAACAACAGAATGGGCAAGACTGGAGAGCTTTTCAATAAAATTGGAGATAGCTAGGGAAAGTTTTGTGCATAGAGGGGCATGCGAATAGACAAAAATGGCAAGGACCTGACAGAAGCAGAAGAGATGGCAAGAATACACAGAGCTATAGTAGAATGATCTGAATGTCCCATATAACCACGATGATGCAATCACTGACCTTGAACCGGATATCCTGGAGAGTGAAGACAAGTGGGCCTTAGAAAGCATTGCTAATAATAAAACTAGCGGAAGTGATGGTATCCCAGCTGAGATATTTAAAATCCTAAAAAATGATGCCGTTAAAGTGCTGCACTCAATATACCAACAATGGCCACAGGACTGGAAGAGGTCCGTCTACATTCCGATACCTAAGAAAGGCAGCGCCAAAGAACGTTCAAACTACCGTACGATCGCACTCATCTCACACACTGGCAAGGTTATGCTGAAAGTCCTACAAGCTAGGCTTCAGCAGCATGTGCTGCCACAAGTACAAGCTGGATTTCGAAGATGGCAGAGGAAGAGATCAAATTGCCAACATTCGCTGGATCATGGAGAAAGCAAGAGAGTTCCCGAAGAATGTCTACTTTTGCTTTACTGAGTAAAGCCTTCGATTGTGCGGGTCACAACAAGATGTGGCAAATGCTGAAAGAAATGGGAATATCAGACCACCTCACCACCAGTGCGGCAAGGATGTACAGTGGAACCTCGGATTACGGGGATAATACTTTCCAGGAGAATGCTGGTAATCCAAAGTACTCGCATATCAAAGCGAGTTTCCCCATTGAAGTCAATGGAAACGAAAATAATTTATTCCGAATTTACTTCAATGGCATGCAATACCGCAATACTACTGAAATACTGCATTTCCAACCGGCGCCGATCGGCGACGTTCGGCGACGTTCGGCTCCCCCTCCTCAGGCCAAACGCGGTACTGCACACCGCTTTGGCCTGAATCGGAAATGACCTGATGTTGGGCAGCATGGAAGGAAAAAGTAGAAGAGGACAGAAAACGAGATGGATAGATAGCATCATCGAAACAATGAACATGAATTAAACCAAACTCTAGGCATGGCGGTCTTTAATATTGATAGGACCCTGGGCAAAACTTTTTTTGCCCCCCCCATGCAGTTTCGCTCTCCACCTGCTCTGAAACATACAATAAATAGCAGCTAGACTCAAAATCAGTTTACTGAATCAGATCAGACAGCTATTGCGATTGGTTGCCAGGGGTTACAGTGTATGATTACCGCTCACTGACTGGTTGCTAGAGGTTACAGCACACATTACGGCTCACTGATTAGTTGCTAGAGGTTACAGCACATGATTTCTGCTTGTAGATTGGTTGCTAGAGATTACTGTGGATATAACCCCAGTGGGGCATGATATACATATCAATGCCGCTGGCCGCCGCTATTTACATATGAATGCTGCCGCTATTTACATATGAATGCTGCCGCTATTTACATATGAATGCTGCCGCTATTTACATGTAAACACAGGGTCTGCAGGTGAGTCGTCTGTACACAACAATAGGGCAGAGCTGGGCAGCATTAGTAGCAGCACTTCACACTGAGATATTGGGACACAGCACAGGACTAAAACCTCAAGGGACAAGGGAACTTAAACCAGGATAGTTGGCAAGTATGAGGCAGCTGCTTTGGGCCCCACAACAATGCCAGGGCCCCAGGGCAGCTGCCCCTTTTGCCCTGCCTGAAAAGCGGCCCTGGCTCTGGGAGGCAATGGAGGACAGAAAAGCCTGGCGCACTATGGTCCATGAGGTCACGAAGAGTCGGACGCGACTAAAGGGCTGAACAAAAACAACAGGTTTAAAAATATGGAAAATCGCCTTTTGAAATCAAATGAACATATTAAGCCCCCCGTTTACACTGGTGCGACTTGTCATGAGATTTGGCAATTGAAAATCGCATGACAAGTCGCACCACATACCGACGATCAGAGAGGAGTTTTCCAGCGTAATTTATGCCCATACCTGCCTAAACACAGACATACGTGTGTACATTTATTCTAATGGCTAGAATAAATGAATATTGTAGGCAGTAGAATGAGTTTACGCTCCTACACCTAAACGCAGTACGTGCGCAAATTCTCATACATACGTCCGTAACAGGGTTGCCAACCTCCCGCAGCATTTTTTACTGACAAAACGTGGAAAATTTACTGGCGGAGCACATTTTTTTTATGGGCAACCTGAGAAAAATTACAGAAGTCCTATTGAAAACTAACACAGTGAATATTTGAACAGTATAAACATGATATGGAAACACCTATAACAAAGTAAGTTGCTTGATTTACACTTAAAAAGTCAACACAACATGAAATTATCAGCCCCTAATATTTACTGGCAGTTTTTTTTAAAAAAACAAGATTTTTACAAACTGTCAGTAAATTTACTGGCGGTTGGCAACTCTGGTCCATAAACGTGCATTAAAACACCATGCTAAAGGCAAGTTTTGGTAGAAAAAAAAATGCAGCATAATTTAATATGCATGAGGCCTAAAAATGTATCAGTGGTAAAAACTGATAGGAATGAATGAAGCCTGCAAGGAAATCTATGTTGTGTGATCAGCTTTATTTTAACTGGTGACCCCCCCCCCTGTGTCCAAATCGCGCTCTGATTGGCTGCCCGCTGCCCCCCTTCTGCCCAGATCGTGCTCTGATTGGCTGCCCGCTGCCCCCATTGTGCCCAGCTCGCGCTCTGATTGGCTGGCCGCTGCCCCTGTGTCCTGTGACAGTGAATGAACTCCTCTTCCCAGGACAGCGCTGAACGCAAGCCACGCCCGCCCCTTTCGAGAAGCAACGCCCTTCCCGCGCCGCCACGGGCTGAGCGCTAGAGTGTCGGCCCCGCCCCTCCCAGCCTGCGCTGACATCAGTGCTGGGCAGGGAGGAATGGGCTGGCTGCTGCTGCTGCCGCTGGGAGAGCGGAGAGAGAGAGCAGAGCGCACAAAGGGCTCATCCTGAGCGGACGTGTCAGCGCTGCATCCCGCCCCAGGTAAGGGGGATTCATGGGGAGGCATGGACGGGTCCATACGGGGAGGAGGAGGGGGAGCCAACCTGTGAGCCGGGCACAGATCCTGGAGGTGTAGGCTTCTTATGGGATGTCCCCTTTAATCCTGGATTTGGCAGGCTGTGTGCTGCTGGACCGGCTGCAGCTAAACCCTGTGAGTGCCCAGGTGACCCCCCCCTGACCTCTGGATTTTGGGATCGCCCCTCTGGAACATCTGGACAGCTGTCACATCAGGGCGGAGAGAGGTCAGCCAATCACTACAAAATCCCAAATTGCACCGCCAGATCCAAAAAAATCCACTTGTTGCATTTTTTTTTTTTTTATTTATTTTTTTTTTGCAGCAGAAGGAATGAGACTCCAGGTCATAAAAAGGAATTAAAAAAAAAAAAAATTGAGTGGGGGTATCTTGTTGCCAGTTCATTCTATCCTTCTGGCAACAAGATACCCCTGCTGATTATTATTATTATTATTATTATTATTATTATTAATATAAATTTTTTATATATATATATATATATATATATATATATATTTCATTCTCATATTTTTTTTTTTTTTTTTTAACCTGGAGTCTCACTTTTGCTACAAAGGAAGTCTCGTTCTTGCTGCATTCTTTTATTTTATGAATGTACAGGGAGGTCCCAATCAGTAGGTTGGACCACCATCTCATTCTGTCTTGTGGAGGTTAGGGTGGCAAGATTTTTTTTTTTTTTTTCGGAGTCTCGCTTCCTCCGCTGCAATGGAAGTCTTGTTCCTCTTGCTGCATTCTCTTTAAAAAAAAAAAAAAAAAAAAAAAAAGAGAATGCAGCAAGAGGAACAAGACTTTCATTGCAGCGGAGGAAGCGAGACTCCGAAAAAAAAAAAAAAAGCGATGAGTAGGTTGGACCACCAGCTCATTCTGTCCTTTGGGGGTTCTGGCACCCTGGTTGTGTGTTTTTTTTTGTTTTTTGTTTTTTATCCTTTCAGAGCTGGGAGTCCCCTTTTAGGTCCCAGCCTTTTTAAAGGTCCTGGTGATCCCCCTGCCATAGGCTTGAAGTCTCACTCCTTCAGCTATAAGGAAGTCCTTTTTTTCCTTTTGCTGCATTCTTGATTGGGGGGTGGGGATAAGTCACAGGGAAGGTCCTGATTTGGTAGGTTGGATAGCCAACTTATTCTGTCCTATGGGGGGTTCTGGTGACAGGGCCCCCCCCCCCCCCCTGTATTATTTATTATTATTATTAATAATAATAATAAATAATAATAATATTATAATATTATAATTAATTTTTTTTTTTTTTTAATAATTATTATTATTATTATTATTATTATTATTCTCACTCCTATATAATATTATTATTATTCTATTAATAATATATAATAATATTAATAATAAATAATAATAATAATATTATATAGGAGTGAGAATAATAATAATATTATATAGGAGTGATAATAATAATTATAATATTATTATTATTATCACTCCTTCTATATAATATTATTATTCTCACTCCTTCTATATAATATTATTATTATTATTATTTAGAAGGAGTGAGAATAATAATAATAATAATAATAATATTATATATGATAATAATAATAATAATAATATCACTCTCACTCCAGCTGCAGGGAAGTCTTGTTCCTTTTTGCTGCATTTTTAGAAGTACTAACAAAAAAAAAAAAGTGGCGAACGTTCGTTGCAACAAACCATCAATGTGCTCTGTGTGTTATCGATGAGCGGCGGTTAAACAGTGGAAGTGTTTTTAAATCTGATAGAACGCGGAGAGCGATTCATTCTGGGGGACTGAAATCTGCTCGATTTTTGCATGCCGGAAAAGAGCGTTTTTTAAAGTTCGGCGACAGGCGAGGATCTGCGACCGATTTTTTTATTTTATTTTTTATTTATTTTTTACAAACTCTCTAGTCCAGAAAGTAGCGAGGAATGATTAGTTCAGCGTTTTGGCGTGACCGGCTGTTTGGAATCGGTGCGCCCCACATCGGGTCACAGATCAGCTACAAAGGGGATTAGTTACGAAAGGCGAATCCACTTTGCACTACAGGTGCACTTGGAAGTGCAGTCGCTGTAGATCTGAGGGGAAGATCTGGAATGAAGGGGAAGCTCTGCTGATTTTTATCATCCAATCATGTGCAAGCTAAAATGCTGTTTTTTATTTTCCTTGCATGTCCCCTTCAGATCTCCAGCGACTGCACTTGAAAGTGCACTTGTAGTGCAAAGTGGATTTGCCTTTCGTAAATCACCCCCCCCCCCAAGTGTCCCTGAGAATCATTACAGTGCAACTGTTTATAGGCTGCAGCCTGAGCCCCCCTTTCCACACAGGAATGCCGCCCAGCCATCCGTGCCTCCATCTGACCCACTCCCGGGGGCCGCCGACAGATTTTTCACTGCGGGCCAAATTAATCCGAGTGGCCCAGATCTGGGTACAGATAGGAAGCCGCATTAGTTGGACATCACTGATCAGTGGCACAGCTGCTGCAAAACCTCTTGGTAAGCGAGAGAGACGTCTTCAGTGTTCTGCTAAAGTGTTCTGTAGCGTTACCGCATTGATTGATGGGAGACCAATTGATTGATCGGTGATTGATGATCGAGAAGCAACCGCCACTTGGGCATTGGTGGTCTTCTGCAGTCCTAACCCTTTATTGATTGGATTTTTTTTTTTTTAACTATCTGTATTTTATTATTGATGATATACTATTGATGATAACATTATTATTTTTATTTTTATTAGTAGTTTTGTTGATATCAAATAATTTTTATTAAGGATAACATTATTTATTAATGATAATATAATATTTTTATTAGTATTGATGATATATTCTTGTTTATCCACCTCAGCTCCAGAAGGCAATTGCGCGGTCGTGTAACGCTGTGCCCTAACGCAATTTTATACAATATTTTTTTTAATAGCAACAGAGCTTTCTTTTGGTGGTACTTGATCACTACTGTTTTATTTTTTTTTTTTTTTTTTATGGATTTATTTTAACATTCAATAATAAAAATAATAAACTTTGTTTTGTTTATTTTTATTTTTTTTTTTTTATTAAATGCCCCCCCCCCCCCCCCCCCATTTAATAAAAAAAAAAAAAAAAAAAAAAAAAAAAAAAAAAAAAATCAACTTTGAAGAAAATGAATTGTGTGTGTGTGTGTGTGTGTGTGTGTGTGTGTGTGTATATATATATTATAAATTTTTTTTTTTTCTGGAGTAAAAAAAAAAATTGAATTTCTTACATTTTGACAAATTTATTCTGCTGTGTCTTTAAAAAAAAAAAAAAAAAAAAAAAGCCATTAAGTGTATATTGATTGGTTTGCGTGAAGGTTGTAGCGTCTACAAGCTATGGTGTATATCCTGGAATTTTTTATTACAATTTCTATTTTTCCTAGTAATGGCAGTGATCAGCGACTTTCGGTGGGACTGTGACAGTGCGGCGCTCAATCTGACACTTGGGGGAACTGTCTAGCTTTCGCTGACCTCACCAGTGACACCAATACAGTGATCACTATACACTGTACTAATGACACTGGCTAGGAAGGGGTTAACATCTTATGGTAATGAAGGCGTTAAATATGTGTAATGTGTGTATTATGTGTTTTTTGATTTATTTTTTTTTGCTAAATATTTTTTGTTTCTTATCCCATAAGAAACCAGTTTATTCCCTCTGTACAGAGCTCTGTGTTGATTGTCCACACAGGGCTCTGAGCTGTTATTGGACACAGCCAATCAGCAGGCCCTGGCCATGATTCATTGGGTGGGACCTGCTGACAGACCCCCGCTGTGCACAATCACAACGGGTGTCGGGGGGGGGTTGGCACATGCCCTAAACTCGGAAGCAGGCAGCGTCGTACCAGTAGGCTGGTTTTTCTATAGGAGTCGCCTATCCGCATTACATTGCTGGGGGGCTCCACAAGTGGTTATTTAGAGCCGGTGTCCTGTCAAATACTGTCCCTCATCAAATAGTGTCTGCTGTCTACTGCGCATGCGCAGTACGGATGACAAGCAGATTCCGAAAATATCCGAACATGAACTGCGCCTGCGCCGTGAGTCCAGGTTCAATCCCCACCATCCAAGTGGACATAGAGTTAGAATAAAAAAGAGCCGAGCGAAGCGAGGCCGTGCCTGAAGTGTGGCGAGTGATGCGAGCCCACGAGAGGGCTGCACATAGAGGGCCCATGTCCACTTGGATGGTGGGGCTTGCACCTGGACTCACGGCGCAGGCGCTGTTCATCTTCGGAGATTTTCTGAATCTCCTTGTCCTCCGTACTGCACAAGCGATGCGCCTGCGCAGCACGGGGCGGACACTATTCGATAGGTGGACATTTTTTGACAGAACACCGGTTCACACATGTCCGGACGTGGTTTCAATGCAATTAAAGTCCGGTGTGGTTTCTTTTACCAGTTCAGGTGCAAGTTTTTACTTGAAAGCGCACCTAATCCGGACTGTAAAAACGTACAGGGCTCTTTAAAAACAGACAGCGGCCGCCCCGGACAGATGTGAAGTGGCTCCATAGAAAGCCGTTTCGGCTTGCATGTCATACAAATCGGATGCGGTTCAAAATGCATGCAGTTCGTGTGTGTGTGTGTGTGTGTGTGAACCGAGCCTTAGGGCTGGTTTCCACCAGTGCGATTTCCGACACTAGATGTGATTTGCAGTGCAAATCGCATGCGATCTATGAACGATGTGATCTCAGCCATACAGACTGTACGGCTTAATTCGCATCGCGTTCCGACCAAACTCGCACAGGACCCTTTTTTTATTTTTATTTTTTTTCTGCAGCAGAATTTGATCACATGACTGTTCACACCCATGCAATCCGATTCCTGTCCGAATTTGCAGTTCGCACTGCGACATGGAAACTGATTTGGGGGTGTCATTAACTTACAATTGACACCCACAGCAGTTGGCATAGGGCAGTGTGACCTGCCGCCGGGTGATATGCGATGTGGATTCGCAGGGTTTCCGCATTGCTGCAGTGTGAACCAAACCTTATTCTATATAATGTTATAATTATTTATAATACAAAGAAAACAAATGTATCTATTTAAATATAAATGTTTTGTCTTTACTTTGTTACTTCGGCCACAACTTCTGTTTAAGGGCCGGTTCACACTGCTGCGAATTCTATTGCGAATTTGAGCCGTTGCGATCGCTCAAATTCGCAAGTCATTTTAATAACATTTTTTTCCACGAGTGCCGTTCTCATCAATGCGTTGCGAATTTAAGCAAAAAAAAAAAAAGGTTTTAGTCCGAGTTTGATCCGTGTGTGATGCGAATTCAGCTCCATAGACTTGCAGTAGAATCGCAAGAACACAAAGAATTCGCAATGCAAATTTGTAACGCAATCGGATCAGAATCGTGCTAAATTCGCACCGCAGCTGTGTGAACCAGCCCTAAGGCCCCATTCACATTGCAATGCTGCCCACTATTCCAAATCGCGGTAAAACGAGCAATATTTTTTATTTTTTTCACGCGACCGACTCGCGGCAAAAGGCGCATTTAAAAATTTGCATTGGGCTTGTCGTGGAAAAAGGAGCGGGAGCTTCCTTTTTGGGCAACAAACTCGCATAGGGGCGATCCGTTGATGTGAATGGGCTGCCCTATGTGGGACACGCGGAATTGTGTGTAAACCGCCCTTTTAAAACCGCAAGCTGGTACGCTTGTACCCACATCTGATGTCGTTAAATGGACCTAAGTGACATCTGAAAAATAAACTATATTCAACTAAATGTTCCTAACTCAGAAAAGTCTCTTTTGTTGCTCTCCTCCATCTCCTGTATCTTGCTGCTGTGACCTGACTTCCTCAGAGGGTGGCTACATTCCTTCCATGGTCCCTCTGTATGTAGGAAGGTAGTCGCCCTCTCTTGCTCACTCCTGAGATGGACTATGGAGAGATTTGTAGTGTGCATAGAGCAGTCTACATGATTAACTGTAGGTACCCCAAGGTGTCTTCTGTTGCCCTTGTTGGCCAGAAAGCCGCCTTCTGTGCCCCCCTCTGATATGGCTTGACAGTTGTGGTTTTACACACATTTCAGTCTGATTGTTCAATAATCTGATGTGTTGCTATTCTAATTGTGGGTATTTATGACCCATTATTGGGGGTGGGGGGGGGGGGGGGGGGGGGGACTCGCAATAAAACTTGACACTTACAGTTTGATCCATACCAATATATGTGGAAATGATGTGAGTGGTCAACTTTTAAAAGCATGACCACATGGCAAAGTCCTGCCTGCCTGTCATCCTCTATCCAATGAAAGTGCCTCAAGCACCATCCAGAGAACTGCAATACAGGAAAATCTGAGTGGGACTATTCCATGGTGCTCAGGGGATCCTTTATCATGCCTTGAAGACAGAGAGGTTGAATATTTAGTCATCAAGAGAAACTGGGTTCAGAGGGACTCGCAGAAGGGGATTTCCGACTAGCAAAGACCATTCTTTAAAAAGTAAAATGAAAGCTTTGGTTGAATGTAAAACTTTACTGAAGTGTGTGTGTGTGTGTGTGACTGGCACAGCTGGGCATAGTAACCAATCTGCTTCCAGGTTTTATTATCAAAGCTTAATTGAAGACGCTGGGTTACATGATCGCTGCACCAGTTCTAGTAAATGCCCCCTATGTGTCTCCATTTGCTAGTTGCCTGGCTGCTGAGTGGCTCCATTGGCTTCAGTAATTGGAATCTTGGACTTGCAACAAGAATGCAGATCTGGCGCTATGACGTTGCTGTTTCGGCCAGTGAGTTAAATTAATGACATTATCTAATTTAGTGTTTCTCAACTCCAGTCCTCAGGGCGCCCCCAACAGGTCATGTTTTCAGGGTTTCCATTATTTTGCACAGGTGATTTGATCAGTTTCACTGCCTTAGT
The DNA here is from genome assembly GCA_028564925.1 of Lithobates sylvaticus. Classification (NCBI taxonomy): domain Eukaryota; kingdom Metazoa; phylum Chordata; class Amphibia; order Anura; family Ranidae; genus Lithobates; species Lithobates sylvaticus. Next base: position 27,245,694 of record CM053032.1, read on the forward strand.
AATTACTACAGCCATTTCATCTGAAAGAAATCCTGAAAACACGACCTGTTGGGCCGTCTTGAGGACTGGAGTTGAGAAACGCTGATCTAATTCTTGTTTCAGCCGGTGAGTTAAAATTTTGTAGCCAGAGACAGCCAGTTAAGTAGTAGTTTCAGAGTGGGATCAGCATTGGCATCTGTATGGTTCTTTCTACCTTCTGATTGGGTAAAATGCAAGACATAAGCAAACGATTCTGACTATTTTCTTCAGGGCTCAATCGCTTATTATTATTATTATTATTATTATTATTATTATTATATTATTATTATTATTATATTTATTTCAGGTACTTGTACAGCGCCGTCAATTTACACAGCGCTTTACATATACGTTGTACACTCACATTAGTCCCTGTCCTCAAGGAGCTTACACTCTAAGGTCCCTAACTCACATTCATATACTAGGGACAATTTAGACAGGATCCAATTAACCTACCAGCATGTCTTTGGAGTGTGGGAGGAAACCGGCGTGCTCGGAGGAAACCCACGCAGGCACAGGGAGAACATGCAAACTCCAGGCAGGTAGTGCCGCGGTTGGGATTCGAACCAACAACCCCTCTTATTGCTAGGTGAAAGTGCTATCGCTGTGCCACCCTATTTCTGCCACATACTGTAAATGGACGGTTGCAGCGCAGCAGGTGAATGCACTTGAATAGGTAACATTTGATGGGTGGTACTTGCCACTGAACGGGACAGGGTCCTTTAATTCTTGCCACTGCCATGAAGCAAAGCATTATGGGGCGCGGCATGTGTACATGGGCGTCCGCAGAAGTTTTTTTCAGTGGGGGGCATCATTTTAAGGTCAACCATGCTCCGCCCCTTTTTGTCAACATGGAGGGGAGGGGCTTGAGTGGGCGGTGCCGTTTCAGCTGGATCTAAATCTCTCTATCTCGCCGCAGTAGGTCATTATTTTAGAATTAAAATTATTGCCCTCGTTCTGATGTGTGCAGTGATATATGTGTAGGGCAAACATAATTTTCCTATCTAGGTGACTTGGCACTTGTGTTTTTGCTCTGCACCCACCCAGGATCAACCTGACCCCTGAGTGTCCATGTGCGGACACCTTGCTCCAGGGTGGGGCACCAGCCCCCCTTTGCCCCTACCTGCAGACGCCCATGCATGTGTACATTATCATCCGCCGCCTTTGAAGCTTAAGCAGGAGTGGTGTCGGTGGCAGTAAAAACACGGCTCAACTGCCCCAAATAATTTTGAAGTTTTTCTCCATTTTAGGCCCCTTTCACACCGGGGCGGTGAGCCGCGGTGACGGTAAAGCAGCGCTATATTTAGCGCTGCTTTACCGTCGTTTTCACCGCGGTTTTCGGCCGCTCGCGGTGCGGTTTTACCCCCCGCGAGCGGCCGAAAAAGGGTTAAACACCCCCCCGCAGAGCGCCGCCGTAGCCGCGGTATTACCGCGGTAACCGCGGTATTGCCGCGGTTTTACCGCGGTCTCCCATTGTAATCAATGGGAAGGAGCGGTGAACACACCGCTCCTATCCCGCTCCAAAGATGCTGCTAGCAGGACTTTTTTTGTCATCCTGCTAGTGCACCGCTCCAGTGTGAAAGCCCGCCGGCTTTCACACTGGAGTGAATGGGGCCGGATTTTTTCATGCGGTGAACAGGCGCTATTTTTAGCGCTGCACCGCATGAAAAACGCCCCGGTGTGAAAGGGGCCTTATCGTTGTACGCAGGATACTACTGGCCTGCTTAGACCAACTTTGATTGGACGGAAGAGAACGACCATCTCCCCGGACTGAAGATCAGATTTTCATGCTCGGAATATTCTTCGTTCTCTCCGATATGATTCACATGTACTCGGGGCGCCGTTATTGCAGGCTTGTAATTATCTGCCCAAAGTTGGTTGACGGTGGTTCGGAAATCTTCTATTACGATTGTAATACTATAATGCTCACCTTGTAAAACCGGGATAATTGATGTTTAATTTCAACCGCAAACTGCGCAGATGTTGTAAAACTGCCAGGGGACGGCATTATGGGATTGCCAAGTGTGTTTTAACGAAAATCAAGACTATTGCAGCTCATGCTAAAAGTGAACCCAATATCAGAGATGGAGATAGATAGATACATTTTTTTTTTTTTTTTTTTTTTTTTTTACATGTTGCGTGCCAAGCTGGCCTTACACTGTACAATCATAGGCGTGTGCCTGGGCACACCCTAATCACCCAGTGTGCTGCAGATTGTCCCTATGTAGACCCCTGATATTTCACCAAAAATAAAAAATTTAAATATTGTAAAATGTAATAAATAAAATAAAAATAAACTACTGACCCCGGCTGTGCACACCTATGTGTACAATCGCATTTAGATTTACCAATACTATGTAATAGGGGGTCACTCACACATTAACAATCCATTCAATTAGTATAAAACCAGGTGGGGCCTTGCACTACACAGGAGATTATACAATTAAAATGTATGGTGATCTTAACACTTCTGGGTATGTATTACCTATCAGAGCTCTCTCTATTTTATTGTAGTGCAACTGTTCTGTCTCCCTTTTTTATATTGTAAAGCGCTGCGTAAACTGTTGGCGCTATATAAATCCTTTTTTATATTGTAAAGCGATGCGTAAATTTGTTGGCGCTATATAAATCCTATATAGTGGTTCAGTCTGTGCTGCTTAGCGCATTTTTCAATGCCGCATTTGGTGTGAACCCGGGGCTTTTGCTTCCCTTTCTAGGAGAACTTTGACTTTTTTTTCCTGGATCCTGCTTGTATCCACATTGCGTTAGTGTTTTGGCAACTGTAATTCTTGTAAAAATAATAGTCATTAGAAGTGTTTACATATAACCGGTATTATTCACTGCCAGGAAGACACCTGCTTTGTGCAGCCCAGACCTCGGCATTTCCTGATGGGAGCAGCTAGACCAGGTTATGGCAATCTATGGTGCTCCAGATATAGGAGGACTACATGTCCCAGCATGGTCCAGTCATTAACCACTTACCGACCACTCACTGTATATGTAATATATATATATATATATATATATATAAATACATCATTTTTTTTTTAAGAGGGATATCTCGGTAACAGCAGCAGCTGCTGCCACAACCAAGGTATCCCTCTTCACAGTGAGCGGTTCTGTCTACGATAATGGTGGTCTCTGCGGCGGGTTTGCCGCGAGATCACCGTTATCGGCGGCGGGAGAGGTGCCCCCCCCCCCCGCCGCTTACCGGAGCCGTCGGCAGCGGCAAAGGCGATCGGGTCCTTCTACGTGCCGGGTATAGAGACGAGTGAGGGGAAGATGGCCCCCACTCGTCTCTATACCATAGGATGGTGGAAGCGACGTCAAAACGTGTTTTTTTTTTTTTTTTTTTTTCTTTTTTTCTATACCATAGGAGGGCGGAAGCGGCGTCAAAACGTCACTTCCGCCCATACCTCTTAAAGGCACAATTTCCAAATGTCATATTTTTTAAATATACGTGAGTAGCGCCCGCATATGAAAACGGTAGTCAAACCACACATGTGATGTATCACCGCGATCGGTAGAGCGATAACAATAATTCTAGCCATAGACCTCCTCTGTAACTCAAAAAATGCAACCTGTAGAATTTTTTTAAATGTCGCTTATGGGGATTTTTGAGGGTAAAAGTTTGACGCCATTCCACGAGCGGGCGCAATTTTGAAGCAGGACATGTTTGGTATCAATTTACTCGGCGTGACATTATCTTTCACAGTACAAAAAAAAATTGGGCTAATTTTACTGTTGTATTATTTTTTTATTCAAAAAAGTGAATTTTTTAAAAAAAAAGTGCGCTTGTAAGGCCGCTGCGCAAATACGGTGTGAAAAAAAAGTATTGCAATGACCGCCATTTTATTCTCTAGGGTGTTAGAAAAAAAAACTATTTATAATGTTTGGGGGTTCTAAGTAATTTTCTAGCAAAAAAAACTGTTTTAAAACATGTAAACACCTAAAATCCAACACGAGGCTGGTCTGGAAGTGGTTAAAGGGTATCTAAAGACTATATTTCATTTTTATGGCGGGCTCAGAGGAGTGTTGGACTTTTGGGGCACCATTTTGCCCATGTGTGTGACGTTCTCCCAGTATCTATAGAAACCTATAACCACCCACAGGCCAAGTCCCATATTTAACGTTTTGTGATGATGCCGATTCCCACATGGTGCCAACATATACTAAGGAGTTTAGCTTGAAACGCTTCATCATACCAAGTGTATTTGGGACGCTTTCCAGGATCCGTACCATCTGCTAAGCACCCTCTTTAGAGAAGATGTAACACTTAAGCGATGGCAGTGTGGCATTTCTCAGGGGGGGGGGGGTTTCCTGATGGTGACAACACTAAAACATGCCTACGTAATGAGTGTCACAGCAACCATTTGTACAGTAATCTGTAAATACAGGAGATGGGGACAGAGCGTTGTCACCCATAACAGGAAGTTGCTGAACAATGACCTTCATGGCAGGATCACCCAAGTATTATGCCGCGTACACACGATCGGAATTATCGTCGGAAAAAACTCTGACGGTTTTTCCGTCGGAATTCCGCTCAAGCTGTGTTGCCTACACACGGTCACACCAAATTCCGACGGTCAATAACACAGCGGCATAAAACACGTTCAACAGCACTATAAAAGGGAAGTTTTAATGCTTCCGAGCATGCGTCGAATTGTTTCCGAGCATGCGTCAGAATTTTGCGTGTCGGAATTGCATACACACGATCGAAAAATCCGATAGAAAGGTTTTCCGTCGGAAAAAATTGAGAACAGGTTCTCAATTCAAAGTCCGTCGGAAAAAGACCGTTGGGCGTACACACGGTCGGAAAATCCGATGAAAAGCTCCCATCGGACTGTTTCCATCGGAAATTCCGACCGTGTGTACGCCGTATAAGTTTAAAGAAAGCTTCATGTTTTTGAAATGTTACTGATGTTACACACGTGTCTTCTAGGAGAAGTTCCTGCGTAATGATCAATAAAATACTTGGCGTATCGATGCGGTTAAATGCGTAAATGGGCTTCATTCACGTGGCTGTAAAAATGCATATACAAGTGTTTTTGTTTTTTTTGTTTGTTTGTTTTTTTTTTTATTTTTTATTTTTTATTCAGATATTTGTACCACGGTTTGTGGACTCGAACTTTCCTACTAAATAGTAAAAGCTGATTTTGGATATTTTCACCAAAGAAATGTAGAAGAACACAGAGGGGCCTAAATTTATGAAAGGTTATTTATTTGCAAAATTTAATAGCGAAGAATAACGATTTATTTTATTTTTATTTTTTTTGCAAAAAATTAAACCCAATAGTGATTAAATACCGCCAAAAGAAAACTCTGTGGGAAAAAGAAAAATAACTTTCTTTTGGGTACAGTGTTGCATGACTGCGCAATTGTCATTCAAAGTGCAACAGCGCTGAAAATTGGCCTGGGCAGGAAGGGGGTAAAAGTGGCCCGTAATTAACCACTTCATTACCAATCTGAACACTGCTACACTTTTTAATTGAGCCATTCACACGGGTGTGCCAACATACATTGCAATCTGATCCGTAACTCCGGTTTCAAAAGGGGACCGTTAAGCTAAGCCAGCTAGAGGAGGGGAGAGCACACTGCGCAATGTGCAAAGATTTTTCAGCCCGGAGTGGCTATTACTGAGCAGATACTATAGAGCAGATTGAAGGGTCTGGAACAGCCGCTGGGCAGTGTCTTGGAAGATCTCACGATGCAGATATACATCTATGAGGCTCAAGGTACAAATGTTGTTGTTTTTTTAGGAGGAGTTCAAGGCCGATGGTGCATTTTTCAGGGTCTTGTTTAGTCCGTCAGCATTTTTAAGATATTTCTTGTCACAAATCTTTTACTTTCTGAGCTCGGGTCCATTTTGAAAAGTTGCGCTCTTGATTTGGTTAGTGGGAGAGTTATTCGGATTGTAACCTGGCGCTGTATTTATATTTATAATTCTGACCGGCCAGGAGAGCGGTCTCTCATTCATCATAATGGGAGAAGATGACAACTGGAATCTGGATGGACAGCACCAGTCTTTTGGCTCTTATACATACATACATACATACATACATACATACATACATACATACATACATACATACATACATACATACATTTTTTTTTTTTATTTAAACCATGTTGTGTGCGTGTATAAGAGTCTCTGGCAGCAAAAAATGGTTACAGAACATGCCGGTCAAAACTGAAAAAGGAAACCTAGAGATGCTTGCAAAGAAATTTTTGGTCTAGCTTGGTTAACACTGGACTTTTGCACTTTCTATATAGCGGGGGGTCTCCAAACTTTCTAAACGAAGGGCCAGTTTAATGTCTTCAGGCTTTAGGAGGGGGCAGACTGGCCAACAGGAGTAGAAAATGCTCTGGTGTCAGTTAACCATGCCACATCATTTATGGCGTTGGTGGGAGGAATGGTGCCACATGGATGACCTTGTTGGTGCGAGGAATGGTGCCCCATGGTGGGAGCAATGGTGCCCCATGGCTGGCGTCGTTGGTGGGAGGAATGGTGCCCCATGGCTGGCATCGTCGGTGGGAGGAATGGTGCCCCATGGCTGGCGGAATGGTGTACCATGGCTGGTGCCCCATGGTGGGAGGAATGGTGCCCCATGGTGGGAGGAATGGTGCCCCATGGATGGCGTAGACTGTGGGAGGAATCGTGCCCCATGGTGGGAGGAATGGTGCCCCATGGCTGGCGTCGGCGGTGGGAGGAATGGTGCCCCATGCCTGGCCTTGTTGGTGGGAGGAATGGTGCCCCATGGTGGGAGGAATGGTGCCCCATGGTGGGAGCAATGGTGCCCCATGGCTGGCGTCGTCGGTGGGAGAAATGGTGCCCCATGGCTGGCGGAATGTTGCCCCATGGCTGGCGTCGGTGGGAGCAATGGTGCCCCATGGCTTGCGTCGTCGGTGGGCGCAATGGTGCCCCATGGCTGGCGGAATGGTGCCCCATGGCTGGCGTTGGTGGGCGGAATGGTGCCCCATGGCTGGCGGAATGGTGCCCCATGGCTGGCGTTGGTGGGCGGAATGGTGCCCCATGGCTGGCGGAATGGTGCCCCATGGCTAGCGTCGGTGGGTGGAATGGTGCCCCATGACTGGCGTCGTTGGTGGGAGCAATGGTGCCACATGGCTGGCGTCGTCGGTAGGAATGGTGCCCCAATGACCAGATAAAGGTAAGCAAAGGGCTTTACAGCATTGGCAGGTGTCTGATTTGGTTGCCTGTAGGTGCTCTTTACAAACCTATTTCTATACAGCAGTTTGGATTTACGACTCTCCTAATCTAGAACCCGGTTCTTCCCAATTCTTAGTCTTTTAAACTTTGCGTTGGGTTCATTGCCGCTGATAACTTGGATAACAAATTACGCAGACACTTTTTTTTTTTTTTTCTTCACATGTCTGTGTCATCGATGGAGATAGCTCCTGTAATTGTGTTTTCCTGCACACCTACGTACGTTTTATATAACCGCACATAAAAGCACAGCAAATTCCTCTCCAAATCAGACAATTTACAAGGAAAATGGATGAGGGTTTAGAGGGGAGGGGGGAGCGTTTGATTAGCATCTCTTCTAAAACTCTAATAGAATATAACACAACCCCCTACAACCGCCCACAGAACTTCAAGGTGAAGAGGTTGCCTGCGGTCAGGAAAAGATGATGGTCTCTGGATGGAAGTAGCGCCCAGGGACGATCGTCTGTTCCTGACCACAAGTGTTCTCTGGGAGCAAGTAGCTTGTGTCCAGGGACAATATCTCTCCCTAACCAAGAAATCTGTAGACGCGAGGTAGCTTGCACTCAGCGATTATCACCTGTCCTCAACCGCAATAATCTCTGGAAGCGAGTACCTTGGTTCCGGTAATCACCGATCCTCCAACACAAGTCATCTCTGGATGCAAGTGGTATGTGTGCAGGGACGATCGCTTGTTTCAAAAATGCATAACCATAGCGATCTATCCGTTCCGGGGAAATACGATCTCCCGCGTTTTGCGTTCGCACCTATATATATATATATATATATATATATATATATATATATATATATATATATATATATATATATATATATATATATATATATATATATATATATATATATATATATATATATATATATATATATATATATATAATAAAGGTCGGTAGCACACTTGGGGCTCATTTACACTAGCACCACTCCGCTGAAAAGTGATGCGCGGTGGATCGCTTTTAAGAGGGCCGTTGACAAATGGCTGGGAAACGTTATTTAACCTCAAAGCCTGCACCACGGTGCTGCAACTGTGCGCCTTGGTTGTGGCACAGCCCCGTTCACTTAAACTGGTAAGGGTAGGATTCTTGCAGTGGCATGCGTACAACCCCCCCCCCCCTCCTGCTGCGGGGTTGAGGGAGGTCCAGGGGTGGTAAAAACATGGCACAACTGCCTATTTTATTTTTATTTTTTGTCGGGGCCAGTTCACACCACATGCAGTCCAGTGCGTATAAATTATATATTTTCTTCTGCATTAAAAACGCACAGAAAGTATGTAATATGGTTTCCAATGACAGTTCACACCAGTGCTTGCAGTTCCAGGAAAAAAAAACATGCTGCATTTTTCCTGCACTGGACTGTACTGGAACGCAGTAAAACGTATCGGACCCCAGTAAAGTGAAAAAAGCATTTGAAATGCATCGGAAACGAGTCAAAAATGCGCATGCAGAAACGCATCCGTAACTATTCTGCAGTGTGTGTTTTATTTTATTTATTTTTTATTTATTTTTTTTGTGGTGTGAACCAATCCTGAATGGGCCCTTGCATCTGGATTTATATCACCCCCCCACATCCCCTCCGATCCTCTCCACTTCTGTGTTCAACACATTCCATTTAGGGCTGGTTCACACCACAAAAACACACTCCAGGTGTGTTTCTGCATGCACATTTTTAACCCGCTTTTGGTGCATTCCAGATGCCCCCCCACCTACTGTACTGGGGTCCAGTGCGTTTTTGATGCGTTACGTTTTATTTATTTATTTTCCTATTTTATTTTTTTATTTTATTTTTACAATGTTCCAGTGCAGGAACTATTTTTTTTTTCTGGAACTATGCCATTGGAAACCATATAGCCTACTTTCCATGCTTTTTTAAATTTTTTTATTTTTTTACACAGAAAAAAATGCACTGGACTGCATGTGGTGTGAACTGGCTCTTAGTGTAATGTAATAAGGAAACTCTAATAAACTTTTATTTATTTATAAATAATTCATGTACTTGTGACAGTGCTAAACCCGCATTTGGTAATAAAAAGCTTGATCTATTTTGTTTTTTTAGTTTGCTCTTGCACTTCCTCCCTGCTATAGAAATATGATGAGTTTGCACTCCCTGTAGCTGTCAGTTATTTGCCTAAAGATGTATTTGGGATAATATAGAATAATGGCTTATATTCTACTTTGATGTTTGGTAGACCAAGGCACCCTAAAGTGACATTAAACCCAAAACCAAATATTTTATGACATTGCAGCTTGCCAATTCTTGGATGTGTTGGCTGCATCCACCTCCTTCTTCCTTCTTCCTTCTTTCTTCGTGTTCTACATATTTTTGGTTAAAAAAAATCTCAATAAGCATATATTGATTGGTTTGTGCTTCTATTCCTCTGCTGCTGGTCACATGTTTAAAAAAAATAAAATATTGCCTTTTTGGAATACAAAGTAAAAATAAATCGTCATCAATAAACTGCTGTAAATTGTCCTACAGATATAGATTTGAAATCGCCTATTTAATATCTTTTCCAATAACATGGTGTGGATCCATTTCTGCCAGTCACAGGCAGTGCCCCGCCCCTTCAGCCTGTGTCTTAGAATAAGAGGGAGGTGAAGCCTCCATCATTCAACATGTTATATCCCACCCCTATTGTGTTTAGCTGGTTAGTGGGCATGGAGGAGGGAGGGGTGGGCTGTCCATTTATCACTGTGTATATACTCCAACATGTGACTCTATAGTCACATGGGCTGCTCAGATGTGATGGGGAGGAAATGTGCAGCATGTGCAGAGCTGCCAACACTGCTCTGCAAAATCCCTAGCTGAATTGGGCACATGGAGAGAAGGGGGAGATAGAGCAGCAGGATCAACCGGGATTTTGCAAAATACAAAAAAAATGGATCTCATAGTGACTGAGTATGAACAGCATGTAATACACCATTTTTTATAATGTGGGTTTAGTGACCCTTTAAGGCTAGGTCTGCCACGTTGCTGTACTACCCACTTGACACACATGTTTCTTAATCTGTTGTAGATCCCATCAATCGGTTGTATTGTATAGTGAAAACAATAAAAAAAAATAAAATGTTTTGAACAAGATTAATGGCTTCTAGAGATGAATAGGAATGCAGTCCCATGAACCTGCAGCTTGCAGCGGCTGTCAGTAGTATGTGCCCACCAGTGTCACCATAAACTCTGCAGGAACACCCACACTTATCAGCAGAACACCAGCAACCGGTGCTGTGCGAGAATCTTCAAACGCCTAGCGTGTTGCTGGGATGTACTACACATCAGACATGGTCCGATTGCAAAAAATATTGCTCAAGTGATAACTTGAAAATGTTTTATCAAAAGTGTAATAAATCAACGTGAACCTGGTATCGGTTGTAATTTTTTTTTTTTTTTTTTAAATATTCAATGCATACCTGATAAACCACTTGCCTACCAGGGACGAACACCCCCTTCCGGACCAGGCCATCTTTCAGCGCTGTCGCATTTTGAATAACAATTGCGCGGTCATGCAACGATGTACCCAAAAAACTTTTTATAATTTTTTTTTTTTTTTTTCCCCACACAAATAGAGCTCTCTTTTGGTGGTATTTGATCACCTCTGCGTTTTTTTTTTGTTTTTTTTTGCACTATAAACAAAAGAGGGACAAGTTTGAAAAAAACGCAATATTTAATTTTTGCTATAATATCCAATTTTAAATTTTTAAAATTTTTAAATTTAAACAAATTATTTTTTTTCCTCAGTTTAGCCCGATACGTATTCTTCTACATATTTTTGGTAAAAAAAAATCGCAATAAGCGTATATTGATTGGTTTGCGCAAAAGTTATAGCGTCTACAAAATGGGGGATTTTTACTAGTAATGGCGGCGATTTGCGATTTATTATCGTAGCTGCGATATTGCGGCGGACATATCGGACACATTTTTGGGTCCATTCACATTTATACAGCGATCCATGCTATAAAAATGCATTGATTACTGTATAAATGTGACTGACAGGGAAGGGATTAACACTAGGGGGTGATCGAGGGGTTAATATGTTCCCTATGGGAGTGATTCTAACTGGGGGGAGGGGACTGACTGGGGGAGGTGACCGATCGGTGTCCCTATGTACAAGGGACACACCATCGGTCTCCTCTCCTCTGACAGCACACACAGATCCATGTCCTGCTCAGTTACTGGGCAATCGCGGGTGCCCGGCGGACATCGCGGGCCGCCAGGCATGTGCATCGGTTCCCCAGCGGCTCGTGCACCTCCTAGAGGCCGCAAAGGAAATGCCGTCATATGACGGCAGCCCAGAACAGGTGTTTCTTGCCGCCGTCGTTTGACAGTGGGTGGTCGGCAAAAGGTTAACAATGTGTCAGTAACAGAGATCGCAGTAGTCCCCCCTGACAGTGCATTTATCTTTAGTCTCTCCAAGGACAGCACCGTCTTTATTCAGGCATCAAGGGTCTACTTCCTGAACTGATTTTGTACGTTTGCCCACTGACAAATGACCAGTCTATCATTTTAATGGTAGGTTTATTTCACAGTGAGAGACAGAATAACAACAAATATGCATAAAAACGCATTTCAAAAAAGTTATGAAGTGATTTGCTTTTTTAATGAGTGAAATGAGACACTTCTTTGTTGCCTTGGCTGTGTGTTTTGGGTCATTGTCGTGCTGGAATACACATCCATGATCCATTTTCAATGCCCTGGCTGAGAGAAGGGAGTTCTCACCCAAGATTTGATGGTACATGGGACCCCGTCTATCGTCCCTTTGATGCGTTTTAAGTAGCCCTGTCCCTTTAGCAGAAAAACACCCCCAAAGCATAATGTTTCCACCGTCATGTTTGCTGGTGGAGATGGTGTTCTTGTGGTCATGGGCAGCATTCCAAAGAGTTGATGCCAAAAAGCTTGATTTTGGTCTCATTTACCCACAACACTTTCCCCCAGTTCTCCTCCTCTGAATTATTCAGATGTGGATTTCAGTCCTTTGCAGCGTATTGTGTTATCAATTGTTTTCTTGGTGACTATGGTCCCAGCTGCCTTGAGATCATTGACCAGATTCTCCTGTGTAGTTCTGGGCTGATTTCTCACCATTCTCATCATCATTGAAACTCCACAAGGTGAGATCTTGTATGGAGCCCCAGACCGAGGGAGAGTGACAGTTATTTTGTGTTTCTTCCATCTGCGAATAATCGCACCAACTGTTGTCACCCTCTCACCAATGGTGTTGTAGCCCATTCCAGCCTTGTGTAGGGTTACAATCTTGTCCCCGACATCCTTGGACAGCTCTTTGGTCTTGGCCATGGTGGAGACATTGGAATCTGATATATTTTTTTTTAATTTTTATTTATACAGGTAACAAGCTGAGATTAGGAGCACTCCCTTCTAAGACTGCTCTTAATTTCAGCTTGTTACTTGTATAGAAAACGCCTGAGAGCCAGGAATCTTGCCGATAGGGGATTTAATACGTATTTCACCCATTAACATGCAAATCAATTTAACTTTTTTTTAAATGCGTTTTTCTGGAAAAAAAATGTTTTTCATCTCTCACTGTTAAAATAAAGCTACCATTAAAATTGACCATTTCTTTGTCAGTGGGCAAACGTATAAAATCAGCACGGGATCAAATACTTTTGTTCCCTCACTGTAATATATATATATATATATATATATATATATATATATATATATATATATATATATATATATATATATATATATATATATATATATATATATATATATATATATATATATATATACACATATACATATATACATACATACATACATACATACATACATACATACATACATACATACATACATACATACATACATTTTATTATCTTAACCGCCGTCTAGACAAATGGGGGCGGCTTTCGTTCTGGGAAGCTGTCATATGACGCTGCCCAGGCTCTTCACCCATGTGTCCAATCATATGTAAACAATTGCGTTTTATTTCCTGACAGGAAATGGTGCGATTTTAAGGCGGCTCACAGCACCATCTTGGTTGCCATCACAACGGGGCGGACACTGCCACCCGTTGTGATGCCCACATGAAAAGTTTCCTGCGCCGCTTACTGCACGAGAACGGGCGGTGCATGCTGGTAATACAACAAGTTTATGCTTGTGGGCTTTGCCTGCCCACAACTAAGATGGGAATGCCCGAGCAGGAATAATATAAGGTAACTTTTATAATAAAATGGTAATAAACGTGGCGCTATTTACGAGACTAACCAATGTTAATTAAACATCATATGATGGAAAGAGTTGGCTTTAAAAAAATAAAAAAAATCATGTGGTTGGAACTCCGCATTAATATTCAGTTTTTTAAAATGAATGTCATTTGTCAACGAAAACCACGTACCCTATCTGAAAATTCCTTTTGACTGAGAAGTTTTCTATTCTGCTCCTTCCAATTTTCCCATCACTCTGGTCGAAAACCAACGTCAATTTGACCCTACGAACGATTACAGGATCGAACAAACGTTCTTAAATTTTTTGTTATTTTTTTTTAATTTTATTTTTTATTTAAAGGAAGACTTATTTTGTTTTTGTATGGCCAGCATATAATAATATATTACAGTTCAGTCTGAAAATTGGCAAAACCGTCTTTTAATCCTTCTTTTTTTTTTTTTTTTTTTAAAGAGGAAAAAAAATGTGATCTTTGAGTCCTGATATTTTCCAGATTCAACCTCCCTAATAGTATATACCGTACCTCCTCTATTATCTTCTTCTTTCTGTTCTCAGAGTGGATTAGAGATTTTGCTCCCTAATATAGTTGGTTATTTAAATTTACCATTGCATAGAGATATTTAAGACATATATTTTTTTTTTTTTTTTTTTTTTTTTCATACTTTTACATATTAAATTATACACCACACTTTTTCTTTCTTTTTCTTTCTTTCTTTCTTTCTATTTTTTAAGCTTATCCGATTAATCGAAACAATTGGCCAATGAATCGATTATGAAAATAATCTTTAGCTGCAGCCCTATACTGTACATTGCTTGTGTTTTTTTGCTCCTTTTTTTTCTTTTTTTTTTTCTTCTATGTAAGTGTAAGTGTTGCACAAAAATGCAGCATGTCCTGTTTTGTTTGTTTGGTGTGAACAGAAGCAACAGGACATAAGGCAGATTGCTTGGTTCTTGTGTTGGGACTGTGGTGGGCCCAGTACCTTTGGCGTAAACAAGCCCTCAAAGTCTCTGCAGCAAACACACACAGGAGTTTTGTAGCTCATTGTTTGCTGCCTGTGACCAATCACAGCATACGTCATGCGCTAATGATTTTTCTGACAAGCTCTGTACTGTATAAGTCATCCATCATGAAGTGTAAAACCTCCATAATCCGTGGATTAGGGTTTAATCGGGAAGTCTGAGCCGCTGCCCAAGATTTTCCCGGTGGTCTTGTGAAGGAAGTGTGGGACGCACAGTTTAGTTACACAGCGCTGGATGAGACGTTCTTGGAATGAGCCCCCCTCCCTTCCGAAACAGCTGGTGCTATTAAGCCGATTCAGGAGAACTAAAGCGAACCTTTCACCCTTAGTTTTGCAGTGGTTTACTTTGACCTCTTTACGACCAAGTTACGGATACGTCGAGTGGCAAGGCAGGTGAGTCTTGATGCCCACCCATCGCAAATGTCCTGGTTTTTTTTTTTTGTGAAGCCCACTCCCATTGGCACCCCTAAAACTGTCAGACAGCTCATGGTCCAATACCTACAATCCGTTGCTGGTTGGACAGGCTTCTGATGAGTTCAGCACTGTGCAGCCAATCTCCGTGCCACATGAGACTCCACTACTGACCTCCAGCATTATGGCCCATTAAAATCGTCACCTTTCACAGGACTAAAGGGGTCATTATGGGGTTAATTTACTAAGAACAAATAGACTGTGCACTTTGCAAGTGCAGTTGCTCCAGAGCTTCGTAAATGAGGTAATACTTCACTTTGCAAAGAATACCCAATCACATGCAAAGGGGGGAAAAAAATAAAAAAATTTTGCTTGCACATGATTGGATGATGAGTCAGCAGAGCTTCCCTCTTATAATGAGCTATGGAAAAGCAGTTTATTTGCCTTTAGTAAATTGACCCCTATGTCTGTATGGGGGGGGGGGGGGGGGACCTGACCTGATGAAACAATATACAGCAATGTAATTTATCAAAGCTCCATGTTTATCATTAAAAAGACATCCTTGAGCTCCAGTCAGTGACTTTGTCTAGGCTGAGAGGATGCTGCAGCAGGTAAGAGGAAGCATTTCCACAGTGCGATACCCCCTCCCCAGTGATCACAGTAAAACCTAGCAAGTCACAAGGTAAAAGACTGCAACAGGGACTGATTTGTCACTAAGGACCATGTAAACTTTAGGTGCCACTCCTAGCAAACGTCCCATAATACTCACATAAGTGCAGGTGCTTGCGTCAAGAGGGCCCATCCCAGCTCTGTTTATGAGGATGGAACGCTACACTCCAAAGGAGCAGCTCAGGTGCAAGGAAGAGTGAAAGTGGCTTCAGCCCGACTCCTCAGATCATGCCTACTGACTCATTTCAGGGCTTTGCCAAACTATGACTAAGTCCTGTAAAAGGGACGAAACGTGTCAGTGAGGGTGATCTGTGAGGAATTGGACTGAAGCTGCTTTCACTCTTCCTTACATCTGAACTTTTTCTTCGGACTATGACATTCCATCCTCCCTTCTTCTAGGGGCTGATCCGTTACGGACTTTTTTTTTATTTTTTTTTAACTTTGGACAAGAACATCAGCTTTTTGGGATCTCCCTTGTCTGTCTGATCTATTGTGGCCACTATTTTACTACCTTAGTATGCTAAATGTACAGTATGTGATCTGTTTACTTGGATTGGACACATTGGGGGTCGACTTTTATCAAAACTGGTGCATTTAGAAGCTGCTTGGTTTCTAACTTCAGCTTGTTCAATTAAAGCGGAGGTCCGGCCACCACTGCAAAAAATTAAGTCAGCAGCTACACCTACTACAGCTGCTGACTTTTTATTAATAGGACACTTGCCTGTCCTGGAGCCCAGCGATGTCAGCACTGCAGCGGTTTCCGTCGGGTGCTGCCTCCATTGCGGGTAAGGGAACCCGGCAGTGTAGGACGCTAGGTTCCGAATTCCTAATGCATTTTGGCCAAAACCTAAGATTTGTTTTGTTTTGTTTTTTTTTATTTCTTTTGTTTTCCATAATTTTTATTGTCTTCTAGATAATTTTTTATGTACAAAAAAAAATGATCATACAGAATGTGTCACACACTTACTTTGGAAAAATGGTAAATACAGTGATGTGCACTTTTTTTTGGAGATTTTTATTTTTTTATATGAAATGTTTTATAGCAGAAAGTACAAAAATATATAATATTTTTATAATTTAAAAAAAATAAAAATAAACCCTGTGGTGACCATATACCACAAAAAGAGCAAAATTTTTGTGTGGGGGGGGGAAAAAAAAAAGTATATACATTTTAGTTTGGGTTACAGCGCTGCATGACCGCAACTGTCGGTTAAAGTAACGCAGTGCCACATAGCAAAAAAACGTCCTGGTCATGAAGGGGGCAAAACCTTCCGGTGGTTAAAAAAAAAAAAAAATGCAGCCACCAAAAACTAAGCTGCAAATTTTGTTGTATGATTTTACATATACTTTAAGTTCAAGGTCCGCAATAAGGCCAAAAAAAACCCTGTGGTCACAAAATTCCCGAGTTGGCATTGCCTAATCGGATGGCCTGGGCTCGAATGACCAGTTTCGACCTTTGCAGCTATTATGTAAATCATTTTGGTGTTTTCTCGGTGTGAAAACTGAAACTCTTCCTCTTTTCAGGGTTATTTTTGAGCCAGGCGGTAATTAGAGCCGTCTGTTGTCTGTTCATAACACGCTATCTGCCCCATCTCCTCCGGAGCCGGCCGATGTGTACACAGTGTGCGAGGCAGATGTTCATTACCGCCTGACGCGCTTCTGTTGTAAAAGGTGCTCTGAAAAGGTTCTTTATTCGCCCGTTGTCTGCGCTCTGTGTGTATTTTACACTATTCATCTCTTCTGCATACATTTAAAGTAGAACTCCGGCTAATGACAGGGCTTGTGGCACATAATGTTTCTGCCTGTGTATAGAGATTATATAATAACTTATTATGTTCATGAGAAGACATCCTCCATATTTGTAATGTCCATCTGGCACCATACCACACAGGTGTGTGTGTGTGACTTTGGATTAGCTGTATTGTTTTACTTTAACCACTCAATGCCGGGCACTGTCACCCCCCTCCCTGCCCAGGTTCGCTTTCAGCGCTGTGGCACCTTGATAATTGTGCGGTCATGCCACGCTATACCTATAAGGAATTTTTTTTTTTTTTCCCACACAGCTTCCTTTCGGTGGTATTCAATCATCACTGGGTTTTTATTTTTTACGAGCAAAAATTTTGAAGGTGAAAAAAAACAAATTTTTTATAGTTTGTTATAAAATTTTGCAAACAGGTAATTTTCTCTAAGGCTACTTTTAACACTGAGGCGCTTTGCAGGCGCTAAAGTGTGACAAATAGCGCCTTGAAAGAGCTGCTCTATCCACTCCAATGTGAAAGCCCCGAGGGCTTTCACACTGGAGCGGTGTGCTTGCAGGACGGTCAAAAAGTCCTGCAAGCCACATCTTTGGAGCGGTGTAGGAGCAGTGTATTCACGGCTCCTAAAGCGCCCCTTCCCATTGAAAACAATGGGGCAGTGCTGCAAACCCGCCGCTGCAGCGGCGATTTGCGGGCGGTTTTTAACCCTTTTTTTGACTGCTAGCGTGGGTTAAAACCACCCCGCTAGTGGCCCGAATAGCGCCGCTAAAACAACGGTAAAGTAGGTATATTTGGCGCCGCTTTATCCGCCGGCGCGCACCCACCTCCGTGTGAAAGCAGCCTTAGAGTCTTCCAGGACAGCCATGAGACCTAAGGCTCTTCCTACCAGGACAGGAAAACCATTAACCCCCACCAGATAAAAGGGCGGTCCTCCAGGCCCCAAGCCAGTATTGGTGTTTCTTCCGGACGTTTGATAGTATGGGCAGTGACCGCTACTCTTTACTGAGAGATCTGGGGCCTATTAGACCCCCAGATTTCTCCTCTGCCCTCAAAAGCATTTTCTCAAACTGAGATCGTTTTGATCAAATGCTTTATAAGCCAGTAGCGGCTTGTAAACCTCAAACCGGAAGTGACAAAATCCTTGTTGCTTTCAGTTTCTCACATCACAGAGAGGTAGGTATTGAATATGCTTTGCTTTACTCCCCTCTCAATACACAAGGCGGCGGTGGTCCCGGGCTCCCCAATCACACGGGAGAGCCCAGCCCTGGTGGCCCCGCTCCGATCACTTCTACATTAAAGCCCATTGAAAACTGAAAATGTTGGTACTGTGATTGCTTGTGGCTGTAGCCATAATCTCTGCACAGTCACTTCAACAGAAGGACGTATGGGTACGCCCTAGGGGCGTGAAGTGGTTAAATAGTCAGAGATGCAGCTGTCATTTTTAGTAGAGCAGAACTGAATCTGGTAGGTGACGATGAATGAATACATACTAGTCTTGCTTCAGGCACACTTCTTACATTATCTTCCAACGCAACTGTTATTTTATATATCGATATGAATCGAATTTGGTGACAAGTTTGTTAAAACTGGTCTTGGAAAATGGCTCTCGTATATGCATTTCACCTGAGAATTTTTAAATAGTTGACAAGGATGTAACTTTTTTTTTTTTTTACAATACATATTAACCACTTCTTCAGCCACAGAAGATTTGGCTGCACAATGACGAGGTCAGGAAAGGGGGTGGGGACGAGCGAGCGTGCCCCCCCCCTCCTGAACTGTACCAGGGCGCATGCCCTCAACATGGGGGGGGGGGGGGGGGTGCTTTGGGGGCAGGGGGGCCCCACCTCCCCAAAGCACCTTGTCCCCATGTTGATGAGGACAAGGGCCTCTTCCTGACAACCCTGGCTATTGGTTGCCCGGGGTCTGTGGGTGGGACGCTTAACTGAATCTGGAAGCCCCCTTTAACAAGGAGGCCCCCAGATCCTGGCCCCCCACCATATTAGAGTGGAACAGAAGCTCATTGTACCCATTCACCTAAAAAAAAAAAGTGTCAAAAATAAAACAAAGTACAGTAATTTTATTATGGCAGTCCCGTTGTCTCTTCCGATCGCTTCTCCCCTCTCCGGCTCTTCTGCCTCTGCCAGTTTTTCTCCCATCTCAGGTTATTCTCCATCTGTCCACTGTCTTCTGCCTCTGCTGGGTCTTCTCCGCTATCTTCTCACTTTTTTGCTGGGCTTTCTCCACTGCCTTCTCCCTCTGTTCTTCCAATTGTTGACTCGATGCTCTCTCCCGCTCTAATGCCGGGTGCGCGGTGTGCCACTACTTATATTGGCATGGGGTGGGGTCACCGGGTGTCACCCGAAGGGCCCCGCCCCTTATGACGTCACCTCCCAGGGCATGATGGGGTGGTGACTACATAAGGGGCGGGCCTCCGGTGACCCCCTCCCCATGCCAATATAAGTAGTGGCACACCGCGCACCTGGAATTAGAGCGGTAGAGAGCATCGAGTCAACATCGGAAGAAGAACAGAAGGAGAAGGCAGCGGAGAGGATGGCGTCTAAGACCCAGCAGAGGCAGAAGTCGTCAGCGGAGGACAGAAGAGCTGGAGAGGGGAGAAGAGATTTGAAGAGACAACGGAGTTGCCTTAATAAATTACTTTAAAAACATGTGTAATGTGTTTTTTTATTTTTGACACTTTAAAAAAAAAAATTTTTGAATGGGTCAGGGTACGATGGGCCGGGATCTGTTAAAGGGGGCTTCCAAATTCCACTAAGCTCCCCGCCCGCAGACCCCGACAACCAACGGCCAGGGTTGTTGGGAAGAGGCCCTTGTCATCAATATGGGGACAAGGTGCTTTGGGGTTGGGGGGCCTCTGCCCTAAAGCACAGTTTTTTTTTTTTTTTTTTAATTTTTTTTTTTCCCCCCCTTTTCTGACCTGCCAGGCTGCGTGCTCGGATAAGGGTCTGCTATGGATTTGATGTGGGGGTTTCCCTTAAAATCCATACCAGACCCAAGGCCCTGGTTTGCTCTTGGAGGGGGAACCCATGCTATTTTTTTTTTTTTTTTTTTTCGTGGAGTTCCCCCTTCAAGATCATCAGAGCACAAGTCGCATGCCAAAGTCGGGTCAGTTAAGACGGCGATCCGAATTCAGTGATATTCAATGGACTGTAGTAGGCTCAAAGTAGTGCAGGGAGCATTTTCAAAGTTGAATTCTGAATTTCTGAACCCTCCCCCCCTCCGGTGTCGCATTTGGCACCTTTCAGAGGGGAGTGCAGATACCTGCACCCACTTCCGGCATAAACTCACACGGGAGTTTACGCCACTTCCTGTCCTGGCGCGCTGTCCCGGCAGACAGCACTGACGATTCTCATTGCGCTGCGCGACTCGCGCATGCACAGTAGGAAACCGGGAAGTGAAGCCACTTCCTGATTCCCTCACTGAGAATGGTGCTGGCAGCAGCAGAGAGCCGATCGATTGATCGGCCTCTGCTGCCCACATCGCTGGAACCTGTGACAGGTAAGTGTCCATTTATTAAAAGTCAGCAGCTGCAGTATTTGTAGCTGCTGGCTTTTAATTTTTTTTTTTTTTATTTTTTTTTCGGGTACCTTCCCGCTTTAACCTATCAATTTAACAGTTTTTCAAAATGCATTTACATGCACGGCACATGCCGGGAATGTAGCTGTCACATTTGCTTGTGTTCTCAACCAAACTAATGGTTGAATAACTGATCACATGTGCAGCAGCATCATCATGGCAGTTGAAGATCAAAAGAAGACCAAGATGGCAGCTTTCTTGGCTGAAAACGATAGGCGGGTTTAGTTCCGCTTTAAACAGTTGACATGGATGCAACTGTCATTTTCTAGAGTAGATTTGAATGTGGTGGGTGAAGATGAGTTGATGCATACTGGTCTTGTTTGTGATGCTTTTATTACATTATCTTCCAACGCAATCGTCTTTTCATTATCTCTTCAACTTTTGAAGTAAATATGCAGCAAGCGCTGGGAATGGATTAAACAGTGGTAACCCTTTTGGGTTATCATATTATCTTGACATACACCAGAATTGTTTCCATTTTAAAGCATGATAATGGTTGTCTTGTTTTGCCAGAGTTTTATTTAACTCTCTCTGGTGGTTTCACAGTAAATATGTAAACGCAACCTCTCCCCTTAAGATCTGCTGAGATGGGAAAGTAGCCAGAGGTGACCTGGACCACACACAGCCCCCATCTCCCAAATGCCTCCCGTCCTTTCTTCTCTGCAACCTCTAGTGCTTTTAAAGGGGGGGGGGGGGATGCTTTTTGTCCTAGAACCTTTGCAGATTTTATTTATTTATTTTTTTTCAAGCATTCGTTGTGCAGTCTTCAAAGGGAAAATTTTGGTTCAGTGCTCTACTGAATGCCATACTCCCTGATGCCACCACAGTTAATCACTTCAGCTGCGGAAAGGTTTACACCCCCCCCCCTTTTTTTTTTATTTTTTTTTTTTTTTGCGATATGGCACTGCGTTTCTTTAACTGACAATTGCGCGGTCGTGCCATGTTATATACAAATAACATGTCTGTTCTATTTTTCCCTCAAATAGAACTTTCTTTTGGTGGTATTTGATAACCTCAGGTATTTTTTGCGATAGAAGCAAAGAATTACCTGCTATTTATTTTTTTCTTAATAAAAAATAAAACTCATCCAATACAAAAAATGTAAAACATTGAATTTCTTCATCAATTTAGGCCAATAAGTATTCTGCTACCCTTTTTATTTTATATTTTTTTGTAAAAAAATCCCATTAAGCGACTATTGATTGCTTTGCGCAAAAGTTACAGCGCCTACAAACTATGGGATACTTCTTTTTTACTAGTAATGGCAGCGATCAGCGACTTATAGCGGGACTGCAATATTGAGGCAGGCCTATCGGACACCTACCTGAAGCTTTATTGGGGACCAGTAACCCTAATGGTGATCAGTGCTTAAAATATGCACGGTCACTGTACTAATGACACTGGCTAGGAAGGGAGTTAATGGGTGAGCAAAGGGTTAAATGTGTGCCTAGGGAGTGCTTACTGAGGGGCAGGTGCTTTTACAACTGGAAGACCTGGATCAGTGTTTCTGCTTCACAGAAACGTAGGAGCCATGTCTTCTGTACATAGTGTAATAATGACAGCCTTCCTTGTTTTATATAGGCAGACTGTCATTCTGTCAGCGTAACGAACGATCGGCGGGTCCCGGCGGACATTTGGTCCACGGGAATCACAGCGGGAGTGACACCGGAGGCGCATGCTCATGCCTAAAAACTCTGAAGTGCAGAATCGTGTGTGTGTGTGTGTGTGTGTGTGTGTGTATGTATGGTATATCTATATCTGCACTAGCGCTGCACCATTAATTTGAGATTGCGATTGTTCTTCTTTTTTTTATTTATTTTTTTTATTTTTTTTTCCCCCTCGCAATCTTAATCAAGCATTTTCCTGATTCTATGCAGAGTTCTCTGCTCAAGCCAACAGCTGTCAAAAAAACAACAAAAAAAGGCAGTCTGCCAAGTTTCACAACATTGAGCTAACTCTAAAGGCCCATACACACGATCAGACTTTTTGACAACAAACATGCAAATTAGCTGTTTTAAGGCAACATCCGACCGTGTGTACGCTCCATCAGGCCATTTTTTTCGGTTTTCATCCGACTTTTGTCGGCTGTGCGAACGGACAAACTTTCCGGGAAACAAAAGTCTGATGGAGCAAAGTCTGATCGTGTGTACAGAAAACCATAGGACTTTTGTACAAAGTACAAACACGCATTCTCAGAACCAATGCAAAAGATCAGACAACAATACAGAAGTTGACCAAAGGTGGCGGGAAAGGGCAGAAAAACCACGTGATTTGGTGAAAGTTGGCTGAAAGTCTTGCCGTGTGTATGCAATATAAGTTCACAGCCGTCGCCCTTTGTACAAAAATCCACGGAAAAGTTTGTACAAAGTCCCATCGTGTGTATGGGCCTTAATGCTAACTATAAACATTGTAACATTTTTTTTTCTTTAGATCAAAG
Source organism: Lithobates sylvaticus (assembly GCA_028564925.1). Classification (NCBI taxonomy): domain Eukaryota; kingdom Metazoa; phylum Chordata; class Amphibia; order Anura; family Ranidae; genus Lithobates; species Lithobates sylvaticus. Next base: position 27,269,019 of record CM053032.1, read on the forward strand.
GAATGAACTTCGGTCTGTAAATGAGGGGAGTTTAACAACTTAAAGTGGTGTTGCCACCAAAAAAAAAAAAAATTTGGCTTAAAAATAAACAAATATCATAAAAAAAAAAAAAGAATTGGAAAAAATATATTTTTTTTTTTACTCCCCTCTAAATGCCTGTTGCTAGGGGGTCCCTCGTAGTCTGCCACCTTCATTGCCCGGGCAATGACATCACTTCCCCTAGGCGCCGCACAGTCATCTGGGACCTGTACGTGATCGTGCATTTGCCTGCCCGTGGGTCGGGAGCGCGCTGCCAGCGGCGCGCTCGCGACCCGGTCGGGAGCTCCGTGACCCCGGCCGCGGGACCAGCGGACCCGATCGCCGCTGGTGTCCCGCGATCGGGTCACGGAGCTAAAGAACGGGGAGAGGTCTATGTAAACAAACCTCTCCCCGCGCTTCCTACTCTGCCTGTCATTGATTGGCTGTCATCGGGAAAGCCGATCAATGACGTCAGACGTCAGCCCCGCCCCCTAATGTAAAAAAAAAACACACACGTCACAGCCCATAACCCCTCCCCTCCCCCTAGTGGTTAACCCCTCACTACAACTGTCATTTATACAGGAATTAATGCATTTAAATAGCATTGATTGCTGTATAAATGACAATGGTCCCAAAAATGTGTCAAAAATGTCCGATGTGTCCGCCCATAATGTCGCAGTCACAATAAAAATCGCTGATCGCCGCCATTACTAGTAAAAAAAAAAAAAATATTAATAAAAAATGCTATAAAACTATCCCCTATTTTGTAAACGCTATAACTTTTGCGCAAACCAATCAATATGTAGAAGAATACGTATCGGCCTAAACTGAGGAAAAAAAGTTTTTTTATATATTTTTTTGGGGATATTTATTATAGCAAAAAGCAAAAAATATTGCATTTTTTTTCAAAATTGTCGCTCTATTTTTGTTTATAGCGCAAAAAATAAAAACCGCAGGGGCGATCAAATACCACCAAAAGAAAGCTCTATTTGTGGGAAAAAAAGGACGCCAATTTTGTTTTGGAGCCACGTCGCACGACCGCGCAATTGTCAGTTAAAGCGACGCAGTGCCGAATCGCAAAAAGGGGCCTGGTCCTTTGGCTGCCAATTGGTCCGGGGCTGAAGTGGTTAAGAATGCCGGCGGAGCGGGGAATGAGGGGGGGGTCTCGTTCCCCCGCATCGCTGGACCCCGGGACAGGTAAGTGTCCAATTATTAAAAGTCAGCAGCTGCAGTATTTTGTAGCTGCTGACTTTTAAATTTTTTTTTTTTTTTATTTATTTTTTTTTTTTTTTGTGGGCCCTCCTCTTTAAAGACTAAACCTTTTTCACTTGTTTTTGACACTTGTTGGTTTCAAGTTTAAAATCATTATTTAATTTTTTTCTAGAAAATTTACTGAGACCCCCTCAAACATAATCTATATATTAGCAGAGACCCTAGAGAATTAAATGGTGGTTGCCGCAATATTTTACATTGCACTGTATTTGCACGGCGGTCTTTCAAATGCATTTTTTTGGAAAAGAAATGCATGAATTAAAAAAAATTTAATAAATAAACAATAAAGTTAGCCCAATTTATTTTTTGTGTAATGTGAAAGATGTTACGCCGTGAGAATTGTGATCTTTATTCTAAGCAAAAAAAAATAGTGATTCTCATTTTTCCCAGAATCGTGCAGCCCTGTAGCAGTGAATGAATGATTTGTATAGCGCTGCAACTGCGAACTGAATCGCCTCGAGGCGCTTGATCCGACCTGCGTTGATTCCTTATTAGAAGAGGTGGGTCTTGCGTTTCTTCCTGAAGGCCCGATGGTCTTTTTCCAAGCGGATGTTCGTAGGTAGAGCGTTCCATAGCCGTGGTCCTTGGACTGCAAATCTTCGTTCTCCCCTTGATTTGTACCGGGACTTGGGGATGAGGAGGAGGTTCTGGTTGTTAGATCGGAGGTTGCGATTGGGGGTGTAGTGTTGTATTTTTTCGCATAAGTATTGAGGAGCGTCTCCTTGTGTGCATTTGTGGGTCAGGCAGAGCAGTAAATTTGCTATGGGGTAGTCATGAACCGGTTAAAGTACGAACTAAAGGCTCCAGTATGACAGTCCAAACAAGTCCCAAACTCGTCTACAATGTGATGCACAAGCCTCAAAGTCAACAGAAAAGTTCCCTTATTGAGTCAAATCCTCCATTTTGTGTCTCACCCCAACCCCCTCCCAGACACTTAAGCTCAGTGGGATGGTTTCAGCAACAGAGGCAGTGCTGTCAATCCCGAAAGCAGTGGGCAGGGCTCGGTGTCACTAGAAGGAATCGGCAGTGCTGATTAGCCACACCCCCTGCACCTTCTCCTCCCACTGTAGTGCAAGCAGAGACGGCCTATATTAGTGGCAACTCTGCTCTGAATTTAGGAGCGGTGCCGCATTGTTGCCACCCCATCACAGGAAATTGTATTAGGTGGACTTCATTGGCAGGATACACAGGTATTTGTGGGATCCTGCAGGGGGGGGGGCTAAGAGGAAAGGTACTTGCATGACAGTTCTCATCTCCCCCACTATCTTCTGGGATACATGAGCAGTCCCAGAAGACTGCGGGACCATTCGCAATGGGCAGCTCAACTCACACATACATAGTGGGCATCCGGCTGTGAAGCAGCAAGCTGTCAGAGCCGGGTGCCCACAGTTGAGATGCCATCGACAGAAGATGGAGGGAAGTAACGGCTTGGGTGAGCACATCGCTGGATCCTGGAATAGCTTGAGATTTGATTAAGTAAAGTTTGCAGAGCAGTGGCCATTGTTTCATGGTCGTGAAGCTTTCTTCTGTGAAGGTCAAGGTTTCGATGGAAGTGGTCAAAAATCAGTTTTTCCACAGTTGGTCGCTCACTCCTTCGTCTTCTTCTTCTCTGCAATCTTGTCTGATGAGGGGGGAAATGTATCGGAATACGTTTTTAAACCTCTTATTATTTGATTTACAGTGCAATGCAATAACCACCACCCTTTTTGTTATCTTTTGATACATCCCTTCCAGTTGATTTTTCATTTTTAGAGATGGAGGTGTACAGGAATGTCCCTCTTGAGTACAGGTAGATGCCGACACACAGCGCTCGGCATTGAATATTCATAAGCTGGATTGGGATCAAAGGCTGTGCTGCCTTCCTCTCTGCACAGAGGTAATTAGCGAGGGGAGGAAAATGAGCAGACACTGAAAATACATCGGCTTTGAACGTCTGACGTCCTCATCTTTTTAAAGATCGCTTCTTGTCGACTGGAAATCTTGGCTTTTTTTTTTTTTTTAATTTCTGTTTTGGGCTTTTTATAGTTGAATGGTTGGCAGGCACGTGTAGATGAAAACATTATGGGTCCTAGAGGAGAGTGTTCCATGGCAGGGGCACCGTGCACAGCTAACGATCTCTTTGAGAAGAAAGTCCACCTTTTGGACCTGAATCCCATCATGAACCCTATTTTAATGAACAGGCTCGCTCTTTTAAAGTATTCACTTCCTACTTATCCAAGCGCTCCTTCAGTGTTTCAAACCACTCTACCTCCTACTCTTCTCTTGCTCTTTTCGTAGGGGTCCTCCAAGGCTCTGTCCTCGGACCCATTTTTTCCTCTATCTACATCTTCTTCTTCCCTCTTGGTCACTTGATAACCTCATTTTGGCTTCCAATACCACCTCTGTGCTGATGGCACCCAAGTCTATCTCTCCACTCCTCGACTCTCACCCCTTAGGTCTCCTCGTGCAGAACTAACTTGCTAACTGACATAGTATGGATGTCACGCCACTTCCTAAAATTAAATCTTTCTGAAACTGAGCCCCGCCGACTTTACCGTCCAACATCAATAATGCAACCATCCCTCAAGACGTGGTACTAGGTGTAATTCTGGACTCTGACCTTGACTTTTAGGTCCAAATTGCTGTCCAAACCTCCTTAACATTTCCAAAATATGTCCCTTCCTATCCAATGACACCACCAAGTTACTAATTCACTCCCTATTACCTCGACTACTGCAACTTCCTCTATGTTGGCTAGACTTTTCCCCTTCAGTCTATCATGAATGCTGCTGCCAGACTCCTCCACCTTACCAACCACTCAGTGGCCATGGCTCCTCTCTGCCAATCCCACCACTGGTTTCAGCTTGCCCAACATATACTAACCACAATATACAAAGCCACCTGCACCTCTTCCTCTAGCTGCATCACCAACCTGATCTGAAAATATCACCCAAACCATCCTCTCTGCTTCTCACAAGACTTTCCACTGTCTAAAGCCAGGTACACACGATCAGATTATTGGACGACTGTTCATCTTTTTTTTAATAAAAAAAAAAAATATGTATTTTTTTTTCCCATGCTAGTCTCATATCGAAATGAAGAGGTTAGGGAAATTCTCAAATTTTTATGACTTTAGAAGTGATGTAGTGTGTCTTGAATTGTTTTTGTATGTGTTCTTTTGTTTCTGAGTATGCCTAGTCTTCCGATATTATTATTATTATTAAAATTATATATATATTATATATTATTATTATATATATATTTTTTTTTTTTAACAAAAACTGTACTAAAACATCAGACGTGTTCATATACGACAACAATTTTATAGCCTGCACATCCAGTCTTTTTTGGTCCAAAAATTCGGAATCGGCTGTTGAAAGCACCATACTAATGATCAGAAAATCTGCAGACCGTTCATCGGACGAAATTATTTCTTCATATTTTCGTATCGTGTGTACGGGCCTTTACTCTATCTCCTAACCCTCTTCCATGCTCCCCTGCAGGACTTCTCTAGAGCCTATCTCCATCCTCTGGAACATCCTACTCCAATTTTTCCAGCCAACCCCTTCTCGGTGCTGGAGATCCATGAAAACATCTCTTCAGAGAAGCCTATCCCTAAAAACCTATGCTTTTTACCTGCACCGATATTGCCTTTTTTGTATCCCTTTTCTTCCCATTTACATTGTAAGTTCTTATGAACAGGGTCCTCCTAACCCTCTTGTCTTGAATTATATTGTAAAGCACCACACAAACGGTTAGTACTAAATAATAATCGTAGCTAAACTCCTATTTATACTTTGCCCCATCTCAAAGTGCGTTATACATACTATAAAATTATTGTTCCCAAGCTCTTCAGAACATTACTGTTTTGGATTTTTGACCCCCTTTTTTTTTTTTTGTTTTGTTTTTTTACCAATGATGCAGAACTGCCCAGTTACCAGTGCATTCTCTGTGTGCCAGGATCGGCTTTAATCGGGTCCCTTCCAGTTTACTCGGATGTCAATGATGCTGATTTTTTTTTTTTTTTTAAACAGTCAGTATTCCAAAGCGCTGATTTGGGCGTTTTGAATACTTTGAAGTGCAAAGGAGGGATTTAGGGTCTTGTAGACCCCCAATCCCTCCATAAAGAGTACCTGTCTCTGCCTATTACAGTCACAAGGAATGTTTGCATTCCTTGTGACAGCAATAAAAAGGATCCGATTTTTTTTTTTTTTTTTTTTTTGTGTTTTGATGATTTTTTATTTACCACTGTCCCTTTTAAAAAAAAAAAATAAAAAATAAAAGTGTTTAACGCAAGCTCGCACACCAAAGAACGCATACGTATGTCGTGCCCTCAAGTGTTAACTGTGTTCAAATCACACATGTGGGGTATCGCTGCGATTTTATTAGAGTGAGATCAATAATTCTAGCAAAAGACCTCCTCTGTAAAGGTAAACGTTAAAAAAAAAAAAAAAAAAATTGTAAATGTCGTCTATGGGGATTTTTAGTACCGCATTTTGTCGCCATTTCATGAGTGCATGGACCATCACATGTTTGGTATCCATTTACTCAGCATAACATCTTTCATAATATGCCATAAAATTGGGTTAACTTTTTTTATTAAAAAAAGTGTATTTTTTTTTTTTTTTCACCAACAAAATTGGATTTGAAAGACCGCTGCGCAAACACTGTGTGACATAAAATATTGCAATGACTGCCGTGTTCTCTAGGGTCTTTGCTCCGCCTACAAGTTTTAACCAGACACTGATGGAAGTCACAAGACTGCTATATACTGCTGATGAAAAAGGGTATTTTAGCTGTTTTATATTTACTAAAATAATTGCATTTCCATGATCTGTGTGCTGTGGGAGACCAGATGTAGCGAATGCAGGGTCCTGGGTTTAGTAACACTTTAAGTGATTGACCTCTTCTCCTCTGGAGAAGTTTCTACACCAATCCTTTATTTTTCTTCACTACTTCGACTGACACTTTTATCATGCTCTTATTGCCTCAGGGCTCACTAGCCGATTTCTGGATCAGTTGCCCTCCAATGCAGTGGTCCCCAACCTTTTTGCTACCGGGACCGGCTGGGTGGAAGAAATTTGTGCCAAGGCCCGGTGGTGGGGGGGGGGGGTGGTAAAATTTTGCGGGCAATTTATCGGGGCAATAGCTGGTGTTGTGCTGTTGGTACTTCAATCATCACGGCACCATGGTTGGTATGGTGTCAGAATGATTGATTTACATTGTAATATAAATGAAATAGTTCAACTCACCATAATGCAGAATCAGTGGGAGCCCTGAGTGTGTCACTTTCCACGTCGCCTGCCACCAGGTGAGGAATGCCACTTGCCATGCTTGCCTGCCACCAGATAAGGAATGCCACTTGCCACGTCACCTGCCTGTGCCACCAGATGAGGAATGCCACTTGCAACGCTTGCCTGTGCCACCAGATGAGGAATGCCACTTGCCACACTTGCCTGCCACCAGATGAGGAATGCCACTTGCCACACTTGCCTGCCACCAGATGAGGAATGCCACTTGCCACATCACCTGCCTGTGCCACCAGATGAGGAATGCCACATCACCTGCCAGTGCCACCAGATGAGGCTCGTCACTGCATTGGTGACACTGGTTTAGTGGTCTTTCTTCAGTGAGGAGAGCAGAGATGCGGGGCGGGCGGTGAGAGATGATATCATCTCTCTGCTCCCCGCTGCACCTCCGACATTCTTTATGCTGTGAGGGCGGAAGAGTGGTAAAACTAGGCGGGCAAGGAGAGATGATGTCATCTCTCTGCTCCCCACCGTACCGCCGACATTCCGCACGCTGTGAGGGCGGAAGAACGGTGATGCTAGGCGGGCGGAGAGAGATGTCATCTCCGCTCGCCAGCCCGCTTTCCTCTCTGATCCATCGGTGCCTTACAGCCCCCGCCGCGGCCCGGCTGCAAAGACGCTACGGCCCGGTAGTGGGCCGCGGCCCGGGGGTTGATGACCCCTGCTCCAATGTACATCTTGAAAACTGTACCTGGCTGCTGGCATGTTCCCAGCACACTGACCGAGCTGTCACTGACCGTTCTCCGTTCAAGACTTCTGATCAAGAGCCAGCAGGACAGGCTCCCGCCACAAGAGCCAATCACAACAGTCACAAGATACAGAAGCCTCTTGGACATTAAAGCCCACTTAAATGGTCACTGGGATGCAGCGCTAAGGGGTTAAACACAGAGTTCTGTCTGTCACATTAAACATGCTGGAAACTAGCAGGCTTCAGTAAGCTTTGGCACTACCTAAAGCTTGCTGGAAGCCCACTAGCAGCTTGTCTATTAAAATTTGCATGCTGCGGTACCCTTGTCCTGTGTGTGGCAGCAGTGGTCTCTCTTCAGAGGTCCCACATGCCCCCTGCTAGGTCAGACCTATAGGCACTACAATCTGCTCATAAGCTCAAGATGATTGGAGAGCTCTAGATCTGATTTAGCAAAGGGCATGTCAGACCTATGCAGAGAGACCAATGCTTCCACACAGAGGCCAATGGTCTTTCTCTGCACCATTCTGACAGATACTCTTCTACTTTCTATAGAAAACCAACTGTAATGGATTTGATCACCTTTTTTTTTTTTTTTCTTGTCAAGCATTTAGTCAGCTTAAACTACAAGTTCAGCTGGGCTTCAAAAAAGTCTGAAGTTTTCAAGTGCTGACTGCACTGCTGACCTTCCAAGATCACCTTTATGGGATGGATCTAATTTCGTATGGTCTAAATACACCAACAGCCATTATTATGGCACTCGGCAACAATATTTTGAAATAAAATATATTTTTTTAGATAATTTAAATGTAGCGCTGGCTCCTGACTCCTTAAGTTGCCTGAAGCCACAGTCGGGCTTCAGGATAATTTCACAAAATTTCTGGTTTCGGTACCAGTCCAGCTGGGTTGCACTGGGTTCTCCTTGGCCGCAGGTGTCGCTGTCACTGACGGCAAGAGTAGAAAACAGTCTAGCTGGATGCATTAAATGCCACTTACCTCTCGGAACCAGCCCAGTGGGACTGTTCTCCTGCTGTGCATTCTGGGGGGGATATTTAAGGTACCGACACCATGTGACAAAAACCTTTTTCCTGTCCGCGTGGTTCTGGTGGTCCTCCTGACCCAACCTCATGGCCCTCCTGGCCTGGGGTGCGGAACCATGCATCCTGTGTCTCGGGGCTGGCTGGCCTGAGGCAACGCAACTGCAGGGGTAGGTCCGAGTGACTTTCGGAGCCTACTGATCCAAGGAAGCTCCGGTGCCGTCTCATCTGAAGGGAGAGGCCCAGCAACTGAAGTACCCCAGGGGAGGACTTTTCAGGAGATGGCCTTGCGCAAAGCTAGCTTCTCAGAAAGAGCCTGGAGGCTTAGTTGAAGGACGCGACCTGGATCAACACTCATATGGTATCGGCTGAGAGAAACTGGTACCATATGATAGTTTAAAGTTCATCCAATCCCTCAGTGACGCTAAGTGTAACTTACAAGTCTGTGGCAGAGACTTTACCGAGCTTCCTACCGGCTGCTAGGCCTAGTGAGAGAGACCTATTTAGGGGACTGCAGGAATCCAGTTTGTGAAACAGTCCATTTCTCTGGATTCATTTTAATATCTTCACCTCGTAATTTAAGTACCTGAACTCACCCTAACCCTCTACCCTTTATCGAGAGACTGTGTTCTACTTGCTGAATAAATAACCTAAAAGAGGATTCAGTGTCAGTCTCAACCTTTTTCTCTGGGTCACTTTCCACCGGATCCCCAAGACGGAGCTACAGCAGGTGAGGTAACGGTAAGCCCAAATAAAACCAGCAGCTCCTTCGGGGGTTAGTGCTACATAAAGATAAATGCGAAGTCCATCCATATTTGTTAAAAATGTATATAAAATAATATTTTTAACATGATTTGTTCAACCATTATTCCTCTCTCATACAGTCACTTGTTGGGGGGGGTGGCAGATAAAATGTAACTGCAGAGGTTTCTTGGAGGTGTTGTGTTGGGTGGGGAAAACTCTTCGTAGTCATGCATTAGCTGCTTCTGTTGTCATGGAAACCTGAGATGGAGTTATTTAAAACAAAAAAAAAAAAAAATGAGGTTGATTAAATCTATTCAGAAAGAGGGGAAACAATAAAATAAAGATGATTCTTGAATAGCTGCAACTGGAGAATAGACCTGGAATTAGATCTGATACGAGGGAGGCTGTAGACCTTCCTTACGCCTTTTTTTTATATATAGAATCACTAAGATTTCATGTAGCTTGTGACCATCTAGTTCTGTGTTACCTGGCGACATGTTGGAATTTATGCTGGAATGCAGCGGTGGGATTATCGAGAATTAATAGAAAAAAAAAGATATAAAAATATTCACAAAATTGGGGCAGAACAACAAACTCATGAGGCAGGGAAAAGGTTTATACTGCCTGTCTGGTTTTATTGCCTTCTTTGTGCTTCTTTTAAAGCCCAAATCCGGTATTGTGCAAGAATATTACCTACCTCTTCTGCTATCTGCATATTCATATTCCTAATATGATAGTTTGGGTCTAGGGGATTGTGATAAAAATGAATACTTGCCTTGCACCTCAATTCCACAACTTCCAGAGTTCCAGACCTCTTCCCTCATGCTGTCCAGGTTTCCAACTGTCCAAAGTATCTAACTATCCAGAGCTCCACTTTACACTATATTACCAAAAGTATTAGGATACCTGCCTTTACACGCACATTAACTTTAATGGCATCCCAGTCTAGTCCATAGGGATCAATATTGAGTTGACCCACCCATAACAGTTTCAACTCTTCTGGGAAGGCCACAAGGTTTAGGAGTGTGTCTATGGGAATGTTTGACCATTTTTCGAGAAACTCATCTGTGAGATCAGGCACGGATGTTGGATGGCAAGGCCTGGCTCAATCTCCGCTCAAATTCATCCCAAAGGTGTTCTCTTGGGTTGAGGTCAGGACCTTGATTTGTGCACTGGTTGAAATAATTTTATGAAGGGGGGATTATGGTGTTGGGTTCTTCTTTCCAGTAAAGGTAACTTGAGGCGTCAGCATACCAAGACGTTTGGGACAATTTAATGCTCCCAACTTTGTGTGAACAGTTTGAGGATGGCCCCTTCCTGTTTCAACATGACTGTGCATTAAGCACCAATTGGAGGGGATGACTTTGCAACCTGAAAAAAACAGTTCAGTATGGGGATACCGACTCCCAGAAAGAAAAATGGGGGGGGGGGGGTTGGGGTGACAGACAGAAAAACTGAAAAGATCTAAAGAAAAAGAAAAGATCTAAAAAAGGAATAAGAGAAGATGTGCCAGCTCCTCCAACCCAGACCACTGTCTAAACCAAGGGAGCCTGGGTGTCTCCCGACAGATATCAAATCCAGAGGCTCCAGGTTTTCTCAAACTGCTTTAGTTTGGCATTCAGTATTGCAGATAGCCTTTCATTAACCATAATCCAAGACAGTTTAGCCCGTATCAAGTCCATAGGTATCACTGCCGACATTCATGACCTGAAGGACCTAATTTTTAAAAGATTAGCAGCTAAAGTATTTGTTGCTGCTGACGTAATTATTTTTTTGCATCTCAGGAATGCTGATCTTCTGCATGCACTCACTCCAGCATTGGCTGCACATTCTCGCTCTGCACCATCTTCTCTGGTGCTGACCATGGTTGACCCAGCCAATGTTTGATACAGTTTCATGAGCGTTGCATATGACAAGTGGATTACAAACACACCATTTAAAGCTACATGAGCACAGTTGGGAGACTGTTGCCGCCTCTTTAACAGGAAGTGCCTCAACAAGGACCTTTACACTGAACCTCCGCTCTTCCTTCTCCTCCCCCTCTACTACTATATTTAGATGAATGTTTGTTTGTTTTTGTTTTTTCTTCCTTTTTTTTTTTATTTAGGGGTTTGGGTTTTTTTTTTTTCTTCCTTTTTGGGGTACCTGAGTACTTTAGGCGATGCAAGTGGACATTCGGCTCCCTGCCTGCAATCTTCTGGGACACGTCATAGGTTCCAGGAGGCTGCGTGATCATTCAGAGTTCAGCGCATACAGGGGGTCCCCGAGTTACGAACTCGTTAGGGACTGCCCGCCTGTTCTTAACTCGGAAATGTTCTTAAGTCGGCCGCGCATGCGCAGACCGACAATTACGGACATTTCCGATGTTCCGCCGAATGCCGCTCTGCGCATGCGCGGCAAATTACGGACATTTTCAATGTTTGCCGTCATTTTCCGAGGCTCCGTCTGCCCGCGCATGCGCAGAACGGCCGAAGGACGGCGGAAAATGGCGGAGGGTCCCCGCAGCGCCCGGTTCGTAAGTAGGGGATGTTCGTAGGTCGGGCGTTCGTAAGTCGGGACCCCCTGTATTGCACATTTGCAGTGGGAAGCTAGCTTTGATGCTACAAAAAGTCACAGCTGGCTTCACACAGTTAACATGCCAGGGACCCAAAGACTGGTGAATAACCGGCCCTGGGTGAGGACAACACAGTATTCCTGGACAGGTGAGGGTCTATTTATTAGAAGTCAGCAGACCCTGTTTTTGTTTCTGCTGGATTTTTAGTTTTTTTGGAATCTGGCTGAAGCTCCCTTTTTCATGTTGTTGAGATTACCATGGATTCTTTTATTGAAAGCTTTATAACCATGGATGGCAATTTTAAAAAAAATTGTATTTAATGTGGTGAAGCTTCCATGAGATGGTGATTGGGTTTAGATCTACTTGAAGCTGACCTCTTCACATCTAAAGTATTTGTTTAAAAAAAAAAAAAGCCTTCTCGTCCCACAGGCTTTTCTTTAGGGCTGGGCAGCCTTTGAACATCATATACACAATGTTTCCGGTGTTCAAAATCACAATCTTTAGCTACTTCTTCGATTTTTATAAACAAGTGTCTAATTCTGTACTATTTGTGCTGTCACCATGTCACACAAGCCGCGCAGCCCGTGACGAGTCTTCCTTCCTGTTTCTGACCATAACATCAAAAACAATCTTCTCTATTGGCGTACAGTGAAATCGTAAAAATGTGTGAGAAAGTTACACCAGTGGTTTAGTACATGGGTGAGATTGGCCATTTAGATTTTGCTCTATAATAACAAAACAAAAAAAGCCCTATAAACAGAGGGTGACCTGGTAAAAATACAGGCAAATATATGCTACGACCAACCAACACTAGATCGGTTTTCTACATTTTTAAAGATCTATACAGATCTGTATACTGCAGATCTAAAAATGGGCAGACTCGATGGACCACTTAAGCCCCATACACACGGTCGGAAAATCCGACCACCAAATCCATCGGATTTGGTCCGACGGATTTAGTCCGACACTGGTGTTGCAATACACACGGTCGGACAAAGTTGTCGGAAAATCCGATCATTCTGAACGTGGTGACGTTCGTTGCGTACGACGGGACTACGTAGAGGCTAGTAGCCAATAGCTTTGGTCTTGTAATGTGATCTGAGCATGCGTGGCACTTTGTCCGTCGGAATTCGCTACACACGATCGGATTTGGTGTGATCGGACTTTGTTGTCAAAAAATCTATCCAGCAGGAGATAGGACTTTGTCCATCGGACAATCCGATGGAAACTGTCCGATGGTGCCTACACACGGTCGGAATTTCCGACAACATTGTCCGATAGGACAGAATCCATCGGAAAATCCGCCTGTGTGTATGGGGCTTAAGTCTTCTTCTGTGACCTAGTTTGTTGCCCAGTACATACACTTCTTTTTTTTTTTTTTTTTACCAAAAATTTGGGGACGCCTGTCTTTACATGCAGATGGAATTGTTGCGTAGGGTTCCTTATTGCGTTGGCCCACCCTTTGCAGTTATAACGTCTTCAACTCTTCTGGGAAGGCTGTCCAGAAGGGTTTGAGTGTCTATGGGAATGTTTGACCATTCTTCCAGAAGTGCATTTGTGAGGTCAGGCACTGATGTGGACTGGAAGGCCTGACTCGCAGTCTCCACTCTTAACTCATTACAAAGGTGTTTTTATAGGGTTGAGGTCAGGACTTTGTGCAGGCCAGTCAAGTCCGTCCCCCCCGCCCACCACAAACCCGCTCACTCATGTCTTTATGAACCTTACTTTGTGCACTGGTGCACAGACATGTTCAAACAGGAAGGGGTCATCCCTCCCAAACTGTTCCCACAAAGTAAGGAGCATGAAATTATCCAAAATGTCTTGGTATGCTGACCCAAGAGTTACCTTCGCTGGAACTAAGGGGCCAACCCCTGAAAAACCACCTCACATCATAATCCCCCCCCCCCCCCCCCCCCCCTCCACCAAATGATTTGGACCAGTGCACAAAGCGAGGTCCATAAAGACATGGATGAGAGTTTGTTCCTGACCTCAACCGATAGAACACCTTTGGGATGAATGAGAGCGCAGACAGCGAGCCATGACCAAGTATAACCTACCTCATTTTGTGCTGCCCAGCTATAACACTCCCACCTTTGTATTCCCAATAACGGAGACCACACCGTAGCTGGAGTGCTAATAGGCCGTAGCAGCCCCTTTATTTAATAAACAAATGATAAACAAATAAACAAACACATTAATAACCGCTTCCCGACCGGCCACTGCATATATACGTCAGCAGAATGGCTCGGGCAGGCAGAATCACGTACCTGTACGTGATCGTGCATGTGCCTGCCCGTGGGTCGCGCGCCGCTAGCGGCGCGCTCGCGACCCCGGCCGCGGGACCAGCGGACCCGATCGCCGCTGGTATCCCGCGATCGGGTTACGGAGCGGAAGAACGGGGAGAGGTCTATGTAAACAAACCTCTCCCCGCGCTTCCTACACTGACTGTCAGTGATCGGCGGTTCCCTGTCATCGGGAACGCCGATCAATGACGTCACACGTACAGCCACGCCCCCCTACTGTAAAAAAAACACAACACGTCACACTGACTCCTCCCCGCCCCCTAGTGGTTAACCCCCTAACTACAACTGTCATTTACATAGGAATCAGTGCTATTTAAATAGCACTGATTGCTGTATAAATGACAAATGTCCCAAAAATGTGTCAAAAATGTCCGATGTGTCCGCCAAAATGTCGCAGTCACAATAAAAATCGCTGATCGCCGCCATTACTAATAAAAAAAAAAAATATTAATAAAAATGCTATAAAACTATCCCCTATTTTGTAAACGCTATAACTTTTGCGCAAACTAATCAATAATCGCTAATTGCGATTTTTTTTTTTTTTTTTTTTTTTTTTTTTTTTTTTTTTACCAAAAATATGTAGAAGAATACGTATCGGCCTAAACTGAGGAAAAAAAATGTTGTTTTATATATTTTTTTGGGGATATTTATTATAGCAAAAAGTAAAAAATATTGCATTTTTTTCAAAATTGTCGCTCTATTTTTGTTTATAGCGCAAAAAATAAAAACCGCAGGGGCGATCAAATACCACCAAAAGAAAGCTCTATTTGTGGGAAAAAAAGGACGCCAATTTTGTTTTGGAGCCACGTCGCATGACCGCGCAATTGTTAGTTAAAGCGACGCAGTGCCGAATTGCAAAAAGGGGCCTGGTCCTTTAGCTGCAAATTGGTCCGGGGCTGAAGTGGTTAAAGCGTGGCATTGGTCTGCAGGAGGACCTTACCCCACCCCCCCCACCCATTTTACCATAATCAACAACTCGTGCACTGCGGTCATATCAACTGTAAACTAGGCCTCAAGCTGACATGCTAGCTCAGAGACAAAACTATTCCCGCAGTGCAGTCATCCACCATATTCCCTAAATCTCCTATAAGGAATATTTAACAAACGGGCCCATATCTCCAATGGGTCCCGCATCAAGTTCTCTGTGGGGAGGGGGTATCTTTTCTCTACCTGCGTCAGCCAACATCCGCCACTGCCACGACATCCAAGTGAACCTGTAAGAAAGTTGTTAACCACCATCTGTGAAGAGAACAAGAAAAAAGGGGCGGGAGGGCGGGAACTTTCCTCCTGACGAACTGACGCTGGGGAGGGCTGAACCTCCCTTACATTACCACAAGCCCCACCCCCTTTCTTAAACGGCCAGCACCTGAATGGCCTGTTAACTGATTCATGCCAGCCCTGCGCCTATTCTCTTCTGGCTTTTGCTGCGGGCTGTTCTGGCCTTCTCGTCCAACGTTGTGCCTGACCTCACAAATGCGCTTCTGGAAAAAATGGTCAAACATTCCAATAGACACACTCCTAAACCTTGTGGACAGCCTTCCCAGAAGAGGTAAAGCTGTTTATAGCTGGAAAGGGTGGGCCAACTCAATATTGAACTCTATGGACGAAGACGCCATTAAAGTTAATGTGCGTGTAAAGGCAGGTGTCCCAATACCTTTGGTAATATAGTGTATGCAGGCTTTGCTTTAGTAGAGTGGCATAATGGGTCTGCCTGTATATAAGCAATAGATTGTTTGTTTAGTTTGTTTGCAGTCTGATCAACTGGAACTTCCACAAGGCCCTTGAATGTCAGACATATGTAATCTAAACTGCCTAGGCATTATGTCACGTGATGCAACTTTGGAGTGGCAGCATGTGAGTTATTGCAATCAAGAACAACTTTTACTTGGCCTTTTGCATGTAGGGGGTTGGCATAAAGCAATCTTTTAATCCAATTAATTTCATAACTTTTACAGCAACGCAATACCTGAAACTACCTCCTAAATTTCATTATGGTACCTCTTTCGGAGACCCCCATTTCTGCTCTACTAGGCTCACCACCCTGCGTCCATTTAGGCCCCGTTCACACTTTTGAAATCGCACTAAAATCATAGCAAAGCGCTTTTGGGTGTGATTCATCCTCAATGGCACCCCAAAAGCGTATTTTATTTTTTTTTATTTTTTTTTTTTTATGAACGATTGTCGCATGTGTCCTATTTGTTTTTTGTCCTATATTGTAATTTTTAGGAAGCTTTTTAGACCAGAGCAAGGTGTGGGAAACCTGCATTCTGTGTTTCGTGCACCGCATTTAAAATGCACTTGGTGCCAGTGTACTACTAACAACCCCCCAAATGCAGATTGGAATCGCAGTGGCATGGTACTGCAGTATCATACAATTCATTTGCAGTGTGCTCTTGAAAGTAGCGCATGCACAGACCGCGTTCCTGTGCAATAGTTAGGTGTGAACCGGCCTTTGTTGCATTTGTAGAAGCTGCGTCTTGACTATGAAGGTTGTGAAGAATAAATGAATAGGATCTTGCACAGTGACTTTGGACTTATATTAGCCCTGTATTCGTTTGGGAAAACCTGGAGGGTCGCTGCAGCACTTGTAATTGCCGCATATTTCTTATTAAAACAGAACTCATGTCTGTAGTAGTTGCCTCTGCTTCAACAGTCTCATTCCTGTGAGGTCTCTCTGGTGCTGGGTGCCTTCTTCTCCTGGGTGCCGATCTTCCCCAATCTGCATTTTCTGGTGCAGGGTGACACCACTCCCATGCATGCGCAGTCATTATGGTTCACAGGCATGACACAGTTAAGTGTACATTTTAAAGAAGACTACAAGCATTGACACATTGCATGCGTCTTATTCTTAAATTTAAGGTTCATCCTAAATTTTTATTTTATTTTTTTACCCTCAATAGGTCAGCATGAGCAAAACGCTTTATTTTACGACAATGTTGCACATATATGCGGCTACAGGGCAGGTGGGCCTGAACACCCAGCAATCCCATACATGCTTTGAAGTCTTGTAACTGGAGCCGGCTCCATTGGCGACAGCTTAGGCCCCGTTCACCCTTGACGATTTGGAATCGTGGGAGAAATCCGAGTGATTCT
Source organism: Lithobates sylvaticus (assembly GCA_028564925.1). NCBI lineage: Eukaryota > Metazoa > Chordata > Amphibia > Anura > Ranidae > Lithobates > Lithobates sylvaticus. Next base: position 27,286,013 of record CM053032.1, read on the forward strand.
GCCCACAATTCCAAATCATGTGGCAATTGCAGTAAAATGGCACCCCAACACGATACGATTTTGCAAAGTGACAGAACCGCGCTGCAAAATGCACCTGTAAAAATCTCGTGCAGCTTATCACCCAAAAAAAGCTGGCGTTTCTTTTGGGTGACAAATGGCCACAGGGCAGCCCATTAAAGTAAATGGGCTGCCCTACAGGGCCTTGAAAAAGTATTCACACCTTGAAATTTTGGTCATGTTGCAACCAAAAACGTAAATGTATTTTATTGGAATTTTATGTGATGGACCAACACAAAACACATAATTGTAAAATGGAAGGAAAACTTATAGGTTTTCCAAATTTAAAAAAATTCTCTGAAGTGTGGCATGCATTTGTAATCCACTCCCTTTTACTCTGATACCTCTATCTAAAATCTAGTGTTGCCAATTGCCTTCAGAAGTCCCCTAATTAGTAAATGGAGTCCACCTGTGTGTAATTTTAATCTCAGTATAAATACAGCTGTTCTGTGAAGCCCTTCGAGGTTTGTTGGAGAATCTCAGTGAAAATGGCATCATGGCCAATGAACACACCAGACAGCTCAGAGATAAAGTTGTGGAGAAGTTTACAGGACAACTATTAGTCGTGCATTCCACAAATCTTTGCTTTATGAAAAAGTGGCAAGAAGAAAGCCATTGTTGAAAGGAAGCAATTATTCCCGTTTTGCGGGAAGCCATGTGGGGGACACATCAAACCTGTGGAAAAAGTTGCTCTGGTCAGATTTCCAAATTGAACTTTGGCCTAAAAGCAAAATGCTATGTGGCGGAAAACGAACACTGCACATCACCCTGAACACACCATCCCCACCGTGAAACATGGTGGTCGGAGTATCATGTTGTGGGAAGGCTTTTCTTCAGCAGGGACAGGGAAGCTGGTCAGAGTATATGGGAAGATGGATGGAGCCAAATACAGGGCAATCTTAGAAGAAAACCTGTTGTAGTCTGCAAAAGACTTGAGACTGGGGCGGAGGTTCACCTTCCAGCAGGACAACGACCCTAAACATACAGAGCTACAATGGAATGGTTTAGATCAAAGCATATTCATGTTTTGGAATGGCCCAGTCAAAGGCCAGACCTATATCCAATTGAGAATCTGTGGCAAGACTTGAAAATTGCTGTTTAGATCCTCTCCATCCAATCTGACAGAGCTTTTGAGCGATTTTGCAAAGAATAGCCAAAAATGTCACTCTAGATGTGCAAAGCTGGTGGAGCCATCCCCAAAAAGACTTGCAGCTGTAATTGCAGTTAAAGGTGGTTCTACAAAGTATTGACTCAGGGGGGCTGAATAAAAATGTATCCCACACTTTTTTTTCAGATATTTATTTGTAAAATATTTTCAAAATCCTTATTCCTTCCATTTCACAATTATGTGCTACTTTTGTGGTGTTCTATGACATAAAATACATTTTGTTTTTGGTTGGAACGTGACAAAATGTGGAAAATTTCAAGGGGGTATGAATACTTTTACTTTGTGTATGTGCGGCACGTGGAACCGCACAACATTTGCCCACACAAAATTTGAAAGTGCGAATGGGAGTTCCTGCTACGCGAAGTGTGAATATGGGGGTACTAGTCAACTACCGATGATCAAGAACTGTTAGACGGGGCTCCCAATGATGTCAGCGCTGTGCAGCCAATCACCAGCTTGGCATGTCGTTGCCCATTTCAAGAGCCAAAACCTTTTTTTTATTTTTTGTGGTTGAGTAGAGGGATTAGAAGCTCTCAGGTTTTTGATGCCTGTATCCCTGCTAGGGAGATTAGCTCTCTTTATTTGTCACATTTACCATTATCACCAAAAGTGAAAGTAAATCCCAAATTTTGGGTTGTCGCTTAAAAAGTTAGAGGAAATCTTCTAATGGGGGGGACACTAGTTCTAGTGACAACCAGGGATTCCCTACATTTTGAGAGGTTTCCTGTTGTGTCTATGGGACAGGAAGGGAAGGGAAATCACCTCAGATGGTTACAACTCCTTCCCACTCCAAAATGAAAGAACTTTTGTCTTTCGTTCTGCTTCAAAGTGCCGACTCTGGCCAGAGCAAAGGGGGCTAAGATTGGTAACCCATAGCAACTAGTCGGAATCTGTCTTGTCCTGGTCCACCAGCAGAATGAGTTCTGATTTGGTTGCTATGGGTTACTAGTCTCTTACCTCAGAATAAGGTTACATTCGGAAAGGCACAACAGGATTTTGGTTGCTTTGGGTAACACAACCCACTTCACTCCAATACTAGGTGGATTCTACTGTATGTGACTGCTATGGTTACTGCACTTCAAAATTAGCCCTGTGAGCTAAATGGCGCTGGTCACCCCTCTTCTCCTCAGGAAGGTGATTGACTGCCTTGTCTAGAATGAAGCTTATTACTAATTTTCTGTGACGCCCCTTGACCCCTGTCTTCCTCAGGCAGGCACAATGCAAATGTCTCACCTCAGGCTTTTCTTGCCTTCAAGATGTCTGCCAGCATCAGCGGGCCTTGACCTTATTTTTTTGGATGGGGCCCAGACATTTCGGCTGTGAGTCAGCTCTGCGGCCTGCGGTTGGCTTTTTAATTAATAATGTACTTCCTTTTTAATTACTATTCTGTTGTCTGCCTAAATGTATTACCATAATGAATAGGAGAAGCGGCCTAGGCGAGTGTTCATGATGTGAATAATTTGGCGGATCGCAGGGATCCTTCGGCTCCACGCTGGCTGTAATGGTGTCATTCCGAGTCCGGTGAGGAGATTGAGGAACTGGTGACAAACGCTGGCCTGATTCAGGGCTAATTTTTACGTTTTTTTGCACTGTTGGGTTTCACAATGCAGGCAAAATGAAGGGACTGTCAGAAATGAGGAATATTCTACTGGTTCCTGTTCTCGCCAATATGGCAGAAAACCGCCTTTTTCAAATGTCTGGAAACGCCAGCACACACACGCCTTTTTTAGGCCCCTTGCACACGGATGCTTAAAAACTAGGGAAGCATCGTTATCGATACTGAGTATTTTTCATTGGGACAAGTCTGCTCATTGGAGGAGAGCAGGCTGAGTTTCCAGCATAGCTAGAGAACTGACCACGCTGTGCTGTCCTGTGTGGTCAGTTTGTAATAGGAAAGCAGAGGGACTGGCAGGAACACAAGGAGTTTTACACAAAGGAAGCAATACAAAGAACAATATATATTTTCATTTCAAGTACATAGTACAGGCTACAGCAGGCACATATCGGGAATAGGAAATGTTGTGTTTACAAATTCTTTAATCAAAAGTTATTAGAAAAAAATAAAATGCATGGACAGGGTTTAACATGAATTCCAATGGCACTAGTTCACACCAGTGCAGGCAACAAAAGTAGAAAGAACATGTTGCATTTTTCTGTGCAACATCTGAAATGCACATGCAGAAATTGTGGTGTGAACCGGCCCTAGCACTGGAATTTTCTGCCAGGAATCTGGTGTTCATACATCTGTTTTGTGTGCATTTTTATTGAATTTTTTTAAAACTCAGGTAACTGAACAGGAAATGGAACTTAAAACGCACTGCGACAAACAAACTGAAAACACACAGAAAATGGCAACACAAAAAAAAAAAAAAAATGCATTGTGTGTGTGTGTGTGTGTGTGTGTGTGTGTCAAAAAAAAAAAAGAGCTTTTATTTAAGTGATTTACGTGCAGTAGCCATAGTAACCAACCAGATTTCACTCTTCTGAAGTCGGATCGGTATAAAAAGGATGTTTAATGGTTGCTATGGTTACTGCACTTAAAGTAATGTAGTCGCATCATTCATTTATTTAAATTTTTATTCATTTATTTTTTTGGAAGGGTAACTAACCATCGAACCACATTCCACATCTTGCATGCTGAAACCATGAAAACTACACTTTTGACACTACTTTTTTTTTTTTTTTTTTTTTTTTTTTTTCCTTTTCAATGGGGTGAGCGATTTTATTGTGCAGCCCCAGACCTAATACTCTTGAATATTTTGTGTCTCTTCCCATCCCCTTTACTGCTTAAGGGCCAGTTCACACCATAGAAACACAGTCCGGATCCGCTCTAGATGCTTTTTTGCATGCGCGTTTTTGATGCAGTCCAGTGCACCCCCCCCCCCCTTTTTTTTTTTTTTCAAATAAGAACCTGGTGTTCCAGTGCGTTTTTGGTGCGTTCCCGTGAGTTTGATGCTTTTTACAGCGTTCCAGTGCAGGAAAAATGCAGCATGTTCTACTTTTTTTTTTTTTTTTTTCTGGAACTGCAAGCACTGGCGTGAACGATGCCATTGAAAACCATATAACCTACTTTCCATGCGTTTTTGAAAAAAAAAACGCACTGGACTGCATGTGATGTGAACTGGCCCTAATGGTCCAGTTTACACTTGGCAATGCCCTAAAGTGTGTGTGTGTGTGTGTGTGTGTGTGTGTGTGTGTGTGATTTTTAAGCTTTGACTGCTCTCACTTTTACTGCTACAGGGCGGCCGTGCTGTGCAGGATCACTTATTATTGTATGTGCTTCCTGGTATCGGGCGCAAGTGAATTTTACACAGCTGGAGCCGCCGATCGTTCGGTACACTGACATAATGGCTGTCCATGTAAACAAGGCAGATAGCCGTTCTGTCAGTAGGGAAGGCATGGATTTCCTGTTCCTGTAAAGCAAAGACCTGGATCGTTGCCTTCCGCTAGTAAAAGCACCTCCCCCCACTACACTGTAACATTAGCTAGGCACACATTTTAAAGTGGTTGTAAACCCTAGAAAAAAAAAAAAAACAAAAAAAAAAATCTGCAAGACAAAGGCATAATGAGCTAGTATTCACAGCATACTAGCTCATTATGAATTGCTCACCTGAGATCGAAGCACCCGCAGCGGTCCTCGTATACCGCTTCGGCCGGCAATAACGCTCTCGGAGTTGCTTCTGGGTTTGCGCTGTGATTGGCCTAAACCGCGATGATGTCACTCCCGCGCATGCGTGCTGGAGCCACCGGTAACGGCATGTACTGCCATTGCTTCAGTGCGCATGTGCCGATGACGTTGACACATGTAAAATACAGGGCTATCTCCTAAACCATGTAGGTTTAGGAGATATCCAGTGTAGCTTACAGGTAAGCCTAATTATAGGTTTACCTGTAGCAAAAAGTGGTTGTAAAGGGTTTATAACCACGTTAACCCTTTGATCGCCCCTGATGTAAGGTTAATTGGCTCCTGTCTAAATTGGCCCCAGTATGTGTATGTATGAATATACTGATATGATATACTGATATGAATGTACAGTATATGTAAATCGCAGCGTAAATTAACAGCTAACATCTCAAGTCTCCCGGAAGGTGCCGGAGACTCCCGCATTGCTGCGGTGGCTCCCGCACACCCGCAAGCGCCTCCTGATCTCCCAGGAATGATCGGTGCGGCGGGAGATCAGCTGTGATCACCATCTCCTTTTTGTAAAGATTTTTAGCTGACAGCCGCTTCTCGTTCTCTCACTCCCACGGCTGACGGCTAAAAAGCTATACAGGGAGATCGGTGATCGCAGCTGTTTTTCCAGCTGCACCGATCATCCCCAGCTGCTCCCCTGTGTGCTCCACCTCTGGCCCCCTCCATGTCCTTCTCCGCCCCCCTCGTCCCCCCGCAGCCAGCTGTGTGGGGAACTAGTAATAGGACACAGTGAACGAGATCGCTCCTGTGATTACTGAGCAGAGTAAACTGTTTACTCTGCTCAGTTTATGAATGGATAGGAGCCTCTGTCTCCTGTTCATTCATCTTTAGTGCTGAGAAAGGGACTGGGGAATCTGTGTCCTCAGTCCCTTTCTCTGTCTCAAAGGGGAGATGTCAGGTGTCTGTTTAGACCCCTGAAATCTCACCAAAGCCCCCCCAAAAAATTATTGTAAAAAAAAAATGTAAAAAGTGTAAAAAAAAAAATCTACTGACACCACTCTCCTCTGCCCTACCAACACTGTCCATTACCCCAACCCCATCCCCCACAAAAAGATTTTTTGAAAAAAAAATTCAAAACAAACTAAATTGTAAAAAAAAAAATCAATTATTAAAAATAAAGTCCACTGCCACCCACCCCCTTCTCCAGAATCACTGCAAAAAAAAAATTGAGAAAGTGATTTAAAAAATATTTTGCCACGGGGGAGGGGTCGAAGCGCCACATCACTGAAATGAGTTTGCCACCTCCCTGAACTTAGTTTTTACAGGTTGGGATGTTTGTGACCGCAATATACAAGTACCTGTAATAAAAAATTATTGTGGTGGGCAAAGTACTATGGGATTCAAGAGCTAGCAGGATTTATTTTAAGTCGCTACATTTAAATAGAACTAATGCACCTGAACCAAGTGCTCCTTTAGTAATCCCTCGAGGCCTAGGCCACATATGTGGACCTAACCTACGGCTTGTACCCCTAGGTCACTCAGGGGATTTCTTGCATTTCCAAAATGCCTAGTTGATCACATTCTTGCCCATATCATTATGTTTGATGTTCTGTAGCCCTGTGTGGGTGACTTGTAAGGTCCTCTGTTTCAGCCCCTCCCACTGACTGACTGACTGACTGTTTTTGTTACTGAGCGTTATACAATAAAAATTATTGTACCAAAAAAGGGAAATAAATGAAAAGGGGGCAAAAAATTGTACTAATGGCAAAACTTTTTGTTTTCTTTTTATAAAGAGAGGGTTATAACCCATTAGGATGTTTTTAATTTGCCATCGTGCCATTTGGGGAGATTTCCTTTCACTTCCTGTCCAAAACAGCTGCTGGTGTTCTGTCAGAATAGCGAACTCGTCGGGTTGGGTAATGGAAGACGTTCCGTCAGCTGCGCATGTGCTCCACTGCTATCTGGTTTTTGCTAATCTGACAGAACACCTGCAGTCAGAAGGCGGCAGCAGACATCTTGCTACACCCAGCTACATCTTGAATATCACAGTAATTTTAGCAGTGAGTGAGCGTATATAAATATAGTATATTGAGATCTGTGATGCTGTTTGGATGTTTTAATTTTCAAAGCCTAAAGATTTAGCGCGGAGCAGTGTGGGGTGTACCAAGATGGCCTCTGCCACCTTCCTGCTGCTGGTGTGCAGCTTCTTACAAAATGTAACCTCAAAACCCCATCACAGATGTCCATATACTATATTTATATATGCTTGCTTTATTGCTAAAGTGAGTATTGTCTGCTGCCGCCTTCTGACAGAAGCCCTAAACAAAAATGTATGTAAATTTTCAGCCCTTATGTCCTGTATTGTACATTTGAGGTTCCTGCTTGAGTTTACTGTGTCAATAATCTGTTAAGAACTTTGTTTTTTGAGGATTAGCAGTTGAGTGATTCCTAGGAACTTGTTCAGCTTGTTCTGTAGGCTGAGCATAGCGTATTGGGGAAGTGAACCTTCTGTTTGACTTTTGTCAAGTTTTATGATTTATGTAAATCGCAGAATAACTGCTGTCTGTAAAAAGGAGAGCGAGGGTTGGAAATACATTTTTGTGAGTTTTGTCCCTTGTTAAATCCTGTCCCTGCCCTCGATCGTCTTAAAGTGTGTGTTTTTTTTTTTTTTTTTTGATACGGGTGGGAGTGCTTGGAGCCGTGTGTGTGTGTGTGTGTGTGTGTGTGTGTGTGTGTGTGTTTGTTTTTTTTCTTCCCTGTCTTCAGGACCCAACAGGAAGTGAATGTAAATTTCTCAAGTCAGCGAAAATCCCCTTTAAAAACTTACCCTCTACTTCCTGTTCTGGTGAAACAACGTCCTACTACTTTTGATCAAAAGTCCTGAACCCTGAAGAAGGCCAGGTCAAGATGCCAACACTGGCAAGGGAGTAAGGGGTGGTGAGTTTAGTTCTGCTTTAAAGGGATATCTCACCTTTACCACAACTGCCTATGCATATAAGGGGCATCTATAGATAAAAGCAAACTGTGTAGCTCTGAATAAAGTTGAACAAAGCCCTTGCTATAGGTGTAGGCCATGTACATACCTTATGAAACCTGACTGCAATGCCTCCAGGACGTTGCTAAGTGAGGCCTAGTCATCACTGCTCACCTCCACCATCACAGGAGTGAGCTCTCAAATACGGAGCTCAGAGCTACTTCATTCTTTTAATCTACAAACATCCCTTACCTGTACTGGCAGGTTTTTTGTAAAGGTGATCTATCCTTTTTAACCACTTCAGCCCCGGACCAATTGGCAGCCAAAGGACCAGGCCCCTTTTTTTTGCGATTCGGCACTGCGTCGATTTAACTGACAATTGCGCGGTCGTGCGACGTGGCTCCCAAACAAAATTGGCGTCCTTTTTTTCCCACAAATAGAGCTTTCTTTTGGTGGTATTTGATCACCCCTGCGGTTTTTTATTTTTTGCGCTATAAACAAAAATAGAGCGACAATTTTGAAAAAAATGCAATACTTTTTGCTATAAGAAATATCCCCAAAAAATATATAAAAAAACATATTTTTCTCAGTTTAGGCCGATACGTATTCTTCTACATATTTTTGGTAAAAAAAATCGCAATTGGCGATTATTGATTGGTTTGCGCAAAAGTTATAGCGTTTACAAAATAGGGGATAGTTTTATAGCATTTTTATTAATATTTTTTTTTTTACTAGTAATGGCGGCGATCAGCGATTTTTTTTTTTTTTTTTTTTTTTTATTTTTTTTGTGACTGCGACATTATGGCGGACACATCGGACATTTTTGACACATTTTTGGGACCATTGTCATTTATACAGCAATCAATGCTATTTAAATAGCATTAAATATAAATGACAGTTGTAGTGAAAGAGTTAACCACTAGGGGGAGGGGTTATGGGATGTGACGTGTGTGTTTTTTGTTTTACATTAGGGGGCGGGGCTGACGTCTGACATCATTGATTGGCTGTTCCCGGTCATCGGGAAAGCCGATCAATGACAGGCAGAGTAGGAAGCGCGGGGAGAGGTTTGTTAACACAGACCTCTCCCCGTTCTTCAGCTCCGTTACCCGATCGCGGGACACCAGCGGCGATCGGGTCCGCTGGTCCCGCGGCCGGGGTCACGGAGCTCCCGACCGGGTCGTGAGCACGCCGCTGCCCGTGCCATTCTGCTGACGTATATATGCAGTGGGTGGTCGGGAAGCGGTTAATATGCACTTTAAGAGCCCCTTCACACTGCCTATGCGTTAGTGGTAAAGTGTGGCTCATTTTATCGGCACTTGACCACTGTTTAAGCTTTTCGGCTGCCGGGGGGTGGGAGTGGCTTTTAACCCTTGCTAGTGGCCGAAGAGGGGGTTAAAAATTTAATTCATTGCAATGGGCAGGGGCATCCCAAACCACCCCAAAGATGCTGCTTGCAGGACTTTTTCTAACGTCCCACAAGAGCACCACCTCAGTGTGATGGCACTTGGGCTTTCACATTCGGGAGGCAGTTTTCAGGTGCTATTTTTTTTGCGCTAAAACGCCTGAAAACTTCCTCGGTGTGAAAGGGGTCTAAAGGGGAACTAAACCTTTTGATTTTAGTTTTCTCAAAATTGGTTACATTCAAGGCATGATGTGAATAACTGTCATAGTTGCTTGTGCTATCAAGCTGTCAAGCCATCAAAAATAGCTTTTTAATTGGCGTGGTGGTGGAGGAATAAGGGGGGGGGGGGAATTCTGAGGGACGATGATGTGATGCCATCTCCAGAAGTGGGGAAGGGAGACCTGTCAAAAAACAGGCCCCCAGTCCCTGAAATGTGCCAAATGTGGCACCGGAGGGGGCGAGGAACCAAATAAGCGGAAGTTCCACTTTTAGGTGTAACTCGGCTTTAAAGTAATGGTGCAGAGTGCTATAACGCATAGCAACCCATCAGAATTTGTCAGTACAATATAAGCACTGCGCAAACTGATGCTATATAAATCCTGGATAATGATGACGAAGGCTTCAGCTTGGTTGGAAAAAATACTACTTTTTGCAGTTGGTGCTTTGCCCACCGTTTTTAATATATATGTGTGTGTGTGTATGTATGTATGTATGTGTGTGTATGTATATGTATGTGTATATGTATGTATATGTGTGTGTGTGTGTGTGTGTGTGTGTGTGTGTGTGTGTGTGTATATATGTATGTGGTGGCACACTTGCGGTTTGTTTTCCGCTCTCAATTAAATTTTTCCTGCATAAGGGAAAATATTTGCATGAAGTAGGGAGTTGGCTATCCGTACGTAATCTGCTTTTGCGTCGCAGCATTGCACTGCCACAATGGTGACTGAAATGCTGCATTGGGAGAGTTTAGTGGCCAAGACTTTCCCTTTAAACACTTTGGTAAATAAGGCCCAGAATGGCTAGCTGTGTTGGGTGACAAGTGCGCTTGATATTGTGACATTACTCATTTCCTCGTAGGTCATAGGACACAAACCTATTTAAAGTCTTTTTTATTTTGAGGCATCGGATATTCTAAAAATAACCCGCGTCTGCCATAGAGGTGTGGAAGGTGTCTGAAATATAAAGTACCGCTCCATTCTGGAATGTGTGACATCCGTATTTTGTGTGCTTACAGCTGATCTGGGTAATTAATCCTGTTGTATCGTTCTGTCACCTCCCATTGTGTTCTGCGGTGGAAAAAAAAAGAAAACGTGTTTTTTGTTCTGTATATAGACTTGAGCAGGTGCTTGTCTGTGTCTACGCGTTTTATTGCCCGTGAAGGTGCATATAAACTCCCACCCAAATTTGATGAGGCTGTTGAAGCCTATGTTCTGAGCTGCATTCAGCGGTGTGCAAATGTCCCGATGCAGCTGTTTGTATACGCTTTACATACTTTGTGCTAATCTTGGGTAACTATATTGTGCCGCATTGTGTAAATCGTGGCCTGATTTTCCGCACACAGCACTAAACAAAGGCAAAGTTTTATTTGAAGAATTACTTTTTTGTTCCTTTTTTAAAATGGAGTGTTCACATGGTTGCTTTTGGCGTCATGTCAAAATTGGCCCAACGCGTGTCGTTTGGAAGGCTTTGCTGCTCCCCAAATGCTTACCTTGATGTCAGGGCAAACGTGTCAAACACCAATGGCTTTTGAGATGTATTTTAGAAAGCGTTACTAGCCGAGATAATACAAAAATCTACACAATAAAAACCAACACGGAAGGGGCATATGGCAAGTGTTTAGCACAAAGCAAATGCATAAATGCACCAAAAAGATTAACAATTTCATTAGGTGTTAATGGGCATACAAATATTTTTTTTTTTGCATTTCTAAATGACCCATAAGAATACTGATCCATACATTTTTCTGTTAAAAACTAAAAATATGTTTTTGGCTGGAGTTGTGCTTTTAATGTAGTCTTTAAGCTGAACTAAAGGTCTAATGTATAAAACCTACAAACGGTTAGCAAAGACTTTAAAGAGGAAGTAAAGTTCGTTCTTTTTTTAATTGTACCTACAGGTATGCCTATAATAAGGCTTACCTGTAGGTACTGTAAATGTCTCCTAAACTTACTATATACGCCGACGTCTCGGCACATGCGCTTTGAAGAAACAACTGCCCGTGCCGTTTCTTCCGGGCCCTGTTCCGTGACCGGCGGCTTCTGGAAGAAACACCGGGGAAGATATCCGTCTCAGCGGTGTGTGGATGCCGCGTACACACGACCGGACTTTTCAACGGCAAAGGTCCGACGGAACGAATCCATCGGACAATTGGATCGTGTGTGGGCTCCATCTTTGCTGTCCAAAAATCTGATGGACTTTAGAAATAGAACATGTTTCAAACTTTTCCGCCGGGAGAAAAAAAAAAGTTCCTATCGAAAAATCTGTTCATGTGTATGCTAGTCCGACGGACAAAAAAACGACGCTAGGGCAGCTATTGGCTACTCACTATGAACTTCCTTTCGCATTCGAATCCGTCGGACTTTGGTGTGATTGTGTGTGTGTGGCCAAGTCCATTCATTCGTAACTCTGCCGAAAGTCTGTCGAAGACCGTCGGACCTAGTCCGTCAAAGTCCGCTCGTATGTACGCGGCATTAGAGCTGCGTTCTAAGGTGTTTCATAATGAGCTAGTATGCGATGCTTACTACCTTATTTTTTTTTTTTTTGTCACGTGTGTGTGTGTGTGTGTGTGTGTGTGTGTGTGTGTGTGTGTGTGTGTGTGTGTGTGTGTGTGTGTGTGTGTGTGTGTGTGTGTGTGTGTGTGTGTGTGTGTGTGTGTGTGTGTGTGTGTGTGTGTGTGTGTGTGTGTGTGTGTGTTTTATTTATGGGGTTTACAACCTCTTTGTAAGTCTATTCTACCAAAAAGCTTAACCCTGCCTGCTAGCATGTTTTACTATTGTTACCTTGATAGATGCACTTGATTTCAAACGTCAGTCGGTTAAGGATGAATTGACTCCAATGCACAGGTGTGGGAGTTGCGTCATCCTAGCCAGACTCCAACCCTTAAAGGATTAGTTCACCTTTAACGTAAAAACTCTCTATGCAGGTTAGGGACAACTGTGAAGCTTTGACTAAAGTTGTATAATGCTCTTGCTATAAGTGTGGACCTTCTACATACTGTACCCCCCCCAAAGCCTGGCTAAAGAACTCCCAGAGAAGACATTCCCACCCCCCGCCCAGCCTTGTTACTAAGACACTCCCAGCTGTTACTACTCGCCTTCACCACCATAGGACCTCTAAAGCATCACTGAGCTTGGAGCTACTGCAACATGGGAGAGGGAGCATATGTGAGGGGTTTTTGAATAAAGCTGGGATTCTTGGCACCATCCCAACAAGGCAAGGCGGGATGATGCTAACTCTGGAAGCTTTTTGGCCAGGCTTCAGGAGGTGGTATGTAAATGACCTGTACTGAGGGTGTTATTTAACTTTGGTCAAAGCTGCAAAGTTTTCTTTTATCTGGAGGCATAGGCAGTTCTGTTTACTTGCATAGGCAGCTTTTGACAAACTAACTTGTAGAAGGCCAAGAGAAAGTGGAAGCTCCGGTGATGGGACAATGAAGGGTAGCTTGGACATCACATTGTTGACTTAGCAAGCTAAGTGTGACGTAATGTGCAAATATAGTACAAATATAGCAAATATAGTACATCATGTTCTGATCTTTATTGGGGAATGTTATTTTGTATATAGAGTGTTTGTGGTGAGTTTACGCTTTTCATTGAACAGAGTTTGGATAACACAGGATTAAACGGAAAGGTCATAAATTAACTGCACATTATCTGGACAGAATGCTTGGGGACATAGTGATGTATTCCTGCTTAGGAGATGTATGTTAGCTTGGGGGGCTGCAAACTCTGCAGGGCTCCAACACACACTCGCTGCTATTCCAACCCTTCACATATTTCCACATTAACTTCCCTCCTGGCATTAAACTTTGCCAGGTATTGTGCTCAGCTCACCACCCCAAACTGATGTTCCTCCCTCAGCTCACCTCTCTCCCTGCATGTCCTGTGAGCAGAATAGCTGTGCTCCTCCTCTGGGTTCTCTCATCATATGGCACTGAAGATGGAGGAGGGGGGGATTCAGTGGGACACACAGAGCAAGTATGCAGGAGACTGGGGGGGGGGGGGGATGAGGAGACAGAAAATCAGGAGGGGCTGGCGGGGAGGAGCGCATCACGAGAGGTCTGACTAAATACAATCTCTTAGCAGCAGGGACCTGATCTACCTGTCAGCTAGCTGTGATTGACAGGTAGATCGAAGCGGTCATGAGGCCCCTAGTGGCAATGCCTGAATGGTCAGGTGTGTGGCACTTACTATTGCGAGCTGTGTTGGCAGCTGCTGGTGTAGCACATGCCACACAGCTTGCATACTTCAAAGTCTTGCAGGACATGGCTGCTAACGGGAACTGAGTTCCTGTTGTGGAAAAAGTACAGGAACTCCTTTCCCGCAGGACTTGAGCCCTGCTTCTATGTCTATCTTTGACAACCTTTTGACACCTGTTGGCATTTGGTGCTGTGGGTAACTTATGTTTTTTCTTTTTCTTTTTCTTCTCAAGCACTGGCTATTTTAGACAAGTAACACAACAATTTATTTATTTTTTTTTGTCCATTTTAATCTAAGATGTTGGGTGTGATGAATATTTTATAAATGTCATAAAATGCATTTACTGTGAAGTCTTCAAATTTTACTTTTTTGCTTTGTGGTATTTTTAGAAACTGCCATCTAAATTTGGGGAAATCATTTTTCTTGTTTTTTTTTTTTTTTTTTTTCAGTCTGCCGTAATCTAGTTGAGAATATGATCTAAAGTCACTCAGCCCATTGAAGACCCATAAGAAAGTTGTGGAACTCTTCTGTAAAGTTCTCTTTATTCTGGCAGATGACCGATGGAACCTCTTCTTCTTCTCTTGCAGATTTGGCAGGCACTTGCGTTAGCCACCGAGGGGTTAAGGAATCTATTTTAGGATGCCACTGGAAGAGGACGGGCCGAGCTGGAAGAAAAGAACTGAAGACATTAGGGATATCTATGAATTCCGGGATGTGCTGGGAACGTGAGTATCTCTGGGGTTTATTGATATGGTACCGAGTTACTGCAACAGGATTTTCCATGTTCTTGTACTAATGTGGTCACTGAATTATTGATGGCGGAGACGTTTTGGACAAAAATACATAAGTAATTCTCTCAAGTCTCAATGCTGACTATTGGCAAGGTAAAATAATCATTCCCAAAATTCATAAACTAGAAATGTTATCCATGCCCACAGCTTGGCACCATTATGGCCCATAAAACCAAAATGGGTGCACAGCCGAAGTTGCTATTGGTTCGATACGATTGACTTCACGTCTTTATGATTTTGGTGACACTTTGCAGTAAAACCAAATGTTGCTTTATTCAATGAACAAGTGTTAATTCCTATTGCAACCAACCAAAATTTGGTATAGAACAGTGGTCTCCAAACTGTGGCCCTTTGCTAGCCTTTATCTGGCTTTTGGGGCACTATTCCACCAACTGACCCCAAAGATGCGGCACCATTACCCCTACTGACACCATTACTGGGTAACTATTTCAATAAAACCAATGATGGGGCACTGATGCCGGGCATTTTCTGCACTCGCTAGCCAGTCTGGCCCCCCTAAAGCTTGAAGGACAGTAAATTGTCCCTTTGCTTCGAAAGTTTGGTATAGAATATTTCAGAACAGACGGTGGATTTAAGAGCAGTATGGGAATATAAAAAAAAAAAAACCTCCATAGTAGAATGCAACATTGATCCAATGCTACATCTGTCCCCCGCTGCTTCTAAGACTGAAAACTAAGCAAACGAAGACTGTTGATCGCTCAGGTTTCTGTCTTCTTCAGAGAGCCAGTGACTGTCCTCCAGCGCTTACTGGAGTGCTGGGCTGTGAAGGGGGTGGACACAGCTGGCCTAGGCTCTCAGTGAGGTGATCAGAGGCTGAACTAGCTGCCGGTCCTTGCATCTGGTAGGATCCCAACATTAAAATCGGGATCTCGATAGTCTGGAGCTGCTGAGTGACGTCGGCTTAATCTGAGTCACAGGAGTACAGAACTTCTTCACTCCTTTGACCCACAGGACAAGTATGGCCTAAAGTTTTGGCCATACTACTTTTAATTTTGGGACTATTTCAGCACTAATGAGTTGGATTGCACCATCACTTGAGCCTCCTTGTTTAATGAGGCCATATGTTATGTTTAAAGGACCAATGGAGAGGCTTAGGAGGTGATCGAGACCCAATTAATTTACAAAAGTTGAGATTTGCACATGACTTGAGCTGCCTATATGCCTGGAGCTTCTGATTATTTTATTTTTATTTTTTTTCCACATGCCATTTTCCCTAAAGATAACCTACTTTTAAGAATATAATATGACATTGGAGGACATAGTTTGCTCATATTGGCACCACATCATATTGAAAAAGGACTTTGAGGTGCCAAACACAACATAAGTGTCACCACACAACCTCTATAAAGTGAGTTTATTCACATCATTAAAAAAATCATAAAATCACGATATTGACATATCAGTAATCCCTAATCAAGAGCAGCAGTCCTGCTTGTCACTAACACTAAGGAAGGGATGATGCAAAAATCTAGGCCTATTATAACCTTGTATAGCAAGTGGCCTGAATACAGGACAATGATCATAAGTCTCAACGCGTCTCACCATTTAGTTGCTTCATCAGGAGACCAGATATGGCCATAGTATTGTGTGTAGGGTGCTAAAACCCAGTAGGGAACATCTCAGATCACCCCGGATCAGGACATACAGTGGCCAGCAACATGGCTCACTCGTTATGGAGCTCAGTTTGGGACATTTTTGTTTTCCTGTTTGGACCAGCAGGAAATGCCTTTATTCCATCAGAAGCCTTCTTCTCCTGATCTTTTTTTCATATGAGTTAAAGACCCATATCTTGGAACGAACACAGGGGTTTCCTATTTACCACATAATTGTTTTGGTCTTTTCAGAGGGGCTCCAGATTTCTGTCCTGATCTGGGGTGATCAGAGATGTTCCCTACTTTGGTTTTGGCACCCTACATACAATACTATCGTTATCTGGAATCCTGATGTAGCAACTAAATGGCAAAACATCTTGAAACCTATGGTCATTGTCCTGCATTCTGGCCACTTGCTATGACATTCTAATCTGGTCTATATTTTTGTATCTTCCATTATTAAGTGTTGGGGTCAAGCAGGACTGGCGCTCTTATATAGGGATTACCGATGTGAATATTGTCTTTTTTTTTAATCACAATGATGTGAATAAACTTGTCCTTTTTATTGAGGTTGTGTAGGGACTCTTGTTTGGGGTTATGTTTGGCACCTTTTTTTTTTTTTTTTTTTTTTATTTACTCTACTTAAAGAAATATGTAGTAGACCAATATTTTCATATTGCTGATATGTGCCTGCAGCACCCTGTACTAGTATCAGCGTATACTGTTCTTTCTATTGCTTCCTTTGTGTAAAATTCCTGGTGCTCCTTCCAGTCCCTCTGGGCTTTCCAATTTAAAAATTGACCACGCTAGGCATGAGAGCACAGCGTGGTCAGTTCGCAAGCTGTGCTGGGAACTGTCTGCCCTCCAATGATCAGACTTCTGCTGACACACCCTCTGTGTGCACAGTCATTCACTGGGAAGACCGGTGTACTGCTGTCTCCTTCCTGAGCTCCTTTTTGGGGTTGAGAGCAGAGGAAACGATTTATTGCTCAATACGTAAGGACCCGTGTGTGGGTTTTTTTTTTTTTCCTGCTCCACATTTGGACCTCCCCATAGCAGATTTACTGTGCAATCACGTATGTATATGTGTGATTCTGCACTTCCGCCTAGGGGGAGCATGCGCCTGCTGGTTCTGCTGTAATCACGGCAGAAGCCATGTGCAGGTGTCGGGCACAGGATGTCAGCCGGCGATCATCGGGCAGACGTGTAGAATGGACCTCTGCCTATGTAAATAAGGCAGATCTCCGTTCTGACGGGGGGGAGGATTTATTTTATTTATTTTTCCCCTGCAAAGCGGGGAATAAAATCCATCACTCCCCTTAGTAAAAGTTCCTAACAGTACACACAAACACTGGCTAGGCACACAACCCTTTGATCGCCCCTGATGTTTAACCCCTTCAGATGGTGGGCAGGGCCAGCAGGACTGTGATTGATTGATTGGCCTTGGCAGTGGCTGATGACAGTCCTGGAAACAGGGACCGCGCCCCCCCAGCAGAACTGCACCCAATCTCTTCCCCCATCACAAAAGCTGACGATCGTAGCTACAGCAAAGTTGGAGAACCAAACAATGATTTCCATCTTTTACAATGTGTGGTGGGCACAGTGCCTCCCCCTCAGTACAGGTGCGGGGAACTCTGAAATTGGAATGTATTAGTGTCTCAATGACACTTCCCAGTGCTGCTCTGCTGATGGGGAGGGAGTTGAGTGCCAGTGTTGTCGAATATTGTACGGAGGCCAAGGAGATGGCGAAAGTCTCCGAAGATGAACGGCGCCTGCGCACTGAGTCCAGGTTCAAGCCTCACCTTCCAAGTGGACATAGAGTTAGAATAAAAAATTGCTGTGCCCGAAGCGTGGCGAGCGCAAAACGAGGCCGTGCCCGAAGCGAGGCCGTGCCTGACGCGTGGCGAGCGAAGCGCGGCGAGGGGCCCTCTTACTAAGTGCTACCGTACTAAGTGCTACCGTAGGTCCACTTGCATGGTGGGGCTTGAACCTGGACTAACGGCGCAGGCGCCGTTCATCTTCGGAGATTTTCGGCGTCTCCTTGTCTTCCGTACTGCGTAAGCGCTGCGCCTGCACAGTACAGAGCGGACACTATCCGATGGGGGGACATTTTTTGCTGGACACCGGCAAAAGAGGCTTTGCGCGCTGCTTGCCGCACCAGTGCCGGGGGTTGCCGACCCCTGGATTAGAGGAACTGAATTTATTCTCTTGAGAATACTTAAAGGGTCCATATAGTTTACCTTGTTATTCGCTTTAAGTTCATCAGAGGACAAGGGGGCACTCTTTACGTCTAGAGGAAGAGAGTTCATCTCCAAATACGGAAAGGTTTCTTTACAGTAAGAGCTGCAAAAATGTGGAATAGACTCCCTCCAGAGGTGGTTCTGACCAGCTCAGATTGCTTTAAAAAAGACCTGGATACTTTCCTAAATGAAGGTAGTTGATCCAGGGAATATCCGATTGCCTCTCAGAAGATCAGGAAGGAATATTTTTTTTCTCCTGCTGTAGCAAATTGGATTATGCTTTGCTGGGATTCTTTCGCCTTTCTCTGGATCAACTGTGTGTAAAGAATTGTGTATATGGGATTGTATTTTATTTTTTATTTTTTTGAACTAGATGGACTTTTTTTGTCTATAGAGAGATCTATCTATCTATCTATCTATCTATCTATCTATCTCCAGCATTGGTCAGATCAGGTGTCAAGGCCCTCAGGATGTTTCATACCTTCCACCTTAGTACAGGCATTATTGGCTTCCATATTATAACCAGTCACCTAATCAAACTTTACATGGAAGTAGGGTCTTCATGCCCCTCAGCAGCCAATCGCATTGTTTCTCTCTGCGGCGTGTACTGCACAAACCATCCAAGATAATAATTATTCTCTCTGACAATCTTATAAATGTGACCCGATGTCTTTTAGAAAAGATGAAGTCCACCCTTAGCCGGAGGGTAGATGACACTAGAGACCGGGTCCTGGATCCAGAATCTCACTAATTCGCACTTCCTCTGAGCTCGGATCGCAGCTGTTTGCAGAATGTGGAAACTTGGAATGAAAAACACTTTCTTCCAGACCGCTTCCTTCATCTTGATAGACAGCTTTGGTTCCTTACTATAAACATGAAGGAAGACTCTAGAGGGAGATGGACGTAGCCGCAGGGAGATAACAAACAGTTTACATGCAGCACAAGCACTTTTGCTTTTCGATGAGCTGCAGTTTACATTTACAGCATGTATTCTGATCTTGTACAAGGAGCCTCTGCAGACACATCGCTGCCGGATACCCTATCCTTGTTCACGTGGAAAACCTGTGGCTGCTAAAGCTGTCATTGTCTTAACTCTTGGCAGACTTGGCATGTGTATGATTAGCATGGGGCCAGGGCAAATTTTGATTAGATGGGAACCAATATTTTTTATTTTCTTAGGAATCCATAATCATTTTGGTCCTTTCTTTTTCTTTCTTTCTCTTTTTTTTTTTTCTTTCTCTTTTTTTTTCTTTTTTTTTCTTTCTTTCTTTCTTTCTTTCTTTCTTTCTTTCTTTTTCTTTCTTTCTTTCTTTTTTTTTTTTTCTTTCTTTCTTTCTTTCTTTCTTTCTTTCTTTCTTTCTTTCTCTCTCTCTCTCTCTCTCTCTCTTCTTTCTCTCTCTCTCTCTTTCTTTTCTCTCTCTCTCTCTTTCTCTCTCTTTCTCTCTTTCTCTCTCTCTCTCTCTCTCTTTCTCTCTCTCTCTTTCTCTCTTTCTCTCTCTCTCTTTCTCTCTCTCTTTCTCTCTCTCTTTCTCTCTCTTTCTCTCTTTCCTTCTTTCTTTTCCTTTCAGACTGTCTTTGAAGTTTAGTACAGAGCTGTCCAAAGATTTCAGCAAGGAGGGTGTCGGGGATACCGGATGCAGGAATCCAGCAGCAGGGATGATCAGATCTGTGTAGCTACACTTAGGAAACTGAAACCAGACACTGTGGGGTTGATTTACTAAAGGCAAATCCACTTTTGCACTGCAAGTGCACTCCGTAGTGCAGTCGCTGTAGATCTGAGGGGGAAGCTCTGCTGATTTTATTATCCAATCATGCGCAAGCTAAAATGCTGTTTTTTATTTATCTTGCATGTCCTTCCTCAGATTTACGAGTGCACTTTCAAGGGCATTTGCAGTGCACTTGTAGTGCAAAGTGGATTTGCCTTTAGTAAATAAACACCTGTATGATTGATTAAAGTATGTTTTTTATTAATATTAAAACATAGCCCATCCAAACGCCAGCAAACGGAATGCAGAGCATACATGAATCGAACCATAAACTGACTAAATACAGGCATACCCCACTTTTAAGTACACAATGGGGTTTATTTACTAAAGCTAGAAAGTGCAAAATCAGGCTCCCTTCTACATAGAAACCAATTACCGTATTTATCGGCGTATAACACGCACTTTTTTCCCCTTAAAATCAGGGGAAAATTGTGGATGCGTGTTATACGTCGATACCCGCCGATCTCCCGCTGATTTTTTCTTTAGGGGAGCGAGCGGAGCTGATATTCCGAAAGCCGCGTGTATTTTCGGCTCCTCTCGCAGTCCCGCCCACCTCCACTGATTGCGAGAGGAGCCGAGCGCCGACAACATAAAGAAATACGAGTTCGGCTATTTTCGGCTCCTCTCGCAGTCCCGCCCCTGTCTGCGAGCAGAGCCGAGACTAGCCGAACTCGGATTTCTGTATGTTGTCAGCGCTCGGCTCCTCTCGCAATCAGTGGAGGTGGGCGGGACTGCGAGAGGAGCCGAAAATAGCCGAAAATGCACACGGCTTTCGATATGTCACGGGGCGCTCGTCCTCCCCACTCGGCGCCAATTTTAAATGGGCAAGGCTGCAATAGCACTGGACAAGGCTGCACTGGGCAAGGCTGCAAGGATGGACAGGGCTGCACTGGGCAAAGCTGCAAGGATGGACAAGGCTGCAATAGCACTGGACAAGGCTGCACTGGGCAAGGCTGCAAGGATGGACAGGGCTGCACTGGGCAAGGCTGCAAGGATGGACAAGGCTGCACTGGGCAAGGCTGCAAGGATGGACAAGGCTGCACTGGGCAAGGCTGCAAGGATGGACAAGGCTGCACTGGGCAAAGCTGCAAGGATGGACAAGGCTGCAGATGGACACTGGACAAGGCTGCAATGATGGGCATTTAAATGTAAGTTTTTTTTTTTTTTTCCCTTAATATGCCCTCCTAAACTTGGGGTGCGTGTTATACGCCAATAAATCCGGTAACTTCTAACCCCAGTTTGTTCAATTAAGCTTTGATAATAAAACCTGGCAGCTGATTGGTTTCTATGCAGAAGTGAGCCTGATTTTGCACTTTCCAGCTTTAGTAAATAAACCCCATTGTGTACTTAAAAGTGGGGTATGCCTGTACCTAACTAGCAACCTAAGTTACCATATGACAGTAAACCTAACTAGCAAAATTTACTATAATACCATACCTCCCAACTGGTATCTCGGGACACCTGTTAGCAAAAGTATATAGGCATAGGACACCCCCCTTCTGCCATGCCCCCTTAAAGGAAAATTCTACAAAAAACTAATTTAGTTAAACCCACAAGTACCAAAATAAGGGACAAATGAGGATGAAAGCGGGACAGGGTTCCAAATCAGGGACATTCCGTTAAAATCAGGGACAGTTGGGAGCTATTTAATACAATATTTACAATATATACAAACAGGCAAACGCAAATTAAAAGGGTAAAACTGGAGATGCAAGGAACAGTCAGGAAGGGGAAACTTGATCAGGAACAAGGGGTGCCTATATCGGGTAGCAGGGTACAGGATACAGGTACAGTTAAGGATCTAGGCTCAGGATAAATCTACAAGCGTTTATCTGGCTAGCAAGCAAAACACTCAAGCCCGAGGGAATAATTGAGGGGGGACTAAATACCCTCCCAACAGCCAGCATCAGGTGAAGACTAATTGTTGGGATCCTCTGGCTGCTTGGAGACACCCACTGGACACCAGAACTATAACCTTCTGGTCCAGGGACCACAGTGCCACCAGCAGGTGACCCAGGTTCTGACCGAGGGAGGATTCATTTGCTGAGAAATCACTTTGAAAAACACCCCCTAGCATTTGCCTTTATCTGCAAAGCACAAGTTTGCTTTGAAAAAAAAAAATATATATATTTTCAATATTTCATGTTTGCCCTATTAAAACAACAATATGCAGCAATTATTATTTTTCTTCCTTAAAGCGGTTCTGCACCCAACCATAGAAGTATGTCTCTATGGCTTCCCTAGCATTCAAAATGACAGAATTGATGGTTCAATTCTGCATCTTTTAAACTTACCTTTACTGATGGCTTCATCTGTATTCTTCTCCCTGCGTGGGTGGGCGGGCTCTCAGCGGTGATCGTCATCAGTTCCTGTCCAGTTCGCTGTGTCTCCTGGGATCTCGCGCTGTGTCTCCTGGGATCTCGCGTAATCAATCCCAGGAGACTTTGCGGGGGTTCCGACGCGAAATCTCGCGTGATTTGCATGGCGTGACGTCACCTGTTGCCATGGAACCGTCTCGATAGCGCCGCTCGTAGCTGTGAGGCTACTGAGCATGCGCGGGAACCGGCAATGCATGCTGGTACCGGAACAAGAAGGGAACCAGGAAGTGTTCGCTTGTGGGTATCAAATGCCCACAAGCAAAATGTATAAGTTATCTTTACAAAGAAAAACTGAAGAAGCAACGCTGCTGAACTTAAAGAAGTAAGTTGCTTTTATTAGTATTACTTTGAAGATGGATAGACCAAAAATTTTTTTGGGAATCTGTCAGTGCAGAACCGCTTTAAAGCAGAGCTCCAGTCCCCTCCCCCCACCAAAAGTTAAGTCATCAGCTACAAATACTGTAGCTGCTGACTTTTTTTATTAGGACATTTACCTGTCCAGGGATCCCGCGATGTCGGCACCCCAGCCAAAGTGTTTTTTTTTTTTTTTTTTTTAAATCAGGTCTTGGGTGCTGCTAAGGGACACCAGCAGTGAAGCCTTAGGGCTTCACAGCCGGTTCTGTACTGCGCTGCCCTTTGTGAATGGCTTGGCGGTGGGGGGGAGGAGAAGGAGGAGGGGGCGAACTTCCGGGGATCTCACTGCAGCGAAGTCTCCCGAAAGTGGGAGCGGTTACCTTTCAAAAACAGGTACCCGCTCTCCCCCGAAAGGTGCCAAATGTGGCAGCGGATTGGTTATACCGGTTTATCTGTTGCCTCTTCTCCACAGCCTTCTAAAACACGCATATCAAAAGCTATTTTTCAGCTCCAATAGGCAGGGGGTGTGGATCTGATGTCATACTGCACAGCATGTTCTGTAGTATTGCCATTACCTGTCAGAAGGGACTAATGCAGATAGAGGGAAGGAACGGAACACCCTATAGAGCATGGGCGCTCAACCTGTGGCCCTTCAGCTGTTGCAAAACTACAAGTCCCATGGGGCATTGCAAGGCTGAAAGTTACAAGCATGACTCCCAAAGGAATGATGGGACTTGTAGTTCTGCAACAGGTGTAGGTCCACAAGTTGCGCACCCATGCTATAGAGGGATATTTGTTTTTGTTTTGTTTTTTCCGATCTGGAGGTTTACAACGGCTTTTAATACCTATGAGCGCAATATACCTGTCAATGACCAGAACACAAGTATACATCAAGTGGAAAATTTGTATGATCATCATCAGCTACATTTAATATAATGTAATTACTTTGGAACCAACTTGATAATTTTAAATTTTTTTGTTTAAATGGCTGCTTGTTAATCCACGCAACAACATTTTCACGGGGTGTGCGCACAGCCTTAGACAGCTATGACTTTGGCTATGCCCTGGACGCGTTTTGCATTTCTCTATTGCCTCATTGTTTCACAGTTCCGCCGCCGTTATCAGCTCATGTTTCTTTAAATTCCCCCTGAGAATCTGTCAGACAAGAGCGCCTGACCCCTTGTTCTATTGCTTCTATTCCTGAAATCCGCTTCCTTCCTGTGCTCTAACCTTAAAGCTGTGAAATGATCTACACCCAGACCAGCTCTTCTGCTCTCTGAAGGAAGCTTAATGCTTGTGCTGCACAAAAAACTAAATTTTCATATTTGCTACTAAAAATTCTCTGTGCTGTTTCTGTCTGTTTTTTATCTCGGGTCTCACACTAGCAGTTGAGGGGTGGTAAACCCTTTGTTTGAGCCGTGTTTTTACTGCACTCATCAGAGCCAGAGGTGTACACATGCTGCAGGCGCAATGCTTTGCTTCGAGCGTAGTGCCTACTGAGTGAAACCTGTTCAAATGAATGGGGCCACTCCGCAAGTGCCCGCAAACCGTGTGCAATGCACATCGTGGCAAAGCGTTAGTGTGGGGTTAGTGCAGTAGTGAGGAGATATGCCACCTCACTGCCTGCCAAATGCTCTCTAAACAGCTATGTGAATCACACTTCAGGGACCAAAGTAAGTGTGAATTAGTCCTTAAAGGGTCAAGCCACCCAAAAATGATATCTGTGTTAGTAGATTGTAACAATAGACAGTTGCCCTGGACTCTATTGGTTAAAGCTCTGTGCTGTTATCCTGGGTCTACATACATGGTGTGCCCAACTTATCTGGGATTCTCAGGGTCACCGGTTCGAGTCCCAACCACAACACTGCCTGCCAGGAGTTTGCATGTTCTCCCTGTGCCTGCGTGGGTTTCCTCAGGGTACTCTGGTTTCCTGCCTGGGTTTCCTCATGGTACTCTGGTTTCCTCCAACACTTGAAAGATATGCTGGTTGGTTTAATTGGCACCTGTTTAAATTGGCCCTAGTGTATGAATGAGTTGGGGACCTTGGATTGTAAGCTCCTTGAGGGCAGGGACTGATGTGAATGTACAATATATATATGTAAAGCATTTTTTAATTTGACAGCGCTATAGAAGTACCTGTAACAGTGGGAGCTGGAACACAAAGGTGGTGGGGACACCCACAACTCGTAGGTGGACAGGAAATGGGGTATTATGGCTGGGAGATCTTGCTGTTGGAATACCCAAGACATATACGAAGCAAGGGGCTCACCTGTGAGATATTCTTTTGGTACACCCTTTTACGTTTACCCAATTTAAATGTAATAAAATTGCTAATATTACTTTATAGAAGGGTACATTCCTTGAACAATTTTAAGTCCGACCGTGCTTCCTGGTAACCAACTTCCACAGCAGACTATTCTCACCCTTCCACATTTTGTCATTGGCTCCGTGCTGCAGGAGCCTACAATTGATGAGGTCTGGTATCTGACTTTACCCACATGGCTGTGCATGTATAAAAAAAAAACTTGCAAAGATGGTTGAAGAACAATGATCACTTTTTACTATCGGACAGAAAACATAGCTAATGCATTTCAAAGGATTGGTGCTCCCCCCTTCTTCAGGGCTTTGGTAGTTTTTGGATCTGTTGGCTGTGAACAGTAAAGTCTGTGTCCTAATATGATAACGGTGTTTCAGAGGGTCTCCTGTGCCTGTAGTTTGGCAAGACTTTCTATTCACGAATGGTGCTCTTTACCAACCACCACAATCTCTCTATTTGCATGTGTCAAGGGACCCACTGAGGACCCTCCAACCCATGCCCTCCAACCCATGCTGCCACAGACCTACTCGCTAGCAACAAGGTTTAGTGCTAACTTGCAAAACAAAGGTGCTTTTATTGTCAAAATGAATAAAACAGAGCATACAGATTAGCTTGAAACAAAACCTGCTTGGATACCATACAGAAGGTAAGTACAGACACAACTGTAATTCTCAGAGTAATTGATTAGGTACACCTTTGCAATCGTAGATAAACCTCTACAGGATTGAACAGGAGAAGAGATTTGTAGCTAGTAAACATATACATACCCATACCCCACCCTTTTAGTCTCTACGTGCTCGCCCATGGGGCCCACACCTTGTCATATTTCCATTGGCATCCTCTATTAATGTAGGTTGGTCTATACATGGGTAGGGCTGCATCTATCAAAGCTTCCCAGGAGGAGAGATCCACTTCAGGAGAATCTCCTTCTTTGCATAAAACAGTAGGTAGGATATCAGCAGTTTCAAGTGGTGGGAACGTTGCGCATCATCATGGACCCCCAGCAGTGCCAACTCGGGTGTAACTGAAAGGGACAACTATAGCCTAAGATTAATTTCGCTAAAGACCTCTGACCAAAAAAAGTTATAATTGGGCATTCCCAGAACATGTGCAGGAAACTCCCCACTTGTGTCCTGCATTTGGGGTCTCGGTCTGGGAAAATACGATGCCGTTTCTGAGACGTGTGGTATACCCTGTGTAGGAACTTAACCTGAATAAGTTTGTGCCTAGAGGATATTACCAGTCTGGGTCCCTGTTCCAGGCAGTCAATCCCAGTCCTCCCTGTCCAGTGACAGTAGATCACCTTCCACAACCCCTCCATCTTGGGAGTCGGTGCCCAAAAGTGCAATGTACAAGGTTGATAGGGGTTTATCTAAGTCACCGGGGGAGACTAAGTCTTCAATAGGGTCAGCCAGGAGGAGCGGCAGCTGGGGAAACTGTGCTCTAGCGGCATGTCGCAGTTGAAGATATCTAAACTGCATCCACTGGGGCAGAAATTTGTGAATTAAGTCATCCATGGGGAGTAAAGCTCCTTGATGCATGATATCTCCCAGGGTTACAACACCTCGCCTGGCCCAAGCCTGGGGATCAGGCAGGGTACAGAACTGTTGCAAGCTGGGATTACCCCAAAGCGGTTGGGCTGGCGACAGCTGATTGGGTTGTACAAGTCTACGTCTAGCAGCCACCCACACTCTCCATGTGGCTCTCGGTGGTCCAGGAACCTGCGTGTATGCCTTGGGGCCTCTATATGCAAAATTGTGTAAATCGGCTTGGGAACCCAGACTAACCGCCTCCAAACAAGTGGCCGCGTTGGATCTTGAGCCAATGAACCACCACTGGACTGTTACAAGCATTGCAGCCCAATAGTAGACCTTAACGTTGGGCGACCCGGAAGCCACAAAGTAGAGCGTGCCAGTCTGGGGACGCCTCTTCACCAAAGGAAGGACCCCACACATTGTTCAATTTCTCTAAAATAGGAAACCCGGGACCCATATCGGACAGTTCCTAAAAAAAAATTGTTGAATTTGGGCAGGAAGATCATTTTAAGGAGATTTATCCGTCCCAGTAAATTGAGTGCAGGTGGGCCCAGGAGTTGCATTCAGCTTTCAGTTGTCAATGGAGGGACAAGGTTCTTATCCATGTAGTCAGTGGGCATTGTGTCACTATTACCCCCAAATAACGGAATTCCTCTACCCACCGCAAGGGGGAGGAAGCAGCAGTCTTTACTGCATCTGCATCTATGGGGATTAGGACCGACTTGGACCAATTTTATCCTAAAGAAGGCACCAAACTCTTCAAGAATACGAAGAGTGGCTAATGAGGGGCCAACTTCATTATGCATTATTCATTATATTCATTATACAGCAATGCGTTGTCCGCATACAAGGACAGCTGCTCTTCCAAATTTCCCAGCCGGAGGCCCATAACGTCCGGAGCAGAGCTTATGAAAATGGCCAGGGGCTCCAGTGCCAGGGCAAACAGACTGGGGGAGAGCGGGCATCCATGCCGCATACCGCGAAATAGGTTAAAAGGGGTAGAAAGACAGTTTAGTACGGACCCTTGCTCTAGGGCAGGGATCTCCAAACTACTGCCCTCCAGCTGTTGTGGAACTACGTGTCCCATGAGGCATTGTAAAACTTTGACATTCACAGACATTACTAGGCATGAAGGGAATTGTAGTTCCTGAACACCTGGAGGGCCATAATTTGGCGACCCCCTGCTCTAGGGTCATTGTACAGTAGTTTGATTCCGAAAATAACAGTTCCTCTTTAACGACCAAACCAGGTATCCTGTATTACGCAAATACAAACTTCCATTGCTGGAGATTTAGCCCACTGCCTCCCACCACCTTGACTTGGTGGTATTGTCTGTCTATTACCTAGCCCACTAAAGTCTCCTGCCTCCTTTGTTTGCAGCTTGGCTCCAGTGCATGGCCCTTCTGACCACCCAGCTGGCCTGGCTGGGATCTTTTTTTTTTTGTCAAAGTCCCTGAACCAAAAGGAAACTCCTGCTTCTCAAGTGTATAAATTGTTTCCTAATTTGCATAATACTGCAGAATAAGGACATACAGAAAAAAAGATATGAATCATAGTAAAGCTGTTAATGCATGTTGTAGCTGATTTATTTTCTTAAGTTTCGCGAGGTGCCATCGGGGCAGGGGCACAGGGTACTAGTTTGTGTTGGGCACGCTTATGTCATTCCATGAACTTCCTTAAACCTTGTCATTAGTATGATGTGGATCTTGCTGGATTTGTTATGCAAGCGTCCTGTACTCCGTCCAGAAGCTTCCCACCGCTCGGCAAAGGCACTGGAAACAGTGCAGTCCTAAATCCAGCATGACTCAGAGCTGTGTATTCTATGCGCTGGTAGGTAGTGGGTGGACATTAACCCCTCTCCTACTTGAATACTGCTGAAAGAAGCTGTGGGCATTGGCCCAGTTAGACAATATGCCATGTTGAACTTCATCAGGAAAAAAATATAAACCATGTGATTGGCAATGAATAGAATTTTTCTATTCATTTTCCAACCTGGACAATAAACTGATGAATGAGGTCTGACCGATGACTGTATGCAGCATGAATTTTTCTTCTTTTCATTCCACTGTTCATAAATCTGTCAGTTTTTAGACTGTAACCATTTTAGGTCCTTTAGCTCAGTGTTTCTCAACTCCAGTCCTCAAGTTGCCCCAACAAGTCATGTTAAGCCCCATACACACGGTCGGACAATCCGCGGACCAGGTCCGTCGGACCATGTCCGTCATACTTTGTCCGATGTTGGTTTTGCATACACACGGTCGGACAAAGTTGTCGGAAAATCCGATCATTCTGAACGCGGTGACGATTGTTGCTTACGACGGGACTACGTAGAGGCTAGTAGCCAATAGCTTTGGTCTTGTAATGTGATCTGAGCATGCGTGGCACTTTGTCCGGTCGGACAACCGTACACACGATCGGATTTGGTGTGATCGGACCGTGTTGACGGCAAATCTTTCCAGCAGGAGATAAGACTTTGTCCGTCGGTCAAACCGACGAACACTGTCCGATGGTGCATACACACGGTCTGATTTTTCAACAACCTTGTCCGATCGGACAGAATCCATGAAAAAGTCCGACCGTGTGTATGGGGCTTAAGGATTTTCATAATTTTTGCACGGGTGATTTGATCAGTTTCACTGCCTTTAGCAATCACCACAGCTGTTTCATCTGAGGGAAATCCTGAAAACATGACCTGTTGGGGTTGCCTTGAGGACTGGAGTTGAGAAACACTGCGCTAGCTAAGTGTGCGTCACTTAGTTCACCGAAAAGTGCTAATAATTGGCACGTGGTTGGACATTTTCATGAAAATATATTGCCTGAATTGGACAATGGCCTAGAGCTGTTTTTCCTGCAGTGTACATGTGATCTGGCGCTGTAGCTCCGCTAAGAAAAGCAAATCATTGGCATATCCTGCCACTTTGCTTTGGAAGGTATCCCCTGTTAAACCCTTAAGGTTCTGTTGTAGATGTGTGTGACCTTAAAAGGTGTTCTAGGGTTTACTTGGATCTATATGGGGAAAGTGGGCAATTCTGCCTGGTCCCATCGCGTAGCGAGAAATAATCTAAGGCAGCTTAATTTATTTTAATCTCAGCAGTTAGTTGGGAAAATATTGCGTTTTTCAGGTGCTTTAGTTTTAAAAAAAAGCGCCTGTAAAGCGCCTGAAAGAAGCCGCAACTGCAATCCCAATGTGAAAGCCCGAGTGCTTTCACACTGAGGCGCTGCGCTGGCAGGGTGTCAAAAAAAGTCCTGCAAGCAGCTTCTTTGCAGCGGTGCACCGCTTTTAAAGCGCCCCTTCCCATTGAAATCAATGGGAAGCGCCTGCAAAGCTCCTGAAAAACGCCCAAAAAGCGTTTTTGGCAGCAGCGCTTTGTGGGCTCTTTTAACCCTTTATTTGGCCACTAGCAGGGGTTAAAAGTGCCCCACTAGCGCTCGAAAAACGCTGGTAAAGCGCTGCTAGTTTAAGCCCCAAATTTAATATGCAAACCCAGTGGAACCAGCACTACAACATATACATATTCTGAGATACAGGGCCCCAAATTCGGTCAACTGTGTCCATCTGCAGTAATGTCATTTCAGGACCCTTTGGGTCCAGAGTCCCCACATTTTGGCTGCAGATAGGGGGCATCTAGGAACCCTTAACTACCAAGTTTGACGTTTGGGGGACCTATGGCTGCAAATGGGCACAGTGAGGCTGCAAATGGGCATTGTTGACCCTCTTTTTCACTTACAGTAGCTGCGCATTTCTCACCCTAGGCTTATACTCGAGTCAATAAGTTTCCCCAGTTTTTTTTTT
This sequence comes from Lithobates sylvaticus, assembly GCA_028564925.1. Lineage (NCBI taxonomy): Eukaryota > Metazoa > Chordata > Amphibia > Anura > Ranidae > Lithobates > Lithobates sylvaticus. The sequence continues at coordinate 27,316,453 of CM053032.1, forward strand.
TGTTTTTTTTTTGGTAAAATTAGGTGCCTCGGCTTATATTCGGGTCAGCTTATACTCGAGTATATACAGTAATCAATAGAGATGAGTCCAAAATTGGAGCCCTGTGACGGTTTTCTCCCTCCTTTGGGCACTACAGTGATGTGATCTTATAAAGAATCTGCCAGAAAGTGGTGATCCTTCAACAGAGAATTTGCCTTCAGAAATGGATGTTGGTAGTACATCTTGGTACTGTCTGTAATATTGAAGAATAAAGTCATCTGGATCTAAAGCCTTTTGAGGTTTTAAGTGAAATTGTGTCATTTCAACCCTTGCCGTTGAGTTTTTGCCATATTTCTGTGTCGCACACATATTGGTTCCAGGCCAAAAACAGAGGTGAGCAGTTAACAATAGCTGATCCTTGGGACTCAAAAGGCCCCTGGAGATCCTCTGCAGTAGGACTTTATCACGGTTACATACTTGGAATGCTCAAAATATTCCATTATTGGATCTGCAGAGTGTTTGAAGATAATCGTTATCCAGCACTGCATGCTTTTGCCGGTTGTGAATGTGATGATGACTGTGAGGGCTCCTCTTGACCCCTACAAAGGTCTGACTAAAAAGATCTGCTGGATGAACTAGAATGGATTGTGCTCGAGGATCAACCATCTCGAGCATTGCCTGCCTTAAACCCTTACTAAAGCCAAAATGGTTCAATTTGTTTTGGACAGAGCAGGGAAGGGTTAGAGGTTTCAGATCTTTACTGCTGTCTGTGTCCCTATTGGGGAATTTTCCCTCATTGTTAGGACAGAAAGTGAATGAAATGCTCTCTTGAAGCCCATTCAAACCATCCTGATCTGGCATCGCATGGCTCGTTAAGGTACTTTGCATTGGAGCAGCCTATTAATTTTAATGGGCTGCCCAACACGTCACAAAATTACAGCATTTTTGGCAGTATATCACAACCTACTGTTGCGCACTGCAACGTGCATCTGTCGGGAAGGTGAGTTGGAAGCCATGAATAACACCACATCTCACCAATGCACATAACGGTTGCAGAGGCGTGGTGTGAATAGGCCCTTGGACACTGACGAAAGCAAAGACCTGCAAGGGTTGTAACGTCTGGCATTATTTATATTGCTGTCTGCCTTTTTTGTCTGCTTCAAAGCCACACCCCCATTTTTTTTTTTATACAAATGTCACCGGGACAGGAAATGGGGAAATCAGCTCAGTGTGGTCATGTATGTATCCATTGGGTCATATCTGACTTTGTGATATTAAGGGCCACCTCTGGGCACCATGCCTGATATGCTTGCAAGACCATTCCATAGAATTTTCTTGGTAAACTTTTTGACAAGGTAGGTTGTCAGGTCTTGCCTGTTCAGTTTGGGACTGGCATGCAGAATGCGATAACCGTTGTTTATTGCTAGTTTGTACACACATACTAGGGCCAGTTTAAACAAGCGAATAAACCTACCAGCATGTCTTTTGGAATGTGGTAGGAACCCACACAATCACAGGAAACCATCAGGCCTTCAGGAAAAAACTCAAGACCCACCTTTTCTAAGAAGGAATCGAGGCGATTCAGTTCGCAGTTGCAGCACTATACAAATCATTCATTCATTCATTCATTCATTCACAGGGAGAACATAGACCCCCATCCAGATGGTGTTCTGGCTGAGATTAAACCAAAGAGCTGTTAATCTCTAAAATCTATATTTCTGATTTATTAAAGTGGGATTCCACCCTAAAGTGGAACTCCTGCTTTTCGGAACCCTCCCCCCCCTCCGGTGTCACATTTGGCACCTTTCAGGGGGGTGTGTGGTGCAGATACCTGTCTAAGACGGGAGTCTACGCAGCTTCCTGTCCCAGCGCGCTGTCTGCCGGGACACACACACGTGTCCCGGCAGACATCGCTGAAGATTCTCATTGCGCCGCGCGACTCGCGCATGCGCAGTAGGGAATCGGGAAGTGAAGCCACTTCCTGATTCCCTCACCGAGAATGGCGCCGGCTACAGCAGAGAGCCCAGCGATCGATCGGCCTCTGCTGCCGACACCGCTGGACCCTGGAACAGGTAAGTGTCCATTTTTTAAAAGTCAGCAGCTGTAGTATTTGTAGCTGCTGGCTTTAAAAAAAAAAAAATTTTTTTTCAGTACAGTCCCTCTTTAACCACTTCCCGCCCCGGTCAATAGCAGATTGACGTCCGGGAAGTGGTTTCGTTATCCTGACTGGGCGTCATATGACGTCCTTCAGGATAACAGCCGCCGCGCGCCCGTGGGGGCGCGCATCGCGGCGATCGGTGGAGCGGTGTGTCAGTCTAGCACACCGCTACACTGATCTCGGTAAAGAGCCTCCGGCGGAGGCTCTTTACCACGTGATCAGCCGTGTCCAATCACGGCTGATCACGATGTACACAGGAAGAGCCGTTGATCGGCTTTTCCTCACTCGCGTCTGACAGACGCGAGTAGAGGAGAAACAATCGGCGGCTCTCCTGACAGGGGGGTATGCGCTGATTGTTTATCAGCGCAGCCCCCCATCAGATGCCCACACTAGACCACCAGGGAAGCCCCCAGGACCACCAGGGAAGCCCCCAGCATGTGGATGGCCAGGTACATCCCCCATGGCCATCCACATGTTAAAAAAAATGCAAAAAATATGCCAATCAGTGCCCACAGATGGGCACTGATTGGCACATCATATTTAATAAAAAAAAAAAAGTTTAAAAAAGGAATGCCCAGCAATGCCACCCATCAGTGTCATCAGTGCCACTCATCAGCGTCCATCAGTGCCACCTATCAGTGCCCATCCATGCCACCTATCAGTGCCACCTATATGTGTGCATCAGTGCCACCCATAAGTACCCGTCAGTGCCGCCGATGAGTGCCCATCAGTGCCACCTGAGTGCCCATCACTGCTGCATACCAGTGCCGCCTATCAGTGCCGCCTATCAGTGCCCATCATCAGTGCCACCTCATCGGTGCCCCCTAATTGGTGCCACCACGGTGCCCATCAGTGCCGCCTTATCAGTGCCCATTAGTGCCGCCTTATCAGTGCCCGTCATTGAAGAAGAAAACGCACTTATTTACAAAAAAAATTAACAGTGACAAAGAAAAACTTGTTTTTTTGCAAAATTTTCGGTCTTTTTTTGTTTGTTGCGCAAAAAATAAAAATCGCAGAGGTGATCAAATACCACCAAAAGAAAGCTCTATTTGTTGGAACAAAATGATAAAAAATTTGTTTGGGTACAGTGTAGCATGACCGCGCAATTGTCATTCAAATTGCGACATCGCTGAAAGCTGAAAATTGGCTTGGGCGGGAAGGTGTCTAAGTGCCCGGTATTGAAGTGGTTAATCACAAAATATGATCTGGGTTAAATGAGAGTTCTATTCTATTGACCAGGAGCAAAAGCTTTAAATATAATAACATTTATTAAAAGTAGTTGAAAGTCTAGCTAATACACAAATCTCTAGCTATGGTCTTGCATCAAAGAAGAAAATACTAGGCTGAAATAAAATATTTACATGAAGGAATACAGAGTATATTCTTTAAGACGGTGATCTACAAGCATATTTAGTTACAAGTAACAGGGAACCCCTTTCCCATAATTACCCATCCTTACCAAGGTTCCACTCTGATGGCTGGTTTCCCAGAAAGAGCGATGTTGCCTCCCCTTTGCTCTGAGTATATGCCTTCATGCTGATGCCCCATAGGCTGGCCTAGCTTGGATCATGATTGGAGGGCTTACTACATAAGTCGGCCTCCGTTCATGCAAATCCTTGTGGCTATTCTGGGCATGAGGTGTAATTGAATTAGCCCAGGATCTCAGGTATTGATTATGGGTTGGGCTACTTCATTGCATACCCCAGCATGGGGTCCTTTGAAGTGAGTATGTGTAAAACAATGGAATTGGCTTTCCATTGTTTGTATATACAAGCCTCGGCCCCGTATTGTCTGCTCTTAACAAGCGCTTGGAGGAAGGCCTTTGCCCAGCTTTCATAGATGCAAGCTAAAAGACATATTCATAATTAGAATATTTTCCAGATCTTAATGGAGATTTCACATAAACTCATAAGGCAACAGATCCCAGTGCTGCAAGGCAGAGGGGTTAACCACTAAAATACTGTGCCTCTCCCAAGGGGTCGTAGACAAAGATAAAAAACCTTAAAGCCCAACTATGGATAAAATGTGCTTTTGTTTTTCCCCATGCAGTGGGGGCTGTCCCCCCTCCAACTGCATTGGGTTAACTGCTAATTCTGTCTAGGGGTGAAAACAGAGCCTATACTCACCCGATCTTTCGATCCTCCAGAAAACGGTGCTCCACCACTTCCAGCGGTGGACTGTTCCTGACATCTTCACGTCCAGAGCCAGTCTATGGGTGTGATGATGTCAGGAACAGGTCACTGCAGGAGCCAAAGGGACCAGTCCTGCACTGGGAGGATCAGGAGAGTATATCTTCGCGCTCTGATCTTGGGGACACAGACCCACTGTGGGGGAAATTTTTTTTTTTTTCCAGTTTTCCACTTAGCCTGATTTTGTTTTGGACAAAGTGATTTTTTTGGAGTGCCTAATGATATTCTGGACAATTTTTGATAAGCAGTGTGGAAGATTTGAGCATCGCTTGGGATAGAAAGCGACCTGCGTGTAGGCTAACAATTGCACAGCTCTTAGCCCCCGTACACACGGTCGGAAATTCCGACCACAAAATCCAACGGATTTTGGCCCGACACTGGTGTTGCGTACACACGGTCGGACAAAGTTGTCGGAAAATCCGATCATTCTGAACGTGGTGACGTTCGTTGCGTATGACGGAACTACGTAGAGGCTAGTAGCCAATAGCATTGGTCTTGTAATTTGATCTGAGCATGTGTGCCACTTTGTCTGTCGGAATTCTCTACACACGAGCGGAAAAAGTCCGATCGGATTTTGTTGTCGGAAAATTTGAGAGCAGGATCTCAAATTTTTTTTCAACGCCAAAAAGTCCGATGGAGCCCACACACGGGCGGATTTTCCGACAACATGGTCCGATCGGACATTTTCCGTCAAATTCTGGTCCGTTCATCGATCACTGTGCAAAATGTGTTGGTGGAGACTACGAGCTGTCATCGGCACAGATGCAAAAATGTTAGGAAAACTGGTAAAAATAGTATGTTATCGTTGGAAAAAAAAATGGGGATTGTTTATAAAACAGTGCTTTACAAACTGGGTGTCACCCAGTAAAGGTTTAAATCTACTTTGATTTCAGAAGCTTGTTCTTCTTCTTCTTTTTCTTCTTTTTTTTTTTTGCAGAGTTTCCTAGGCAGGAAGCTGGCGCATGACAGATTTCCCTTTTTAAGTGTTAGATGATTGTTTGCTTTTCCAGAGAATTTCAGTTTTGCATTTAAAGGAAGGCGATAAGTTTCAGCAGAAGTGTGACTTTGCCTTCAGGTGTGGAATCGCCCGCGTAGAGAGAGAGGGAGGAGGTGTTGAGAATCTCTTTAGCATTTCTTTAACTTTTTAGGCCATCTTTCTAGCACAGCTGTGTGGCGAAACTGAGAAGAGAATTCAAAAAATATGAAAAATTAACAGATCACGTATTTTGATCGACTAACATCTGTTAAAACTTCATTTTTATTTTCTCTTTGGATAGAATTGGAAACGGTGAACTTCAAGTGTTGTGTTTTTTTTTTTTTTTTTTTCTGATTTCCCTTTACTATTTGTCCCAGTGACCACATAAAAAATGAGGGTAAATATGCCCAATGGGGACATACTTCTATACCAGGAGATCAAACCATTACCTGCTCTATATAAAGTCCTTATGCACACTGGACATTTTTTTACAGCTGCTGTTTTGGGCGTCAGGCTTTTATTTTTATAACTTTTTTTTTTTTTTTTACATAGCCAATAAGCGCCATGCACACATAGGCTTCTAGCAGCACTTTTTGGAAGGGGTGTGTTCAGGCTGGACAAACCCCCCCCCCCCCCCCCCCCCGAAACTACTGCTTTGAAGAAGAGTTTTTCAGCTGTAGACATGTAGCAAAACTTGCGTATTTAATGCGACATTCTGCAGCTTACGCTACTGGCGTTTTTTTATAATGTCCAATGTGTATGAGGTCCAAAAAGTGCTCTTATTGCCGTCTGTCCCTACTGGAAGATTTAAGCACACTTCTGCCTGGGTCACTGTTAAAGTGCTTCTAAAGGCAGAAGTTTTTTTTATCTTAATGCATTCTATGCATTAGGATAAAAAAAAAAAAAACCTAAGCCTCAACCTTTCCAGTCCTTACCTGAGCCCCCCCCTCGATTGTTGCATGAAAGGCTCAGCTGTCCGGGACTATCCCTCCTGATTGGCTGAGGTGCCATTGGCTCCCACTGCAGTACAGTCAGTAAACCAATGGAGAGACGGGAGGCGAGGCTGAGCTGCGGCTGTGTCTGAATGGACACACAGAGCAGCAGCTCGGGTGCCCCCAAAGCAAGCTGCTTGCTCTGGGGGCAGGAGGGAGGGGCCAGGAGAGTCAACGAGGGACCCGAGAAGAGAAGGATCTGGTCTGCTCTGTGCAAAACCATTACACAGAGCAGGTAAGTGACAGGTTTGTTATTTAAAAAAAAAAAAAAAGTAGATTTTTTGATCAGCTTGCTGATGGAAACTATATATATATATATATATATATATATATATATATATATATATATATATATATATATATATATATATATATAAATATATATATATATATATATATATATTATATATATATATATACATATTCATATTCATATTCCCCCAGCCACACATTCGAGGTGGATGGCTGAATCCTCCTCGCTGTGGTATTGTATTCTGACAGTGGGGACTTCTCTGCTCCCAGAATACACCGATCACACATTTTCCAACTTTCTTTTTCGGAAGGAGTTGCTCACTAGGTTGATTCCTCTCGAATGGCTATGGATTGAAATTCCTGCTGAACCAGGAGTTTCAAGCCATCTATGTCCAGCTTAGGAACAATAAAACTTTAAGACGGCTTTCACACTGAGCCGCAGGGGGCGTCGGCACGAAAGTGGTGCTATTTTTAGCACAGTTTTACCGGCGCTATTCGGCCGCTAGCAGGGCAGTTTCAACCCCCCCGCTAGCGGCCGAAAAGGGGTTAAATCCACCCACAAAACGCTGCCAGAGTGGCGTTTTGCTGGCGGTATTGCAGCGCTGCCCCATTGATTTCAATGGAGAGCAGCAGTGAGTTTACCGCTCCTTCACCACTCCAAAGAAGCTGCTGGCAGGACTTTTTATGAAGCTCTGCCAGCGCACCGCTCCAGTGTGAAAGCCCTCGGGCTTTCACACCAGAGTGAATGGAGCTGCTTTTTTTCAGGCGCTATACAGGTGCTATTTTTAGCTGTAGCGCCTGAAAAACAATGGCAGTGTAAAAGGGGTCTAAAACTGGCCATACTTTAGTAGATTTTCTAATGAAAATTCATGTGCACATTTGTATGAAAATTCTCATCAGTACATTTTGATGACCTGACAAATGTTGTTCGATTGTACTTTAAAAATAAGTTTGCTTTTATAAATTCAATTTTGGAGTGAATTGACTTTCTCAAACAAAAACCACGTTCACTGTTAAAAATATTTGTTTAAAGTGTTACTAAACCCACAACTGTAAAATCAGTCTGTATATGCAGTAAAGCATGCTTGTTATACTCACTGTGGAACCTAAGGGGTTAATCCTCCCCATTGTGTATAAAGGCTGCTTGATCCAATCTTCTGATCCTCCCCTTTTTCCACAGTCTCCAATCTATCTCCTGATAGTACAGAGCCTTGGGGGGGGGGGGAGGAGGAGGCTATGTTCCCCAGGCCATGCTCTGTTTGGTATGTTTTTGCTAGTTTTTTTTTTTTGCATGTGATAAGCACAGGGCCAATCAGCGCTGTCCAGCTAGAGGGTCAGGGTGTCGGAAACCATGAATCGGACTGAGACAGAAGTACAGCTAAATCTCACGTGTTTGATAATAAAGTAAACATAGTCAAAACATAGCCAGAGTTCAGGAACCGGAATGGATAGTCAGACAAGCCAAAATGTCGGGGAGCCAGAGATAAGCGTAGTAGAACAGCAAGCAGGATCTGGAGCCAGAAGGAATGTCAGCCAAGCAAGTCTTTAACAGGAACACAGGCGAGCGTCTCTAGAGATGTGACCAAGGCGAAGGCAGAGATCATCTGGACTGGACGGCTTAAGTAGGCAGGACTGCGGAGCAGGATATCAACAGTTGAGTCCCTGTGGAGAAAAAGGAGCTGGCAATTAGCAGACAGCTGAGCATCCAGCTCAGAGAAGGAAGGGCTGAGACCAGCCTTGACCCAGGGGTCATGCAGCCTCATAGGACAGTCAGACCGCTTTCACACTGGGGCATTTTTCAGGCGCTTTAGTGTTAAAAAAAGCACCTGTAAAGCGCTTGAAAGAAGCCTCATCTGCAATCTGTGTGAAAACCCAAGTACTTTAAGAGCCTTTCACACTGCCAGCGCCCGAAAAACGCTCGTAAAGCGCCGCTTAAACTAGCGGCGTTTTACCAGCATTTTTCGAGCGCTAGTGGGGCACTTTTAACCCCTGCTAGTGGCCAAATAAAGGTTTAAAAGCGCCCACAAAGCGTTGATGCTAAAATCAGCCGTTTTGCAGGCGCTTCCCATTGATTTCAATGGGAAGAGGCGCTTTATTCACCGCTCCTAAAGCGCTGCAAAGAAGCTGCTTGCAGGTTTTTTTTTTTGTGATGCCCTGCCAGCGCAGAGCCTCAGTGTAAAAGCACACAGGATTGCAGTTGCGGCTTCTTTCAGGCGCTTTACAGGCACTTTTTTTTTTTAACGCTAAAGCGCCTGAAAAATGCCCCAGTGTGAAAGGGGTCTCAGAGGAGAATGAAAACTACTCCTGCAAGCTTTAACAAGACACTAATAGACGTCGCAAGACTGATATATACTATACTGCTGATGAGAAAAGTATTTAGCAGTTTATATTTACTAAAATAATTGCATTTCCATGTTCTGTGGGAGACCAGATATAGTGAATGCAGGGTCCCCGGTTTAGTAACACTTTAAGAAAAAAATTCTATCCTGCGCCTTTGAGGTTTCTCATCACTGCGCTCCAAAACCTCTATCGATTTGACCCCACTAATAAAAAAAAATAAAAAAATTTCGCACAAAATTCTGCTAGTGCATGGCCAGCTTTGCACAGGATCTACGGCTGGCCATCAATGGAACAGAAAAAAGAATGATGGCCCTGATTTCAAGTACTGTTCATTTATTGGGACATTTCTGTACTGCTAGAGTATGATGAAAAGCAGGCAATCGGGTGTTCCTATTACTGTTCAAGTATCTTTAGAACATTATATAGATAGGGAATAGTTAAAACCCCTGTCAATTTCCCCTTTTTTTTTTTTTTTTTTTTTGCGTGCGTCTGTGTCCTATTCAAGAAGCTTCACTTGACGGCCCATAGAAAAAACAGGAAGTGAGAGGAAGTCTGTTCAATTGTTACAAGAAGTGTTCCCATTTGTTTCTCTATTCCTGTTCTGGTAACCTTTCACAATTATTGGATTTTCCCTAAATTTTACTTCACAGAACAGTGATCCCCAGGACAAATTGACGAATCTCTATAGCGGGGACACAGACAGCAACCCCCCAACATTCTATCTGAAACGGAGGGAGGGGGGAGGAGGAGAACTTAACTCTTTTTAAGAAACAAACAATGGCACTGGCACCATTGGACTTGAGGATAGTAATGGTTCCCAACATTGATTGAAGTAGTGCGAAGAAGGGCTTCTGCCTAGGAGGTCACCGAGACAGGAAGTGAGGGAATCTTTATTGTTGGCTTCCAATGAACTTTTGTGGTGAGAAGTGATCAGATAAGTGCGGGCTCATTTAACATTGCCATTGTATTAATTGGTCACCATCTGATTCTATGAACTGAATCAAGCCGATATATGCACATAGGCCCAGCTTAAAACAACTGTTAAGACAACCCACCCCCCCAAAAAATATCGATCTATTAACCCACTGAATGGAACTATTGATCAATATAGCCATTTTTCATTTGAGCAGTCTTTCAGCATTGTTTTGACATCTTATGATCGTGGAACAGCCTTACATAATCTACACCGATGAGCCACAACATTATAACCACCCACCATTAACCCGTCAAGGCATGTACTCCACTAGACCTCTGAAGGTACATGCTCATATCTGGCACCAAGCTGTCAGTAGCAGATCTGCAAGTTGTGAGGTGGGGCCTCCATGGATCGGACTTGTTTTTCTAGCACATCCCACAGATGCTCGATCGGAATGGGATCTGGAGAGCTTGGAGGCCATGTCAACACCTTAAACTTGTTGTGTTCCTCAAGCCATTCTTGAATTCCTCACACCAGAGACCTTCTTCTATTGTGCCATGGTCCAGTTCTGGCGAACATATTACAGCGCACACATTCAAGAATAACATTTCCTGCAGGGCTAGTTAAAAACACCTGAACATATTCGAAAAATACCGGGGGTTTGGTCACACTATATGGTTATATAGTGCTAAGCCCACTTACTGCGACAAAGTACCTCGAATTAGTGGGTCCTACCCTAGTAATAGAATGAAAGATCCTGTGTCTCAACCATGGGAGCCAAACTCCTCTATGTGGGAGAACTGAAGGGATTCCTCCTATGCACTGGTGGCCACTAAATACGAGGTAATGAAGAGGGGGAGGGGTGCTATAACCCCCAAAAAAAACCTGGTCAGGGTTTATTACAACATACAAGAACATATTTGAGAAGCACACCCTAATGCTTTTAGATTCAAGATGGTGCTGCCATAAGACCAACGAACAATAGCGAACATATTACAGCACACATTTAAGAATAACATTTCCTGCATGGCTAGTTAAAAACACCTTTTTTGGGTTAGAGCTCCCCCTCCCCCTCTTCATTACCTCTTATTTAGTTGCCACCAGTGCATAGGAGGAATCCCTTCAGTTCTCCCACATAGAGGCGTTTGGCTCCCATGGTTGAGACGCAGGATCTTTCATTCTATTAGGCCCCTTTCACACCGGGGCGTTTTTTCATGCGGTGCAGCGCTAAAAATAGCGCCTGTTCACCGCATGAAAAAATCCGGCCCCTTTAACTCCAGTGTGAAAGCCGGAGGGCTTTCACACTGGAGCGGTGCGCTAGCAGGATGACAAAAAAAGTCCTGCTAGCAGCATAATAGGAGCGGTGTGTTCACCGCTCCTATACCGCTCCTTCCCATTGATTACAATGGGAGACCGCGGTAAAACCGCGGCAATACCGCGGCGCTCTGCGGGGGGTGTTTAACCCTTTTTCGGCCGCTCGCGGGGGGTAAAACCGCACCGCGAGCGGCCGAAAACCGCGGTGAAAACGACAGTAAAGCAGCGCTAAATATAGCGCTGCTTTACCGTCACCGCGGCTACCGCCCCGGTGTGAAAGGGGCCTTACTAGGGTAGGACCCACTAATTCGGGGTACTTTGTCGCAGTAAGTTGGCTTAGCACTATATAACCATATAGTGTGACCAAACCCCGTATTTTTTGAATATGTTCAGGTGTTTTTAACTAGCCCTGCAGGAAATGTTATTCTTGAATGTGTGCGCTGTAATATGTTCGCTATTGTTCGTTGGTCTTATGGCAGCACCATCTTGAATCTAAACACATTAGGGTGTGCTTCTCAAATATGTTCTTGTATGTGGTCCAGTTCTGGACACGGGTCATCATGGGCACCCTGACAGGTCTGCGGCTCTGCAGAACTCCCACACCACAACCTGCGATGCACTAAGTGTTCTGACACCTTTCTAAGTGTCGGAACACTTGGAAAGCATTCCAGCATTAACTTTTTCTGCAATTGGAGCTACAATAGCTCTTTTATTGGAATGGACTACACAGGTCGGCCTTCGGTCCCCACGTGCATCAATTAACCTTGGCTGCCCATAACCCTGTTGCTTTTCCTTCCTTGGCGCACTTTTGGTTGGTCCTGAGCATTGCAGACTGGGAACATTCCTCAAGAGCTGCGGAATACAGAAAACTGCGATACCCTAAAAAAAAAAACTTAAAACTAAAAAGGCTGCAGTTTGGGTGGGATAAACAATATAAATGGGGAAAAAAAAACGCGCCCGCAATGAGTCCCAACCAGGTCCGGCAGACCGGAAGGTAAATATCATCCTAAATGGGTATTAAACACAGTGAATTGAACCATTACAGTCTCTGGTTAAAGCGTATGTCCAAATATAATGTTGAATAAAAACACCTCTGTGAGCCACAGTTGAGTGTGAGGAACAGGGTTGCCAACCTCCCAGCAGCATTTTTTTACTGACAAAACATGGGACATTTACTGGCGGAGCACGTTTTTTTACTGACAACCTGAGAAATTACAGAACTCCTATACTAACACAGTGAATATTTGAACTGTATAAACATGATATGGAAACGCTGACAATACCTATAACAAAGTAATTTTGCTTGATTTACACTTAAAAAGTCAACACGGCATGAAATTATCAGCCCCTGATATTTACTGGCAGCTGTAAAAAAAAAAGATTTTTACAAATTGTCAGTAAATTTACTGGCGGTTGGCAACCCTGGTGAGGAACCACCTCCATATGGAAAGCGGCTCAAGAGCTGCAGTTTTGGAGTTGCTCTGACCCTAGTCGTCTAGCCCAGTGTTTCTCAACTTCAGTCCTCAAGGCGCCCCAACAGGTCATGTTTTCAGGCTTTCCATTATTTTGCACAGGTGATTTGATCAGTTTCACTGCCTTTAGTAATTACCACAGCTGTTTTCATCTGAGGGAAATCCTGAAAACATGACCTGTTGGGGCACCTTGAGGACTGGAGATGAGAAATGCTGGTCTAGCCATTACAATTTGGCCCTTGTCAGTCGCCCAAAATCCTTACGTTTGTTCTGCTTTCAGCACAGCAACATGTTTGCTTGCTCCCTAATATATTCCACCCACTTTCAGATGCCAATGTAACGAGATAATCAATGTAATTCACTTTACCTGTCAGTGGTCAAATTGCTATGGTTGATCAGTGTGTATCCTGTATGGTTTCTCTACTATCTGAAGTGCATTTCGCAAACATACAGTAGAGGAAGTGGTTTGTGTTCCTTCGTGTGAAACTGTGTGCAGTGGTGGAATTGACCGCCAGCCTAGTTGGGGCCATGGGTCTTCTAGGTATGGCTATTCTTTCCCTGCAACGCATTGGATTTTTTAAAAAAAACTTGGGGGGGAAATCCAGTAATTTGACAAGGAAGGGAAAAATGCAGAATTTTTGCTCCTGAGTGCTATTAAAGTGAGAACATAACAGCACGCAATAAACATTTAAAATGTTAAGTAAATGTTTATGTTCTCTCTTGTGTAACATTCCATTGCATCTGCACAGGCCTGCTGAAAAAGCCATTTGAAATTTTAATTTAACACGGAATATCACCTGTTCACACTTGTAGATTAAGGCTACATGTACACTGGAACTGCCTTAGGCCTCTTTCACACGGACGGTCCGTTCAGGTCCGCCTGTCAGTTTTTTAGGTTGACCTGAACGGACGCTCCATAGACCTCTATGGAGCGACAGATGTCAGCGGTGACATGTCCGCTGACATCCGACCCACTCCGATCTGAAAAAGTGAGAGAGGCTCCAGCTCTCCTCTGGTCCTCCTCCAGACCCCTACTTTCTGCTTTAAGGCAATGCATCCAGCTTCTTCCCAGCAGCAGAATAAGGAAAGGGGGTGCACTGTGATGTAAGGGAGAGTGATGAACTCAACTTCTGATGATGGGGTGGCTCTTGACATCTAATGTAAGGGGAGGGGATGCGCTGGACATCTAATCTTACAGATACTACCGGCCCTTTTGAGGGCAATCATAATGCTTATGCGGCCCACGATGAAATTGAGTTTGACACCCCTGCTCTAAGCAACATGGTTACAGTTAACCACTTCAATACCCACGTATTGTAATATGATGCCCGCAGATGGGATCTCCCATCCTGGGCGGGCATCATATGACGTCCTCTCATTCCTGGCCGTCTAGGGGGCACGCGCGGCGTCGCTCGGGACCCGGTGCGCTTGCCCGGTGGCCGCGATGTCTTCCGGGCACCCACGATTGCCCGGGAACACAGCAGGACCGTGGATCTGTGTGTAAACGTACAAATCCATGTCCTGTCAGAGGAGACCGATGGTGTGTTCTCAGTACAGAGAAACACCGATCGGTCCCCTCCCTCCACAGTTAAGCCCCATACACACGGTCGGACTTTTTCATGGATTCTGTCCGATCGGACAAGGTTGTTGAAAAATCAGACCGTGTGTATGCACCATCGGACAGTGTTCGTCGGTTTGTCTGACGGACAAAGTCTTATCTCCTGCTGGAAAGATTTGCCGTCAACCCGGTCCGATCACACCAAACCCGATCGTGTGTACGGTTGTCCGACCGGACAAAGTGCTACGCATGCTCAGATCACATTACAAGACCAAAGCTATTGGCTACTAGCCTCTACGTAGTCCCGTCGTAGGCAACAAACGTCACCACGTTCAAAATGATCGGATTTTCCGACAACTTTGTCCGACCGTGTGTACGCAAAACCAACATCAGACAAAGTATGACGGACATGATCCGCGGATTGTCTGACCGTGTGTATGGGGCTTTAGAATCACTCCCAGGGAACATAATTAACCCCCTAGTGTTAACCTTCCCTGCCAGTCACATTTACACAGTAATCAGTGCAATTTTATATCACTGATCGCTGTGTGAATGGTGTCAAGTGTCCGATGTGTCCGTCACAATGTCGCAGTCACGGAAAAAATCGCAGATCACCGCCATTACTAGTAAAAAAAATAAAAATTCCATAAATCTATCCCCTATTTTTTAGACGCTATAACTTTTGCGCAAACCAATCAATATACGTTTATTGCGATTTTTGGTAAAAAAAAATAAAAAAAAATAAAAAAAAATAAAGAATACGAAAGGGCCTAAACTGAGGAAAAAATGGGATATTTTATTATTATTATTATTATTAAAAAAATTATATTTTTTTTTTTTTCAAAAATTGTCACTTTTTTGGTTTATAGCACAAAAAAATAACAACAAACGCAGAGGTGATTAAATACCACCAAAATAAAGCTCTATTTGTGGGGAAAAAAGGACGTCAATTTTGTTTGGGTGCAACGTTGCACGACCACGCAATTGTCCAGTTAAAGCGACGCAGTGCCGAATCGCAAAAAGTGCTCTGGTAAGGAAGGGGGTAAAATCCTCCGGGGCTGAAAGTGGTTAAGCTGCCCACATAGACCACCCCCGCACCGCAGTCAGTCTGCAATCGTGACCAGGAAGACTTCCCTGCAGTAGAGCGATCTGAAAGCGAGGCTTGAATTGCTCGTGGAGCGCAGCGTGGCAGGGATGACGTCGCCGAGGATAGTCCATGTGGACAGCTTTACCCCGAATGCCTGCATACTCAGATGTGCCTGTTTTTGATCATCAACCATGTGAGTTGCTAAATGTTGTACCTTCATTAAATGTAACCATTTTACCACACTTGGAGGCGCCTTTCTTCTGTTTTTATAGTAAGACCCCTTTCACATTGAGGCGCTTCACAGGCGTAGCGCCTGTAAAGAGCCGCTCCGGTCTCTGCAGTGTGAAAGCCAGAGTGCTTTCACACTGGAGCGGTGCGTTTTGCAGGACGTTTAAAAAAAACTCCTGCAAGCAGCTGCTTTGGATCAGTGAAGGAGCGGTGTATATACCGCTCCAAAACTGCTCCTGCCCATTGAAATCAATGGGGCAGCGCGGCTATCCCCCGAGCATAGTGCTGCTGTAGCAGCGCTTTGCAATGGTTTTAACCCTTTCTCGACCGCTAGCAGGGGGTTAAAGCGGCTGAATAGCGCTGTGAAATTGATGGTAAACCAGGCATGTCCAAAGTCTGGCCCATGGGCCAATCACGGCCCAGTTTTGAATGGCCCGCCTGGTTAGCTAAACATAAATCTTTTGTGGCCCCTGACGATCTCCCAGCGCCGGGGCCACAAAAGATGTATAGTCTGGCTGCCCCAGAGGGAGGAGGCGGGACGAGCGCCGTGCACACAGGAGTATTTCCTGTTTACATGGCAGCCTCTGTAAGAGGAAGTCCCGTCTCCGGCACTGCCATTGGACGACTGTTCTGTCCATCAAATGAGGCGGGGCTTTCACTTAAAGAGGCCGCTGTGTAAACGGGAGATCTTCCTGTAGGATATCTTTTGGTGCTCATCCTGCCCCCTCCATGGCTGCACTGATGGCAAATGGTGAGTGCATTCCTGGCAATTGGTGGTGCTGCATTCATGGCAATTGGGGGTCTGCAGATGGGCACTGACCCTTATTTTGCTTCAGTTCTTTATTTAAAATTGTATGTATTTTTTTTTCTGAAACTTTCCTCTTAAAGTGAAGGTGCGTGTTATACGCCAATAAATACAGTATATACAAATAATACACCTGAGCTCATCTCTTTACTCACACACAGCCACAAAGGCAAGAGAATTCTTGTTGGGCAGTGTATTATGCTCGAACAAACACACTTAGACCGAATTTTAATGGTTCAAAGAATGTCAGGCAAAACGGTCGGCCCTCGCGCATGTTCATGTCATCAAATCTGGCCCTCTTTGAAAAAAAGTTTTGACACCCCTGCGGTAAATGGTTCACCGCCTACGCACCCACCGCCCCCACCGCCCCCACCGCCCCAGTATGAAAGGGGCCTTTTTAGATGTGACATGACGCTACTTTTAGATCAAGAGATCGCTCGTTTTATTAAAAAAATTTGCTTGTCTCTCAAACCAAGTTACACTATGTATGTATTTTGTTCTTGCATGAAACCAAGAGGTAATTTGCATTAATCTCTACCCTTAAGATTTAGTATTAGGTTTTTTTATTTTTTTTTTTTGTTCGAACAGTAGGCAGACTGTTTTTCGGGATAATCGTTTCATGCTTTTCACGTCACCTTAATGTCTGGGGCACTTTGTCAGTGAAAGTAATTCTCTCCTCCTTTTTAAGAGCTCAGTGCCAGAGACACGGTAAGGCTCTTAGGATGGATTATTGTGTTAATTAAAGATCACGGATCAGTCTGTGGTATTTAGCCAAAACCCAAACAGTATCAAATGCTTCCAAGCTGTCTTGTATCATTTTGAGGTCGTGTGTGTGTGTTTTTTTTTTTTTTTTTTTGTTTTTTTTCTGCTATTGTGATAAGCTTTAGTAGCTTTTATATCACTATATTCATGTGTTCCTATGGAAACCAGACAAAAACAGGAGCAGACAGAACTGTTATCAAGAGTTGACGTTGAAAAAATTCCAAGTTTGTGTTTCTTAGGTGCATGTTGATCCTCAGCCAAACTCTATTTGGAAGTAACAGATCGGAGTGTCTTCTGTCACAAGTCATATTTTCCTGGCTGCGCCGAGGAACAGAACTGGCCTGGAGTCTGAGAATAATGTGCCCATCGTGGAAATGTGGCGATCGCCTTATGGTGCACAGATTATGATGCAGAATGGGTCTGGTTCATAAAAATGGGAAGACAATTAGAGCAGTTGTCCACAGTAACTAGATTGCGCTGCTATAAGCATGTGACTATTGCTAAAGTGAGTATTTTTACAGGTATTTGTATAGCGCCATCAATTTATGCAGCACTTTACATATATATTGTACAGTCACAATATATGTGACTGTAAACTATACCCGTATATGTAAATTGGCAAGTATGATTATAATGCAAGACTATGATAGGGTCCCCATACACCTCGGTCCCCTGGTAGGTGCCAAGGTGTGCCCATGCATTAAGACAGCCCTGCTGTGATGCCACTTGCGGACGTCCCAGCAGCCAGTTCCTTTTTTTTTCTTTGCGGCTGCACAGGACCGAATCGTGTTGCTGCAGTTGTGTTTACACAGTAAACAACAAAAAAAGATTTCCATTTTTTTTTAATTACCTTTTTTTCCGGCATCTAAGACGCCCAACTTTTCCAGTTTAAAATATAGAGTTTGGGATATACTCGCCATATAAGACTACCCCTCTTCCAACGCACACCTTACCGGCGATTTGCTGGTTGTATACAAAGCATGCTTGGATTGGTCAGCTCTCCCTGCCTGCCCAGCCCTCCCTGTCCAAGACTATCAGAGCCATATGGCAAACAAGCCCCTTTCACCCGTCTGGCCCGCCCTTGTATCCTATTACCGGACCATACGTCCTTCTCTGCCTCTCAGATCTCGCACATGCGCGCCTGCGCCGCTTCACTGCAGTCCTCAGGAGCGAAAGAAAGGAGGTATAATAATGGGATACAAGGGCGGGCCAGACGGGTGAAAGAGGCGTGTTTTTATGGGCCACTCTATCTCTTTTTTTTTTTGCCGGGCATCCCGGACGACTGCAGCTTGCTCCGCCCTTCACTTACATCTTCCCGGTGAGGCGCCCCCTCACCTCGTCATCGGGACCACATTAAGTCACTTCTTGTTGCTTTCATACGGTCACCGCATCCAGCGGGGATGCAGCGACGGGCATTTTTGAGCTTCCCCCCACGGCGACCACATCTCCAGTTCGCCCTACAAGACGACCCCCGACTTTTGAGAAAATTTTCCTGGGTTAAAAAGTCGTCTAATACGCCGGAAAATATGGTAATAATTTTACAAAATGCTAAATTGTACATGCTTTTTAGCTTATGACCGTTTTTTATAAAATCAAGGACGTTTTGACAAAGCGGTTCCCTTGACGAACAGCTGTCAATTGCGCCTTCTGGATCCACCCCACAAGCCATTGAAGGTCACAGGATGACTATTTGGGCAGGAGACCCTGTCAATCACTTATGCTAGAGTGATTCCACAAGCTGATCAAGAGGGTCACATGGGGTGGCTAGCACGGAAGGAAGTAAGTTGCTTTCTCTGCCAAGGAAAACTGGAGAATGTGCAGAAAGAGTGGTGTAACGACACCCCGAGTATGAAAGGGGTTAAAGCCGTTTAGGACATTCTATACCCAAACACAAAGGCAGCTACCGAACACTCCGATCAGCCGAACAAGAAACCCATTCAAATAATTCAAATAATTCTCCCCCAAGTACGAGACGAGGCTCTGTATTGAGGTTTCAACAGGAATCAATCTTTATTTTGAGATCTCACACAAATATATACAGCAGGATGAAAATACAACTTGTAAACCAGAAACCTAATTAACATGAGCTAATTATCTAATCCTTTAGACAGCCTAGGTGACTCAGAGACATGACCTGTAGGACAGACTTCACGTCTCCTAGCTCACCGAATATACAATACACATTATCATACATCTCAATCACAGAACTCCTTCATACAATTGCAGCGTTAATTAGCACACTGGATGAAAGACTCTCAGAAGCTGTGACAAGTCATACTAGACTAATTGACATTATAGCAGACACAGACCGAGACAGGTGCCTGGAATTGATGACATTAGCATCTAACAGTATGTGTCCCAACAGTAGGAATCAGTCACTATTTGTAATATGGCAAATACAGGGTTCCAAGAGTCTGTGTGTCTTGGGGGACATGGACCTGAATCCAACGTAGCACCACCTCAAGGGTCCCCAGGCATACAGCTCACAAAGAGCATAGTTCCCCCCAAATGCCAGGGCCCATAATCGGTCTGCAAGAGGCTAGCATTCAGTCCCCTCCAAAAGCCCCTGTCCCAGCTAGGTCTGTCACAAGTGGCAAAATGGAAGATTGACTTGAATAGTGTTGCTACTCTTCAATAGGTAAATACAGAGATCTGGCAGGATCAATCAGGCATTTACGGTCTAAGCAAATCAATTAGAAAAGTTTAACACAGTCAACAAATTTATTTTAAAAAGCCAATGGGTTTACTGACGCTTTAAGTCACCAGTTCCTTTCCCTAAAGAAACCCATTCTGCTCACCAAAATGGACCAAAAATGGGCCTTGCACCATTTTACCAATGCAGCATACCATGTCTGAGTAGTCTGTGGTTCCTTGTAATGTATGTGCATTGGAGACAAGTTGCCTTTTATGTGTTGGGGTGCCAAATGAATGGCATTGCAAGGCATTTTTGAGTCTATGCAAATGATGGTCCAAATGGGTTCTTACTGGTCCAGTGAGTGGTGACTATCATCTTGGCTATCTTTCAGAGCCATACCAGCCAAAGAATCTTCATCATCCAACACTTAATAGATGTTGGATACCTCCATCGTTCGCTGTGTGTTGTGGTTCTACCCTCCGATGACTACATCAGTACAGCTATGCAGGGATATAGTAGTGATGTAGCAGCCAAGGGGCTAAACCACAATGTGCATTGTAGGCATCCAGCCCACCCAGAAGTATGGGATGCTAAAGAGTCTTTAGCCCGCAAAGCTCTGCAAGGGAGCAAAGATAGGAGTCCCCACCTGTGGAACTGGTAGGAATTTTCTTTTGGAAGGGGCCTGCAGCAATGGAGTTGGGCTCTCTGGTAAGTAAATCTTGTGGTTTAGCGCAATCGGTGCAACAACGTATACAATTTGTGTAACAGCAGTTTTGATTTGGCGCACAGAAAATGTGCCAATATTTATATGCATTTCCCTATTGTTAATTCCACCCAGATATGTCTAATTTTTCATCCAGTTGCTCAGAACTATCGCCAATAACTAAGGCTGGTGAGACATTTGAATCTCTTGCACTGGAACATTCCCCAATCTTTTTCCATGACTTTGATGGCGTATGGACATATTACGCACCACTTTTTTTTTTTTTTTCCTGTAGAGGAAAGGGAGTGATTACCAAGTCTTTTCAACATGTTGGAAAATATCTGCGTGTGAAAACTTGTATCGGTCTTTCGCTAGATGATAATTTCTTGGGGAATCAACACGTAAGCAGCTGCTCGGCTGGTAAATATTTGGTGAGGTTTTGCCCTCTCTACAATCCCAGTATTGCCAACAGCAGCGCTTTGAATCCGAATGGTTTGGAAGTTTTGTCATGGGATTCATTAGAACTTTTTCATTATTCCCCAATGTTTTCCAGCTTCCAGAGAAACCAGCATAAGCTGGAGATAAAATCAGTCATGCAGCATCCAGCAGTGCTTAGCAACCCTGTATAGTTCAGCCAACTCCTCTCTAGGCAGAACCAGCAATGCCAGGTAAGTGTGAAGGCCTGGCAAGGAAACCTGCGTGCAATTTAGCTAAAAGTGCAACCCCAGCAAAAACCTTTTCTATTTAGGGCCCTTTCTCACCATAGGCGTTTGGGTGCCTTGGCCAAAGCAGATATTGAACCCTACAGAGCATATTGAACCCTACGGACTAAGACTGGGATGCCATTAAAGTTCATATGCGTGTAAAGGCAGGCGCCCCAATACTTTTGGTAATATAGTGTATGTTAATTTTTTTTTAATTCAAGCTAATTGAATTATCAGTAGATACTTAAATGATCAGAAAAATATATAATCTGCCAAAGCAGATCCAGCGCATAGACAAGGTAACAATGCATTGTGACCTGCTCGTTCATTTCACACTTCCACGCTGCCATGGTGTGCTACAAAAAGAGGATATGCTGCAATTTTAAAGTGTTTAAATGCACTACAATGCATTAGGCTGACTGAAAGTTAGCTTTGTGACATTTATTCATTTTATTTTATTTCAGGTACTTTGTATAGCTCCGTCAATTTATGCAGCACTTTTACATATACATTGTATATTCACATCAGTCCCTGCCCTCAAGGAGCTTACAATCTAAGGTCCCTAACTCACATTCATTCATACATACATACATACATACATACATACATATACTAGGGCCAATTTAGACAGGATCCATTTAACCTACCAGCATGTCTTTGTAGTGTGGGAGGAAACTGGAGTACCTGGAGGAAACCCACACAGGCACCGGGAGAACATGCAAACTCCAGGCAGGTAGTGTCCTGGTTGGGATTCGAACCAACTGCTAGGCGAAAGTGCTATCCACTACACCACTGTGCTGCCCCATTTCAATAAAGTTGAAGAACAAAAAAGTATTTTGTAGTGTTAGGATAGATCCTATTATATTATATTATATTATATATTTTTCTGATCATTTAAGTATCTACTGATAATTCAATTAGCTTGAATTAAAAAAATTAACATACACTATATTACCAAAAGTATTGGGGCGCCTGCCTTTACACGCATGTGAACTTTAATGGCATCCCAGTCTTAGTCCGTAGGGCTCAATATTGAGTTGGCCCACCTTTGCAGCTATAACAGCTTCAACTCTTCTGGGAAGGCTGTCCACAAGGGCCTAGATGTGGGCCCCAAGCTCGTTCATCCATGTCTTCATGGACCTTGTGTTGTGCACTGGTGCGCAGTCATGTTGGGACAGGAAGGGGTCATCCCCAAACTGTTCCCACAAAGTTGGGAGTATGAAACTGTCCAAAATGTCTTGGTATGCTGACGCCTTAAGAGTTAATTACACGAGAATAAAGGGGCCAAGCCCAACCCCCAAAAAAAAAAACAACAACCCCACACCATAATCCCCCCTCCAAATGATTTGTATATATAATATAGTGTGAATTGGCGAGTTTGGGGTGGAGGAACTTGACTGGCCTGCACAGAGTCCTGACCTCCAACATGATAGAACAACTTTGGGATGTATTAAAGCGGAGACTGCGAGCCAGGCCTTCTTGTCCAACATCAGTGCCTGACCTCCCAAATGTGCTTCTGGAAGAATGGTCAAACATTCCCATAGACACACTCCTAAACCTTGTTGGCAGCCTTCCCAGAAGAGTTGAAGCTGTTATAGCTGCAAAGGGTGGGCCAACTCAATATTGAACCCTACGGACTAAGACTGGGATGCCAATAAATGTCATGTGCGTGTAAAGGCAGGTGTCCCAATACATTTTTTTTAATACAGGGGGTCCCCGACTTACGAACACCCGACCTACGAACAAACCCTACTTACGAACGGGGTGCTGCGGGAACCCTCCGCCATTTTTAGTTGTTTTTCGGCGTGTTCCGGCCGTTCTGCGCATGCGCGGCCATACGGAGCCTCGGAAAATGCCGGAAATGTCCGTAATTTTCCGCGCATGCGCAGAACGGCATTAGACGGAACATCGGAAGTCTCCGTATTTGTCGGTCTGCGCATGCGCGGCCGACTTACGAACGTTTCCGACTTCCGTACAGGCGGGCAGTCCCTAACGAGTTCGTAACTCGGGGACCCCCTGTATAGTGTATTTTGGGATACTTTCAGTGACAGATTATGCTAGGCTTTCTAATAAAAGAGCAGTAGCTGCTTACTTTCTGACTGTCTGACCTGAAACTTCTTGTGGAGCCATTAGACCAAGAAATTGAAGGGTGTCGATCCTCTTGTTCAGATGGGTGTTTGGATTAGAACAGGGGTCTCCAAACCGATCTATAAAGGGCCACATTCTTTAATTTGCAAATATTCCTAAACCCAAGGAATCTCTATTGTTACACCCCACCCTACAACAGAGTACCCATCAGGGTCCCTATTAGATTCCCTGTCCCCATCAACGTACTTGTTACATCAGAGTTTCCCATCACAGCAACCCTTACATCAGG
Source organism: Lithobates sylvaticus (assembly GCA_028564925.1). Classification (NCBI taxonomy): domain Eukaryota; kingdom Metazoa; phylum Chordata; class Amphibia; order Anura; family Ranidae; genus Lithobates; species Lithobates sylvaticus. Next base: position 27,339,900 of record CM053032.1, read on the forward strand.
GTCCTGGTCAGAGTTCGCCTTACATCAAAGTCCCCATTAAAAGCCCCATTACTTTAGGAGGAGGGCCTTAAGCCTCAATGTGTGCACATTAGGGACATGCCACTGATCCTCTGGCACCGGGCCTGGATGTGGCTCAGGGGGCCATCGTTTGGAGACCCCTGGACTAGAAGATCAAATTCACAGAACAGTGGTAAAATAATGGGTAAGCAAAGACGGTAGATAACTCTGTAGCGCCCCTACTGGATGTAAATGTTCTATATGAATGTGTATTGAGATAGATAGATGGATGTCTCTATTATTATATATATATATAAATATATAATTATAAATTCTTAGCTTTTTTTTTTTTTTATTCCCCATAAATATCCACATGCCAGTTTATAGACTGAGCCCTGTCAATTGGGCAGCTAGCCTTGCCATTGACTTCCGTCCTACAGCAAGGATGCTGCTTGTTTTACATACATATGGCCACTAGGAGGAGCAACTGTAGATCTAATATGAAAAATAATGATAAAAATATGGCACAGCTAAATGACTGGTAAGATTATATAGCAATATGAGTGGGGATTGGCGTTATATTTCCCTGTTAAGGGGGTTTGTTTGGATAAAAAAAAGCCCCCCTGGTTAATTAGGGGTTGACATGCAGCATCTGCTTCTATGGCAACATGCGAGAGGTCCTATGTGCTGGAGTCTGTTAGAGAGGGGAAATTGACACTTGTGTATATATCCGACCCTTGCAGCTGGTTATGGGATGGACACGGCACAGCTGGTGTTCCTGCCAGAGCACGCCCTTTAACGATCGCTGTGCCATCAGCTGCTTCCGGAATGAACTTTAGGCCAAACGCAAACAAAATGACAGTTATATACAGTATGACTCCTCCATGTAGTCGGCTTTCTTTATTTACAAGAATACAGAATCTGTGAACCGCTGTTGGTTTAACAAAGTAGCCACGACACACATTGCACTTCGGTTCATCAGCAATATAGCTGCCTGTCTATTTAATCCAATCCCAAGGGGGCGTTTACATTGAAATATCGCTATACAACCTTGTGCCAAACGATTGGCACACTGTTGCGTGCCACAGTCCTATTGCCTTCAATGGGTGAGTTGGGTAAGTGGCCAAAATAAACTTGTAGCGCAGCAATGTGAACAGGTCCAAGTGGCCACTATGGCACTCAGGCAGCAGCTGCCTTTGTGTTTCAATTCATTCCCAGTTACTGTAGCTGCCAACAATCCGGCAGTACAGTGTACTACAATGCACATGGCAAGCGCTGCGGTACCAAAATTGTTGCAGGTGTTTTTTTCCTGTGTTGAGGGGCGCTGCCAGGCTATCCAAGATGAACTTATTTATTTTTTTTTTATTTTTTTTATTATTTTATTTTTTTTTTTGTAGAAAAGTGATGGGAAATCCAATATTATAGCATAGGAGCGTTTAACATTTTATTAGTGTTTTTACAGTACATGAAAGAAAAAAATTCTAAAAAGCTTTTAGGAACGTTTTAGTGTTTTTTTTTTTTTTTTTTGGGGGGGGGGGGGGCAGGGGTTTATTTTTTATTTATTTTTTTGTTTATTAAATTTTTATTTTATTTTTTTTCCTGCTAGGAAAACATTCCCAAAAACTTTTTTTTGCTCCTAGATGCTGAAGCTCAAAAAATGCTAATAGCCTAAAGTAGTGTGCATGGACACATAGGAGAACACTAGCTTCCAGGAGCAGAAAAAAAAAATGCTAACAGCTTATAGGAGCTTAAAAAAAACACTAGTGTGCATGGAGCCATAAACAAATGTATTGTGTGTTTTTCCTACATTGTGGTGTGTGTGTTTGCTTTTTTTTTTTTTTCTTCTTTTTTTTTTATTACTCTTTTCGCTTCTTTTTTTTTGATCACTTTTTAGATTTTTTTTAAATAAAAAAAAAAAAAAAAAAAAAAAGTGTGAACAGTACCATCAACTGTAATGGCGCCAATCTAACATTAACTGAACGGCGCTGGCAATGCACGTTGGTGCACACGGCCTCAAAATCTCTGGAAAACAGACATCTGGCGCTCAGACCCTTCCACTACGGAGGCCTCTTCTGCTTTAACCGGCTGGAAAGAGGCAGAGGCAAGATGGCGTGTATTGATTGATTGACTGAGCTGTCCTCCAGCTACTGGTGCCCTGCGACTGGCTGCGGAAATTGGGTTATTGGAATTAGTCCTCTGGAGATCTATTATAAAGCCCCGACGCTTGTTAACTATTTCCGTTCTATATGGTATATTGACAGCGCTGCCTTCCACTTATAGCTTCCAGTTGTCGGGTGGCTTTAGGGCCTGTCTATAAAGTAATGAGCGAGCGGCGTGCAGCCTTCTCTGATAGAGAGCCGGTCACGGCTAGGCTACTGCAAAAAGAGAAACCGTCTTCAATTGTGGGAATTGTGTGGGCTCAGTTGTGAAATAATTAGAATTTATATTTGTCTGAGCCTGGCAATGGAGCCTTAAATCTGAGAGCTTCAGAATGTTCCTGTCCTGTCACCTGCGGCTTCCCAGCTCCAGAGTGTGCATAAAAGCATCAATTAAAATGATTATTATCCTCACCTTGTAAAACAACCCACTCAGTTTAAAATGGAAATGAAAGGGAAAAACATTTGTGTATAGATGTAAAAAATTAAAAACTTTTTTTTTTTAATTTTTTTATTTATTTTGCATAAGAGCTGGGGGAAGAAGTAGCATCCCAGTGAATGGCTGTGCAAGGTGGGTGGGGTTGTGTGGGAGTTTGTCGGGACAAGTCTGAGCATTGTAGGAGAGTAGGCCGAGTTCCCAGCATAGCTAGAGAACTGACCATGCTGTGCTCTCACCTAGTGTGGTCAGTTTTAAAAAAAATAAATGTGTGTGTGTGTGTGTGTGTGTGTGTGTGTGTGTGTGTGTGTGTGTGTGTATGTATGTATGTAATGTGTGTGTAATGTATGTATGTATGTATGTATGTAATGTATGTATGTATGTATATATATATATATATATATATATATATATATATATATATATATATATATATATATGTGTATGTATGTATGTGCATGTATGTGTATATATATATATATATATATATATATATAAAAAGCATAAAAGTACATGGTACAGCAGGCACATATCAGAAATATGCAATATTGGCTTCACAGAGCCCCTCCTAAATCCAGCCAAAACCTTTTGTATTTTTTGGGGGAAGAGGGGGGGGGGGGGGTTCACACCATACTACCCACTAAAACACCTCCAAATGTGTGTGCGTTGATGTGCATTTAACATGCATTTTCATGAGCATTGCTTTTCATTATTCTGCATTCTTGTGCAAGCTGGAATGCGTTTTTGTCGTCCATTATGAATGTAAAGGTTCCTGGAAGGGTCAAAATACTAGCAGCAATTTATTTTGAACATCTTCACTTTTCAGTTGCGTTGCACTTTTATATGCGTTACATTTATAAGGCAGATGGTTTGCATTTAAATATACTGCAATGCTCGTGTATACAACATTGTAGTGTGAATGATTTACATGGAGAACCATTGTTTTATATGTGCCATTGCAGTGATCTGTGTTGATCCCTTAAGACCCAGGTCCATGCTTAGTGTGACTGAGCTTAACCTGAAACTTCACTGCATCTGAGCACCACAAACCAAAAGCACAATTTGATAAATGTTTAAGATTTAAAGCAAACTCCCCCATACATCCATGGCTCTATAATTTTATATTTTTTTTTCTGAGAAATCACTTTGAAAAACACTGTGTCCATCTTGAGTAAGCGCAGAGGATTCACGTAGCATTTACTTCCAGGAATCCATCTGCTCTTAGCTCAGGCAGGTATGAGGGCGTGCTTAGCTGAGAGAACCCCCTCCTCCCCTTCTGAAGACTCCTGGTATGTATGACGACATTTGCCTAGGCCTGGAAACTAGGAAGTAACTAAATAAATGTAAAAAAAAAAAAAACAGTTTAAAACGAGTTAAATATGATCAACTTTCCTATATAATTACTAATGCTAGTAGCAAGAGGATTTAAAGTAGTCAATCTTGATTAAGAGAGAAAAGTTGCACTTTAAAGTTATGGATAGACTCAACAACCAGGCAACTAAAAAATGATCCCTTGTAGTGGGGCTGCGTCCACACTGAAATGGTTAATTGCTCATTCTGATCCAGGGGAACAAATCCACTTGCCTGATCCTGACGTAAGCTCCCTGGGGGCAGGGACTAATGTGAAATGCGCAAAAATTTTAAATGTGTAAATAATTTTTTATATATATAATTATTTACACATGATACATTTTTGCACATTTCACATTAGTCCCTGCCCCCAGGGAGCTTACGTCAGGATCAGGCAAGTGGATTTGATATGTGATGCTGTATAAATACCTTGTGTTGCTATGGATATTTTTGGGTTATTTTATAGCAGTTCGATTTTTAAGGCACCTCCTTTTAACCAGCAAATGAACCAGTTGGACTGGTTTATGAGCGAAGCAGAGGAAGCTCTTTTCAGGATATGATATATAGAGGAAGTTGGGGGGGTTGTCTATAGTATGCCTGTAAAGTGGCGCATTTTTCCCGTGTTTAGAACAGTACCACAGCAAAATGACATTTCTAAAGGAAAAATTGTCATTTAAAACTGATCGTGGCTGTAATGAATTGTCGGGTCTCGGCAATATAGATAAAAATCATTAAAAAAAAGAGCATGGGATCCCCCCAGTCCATCACCAGGCCCTTTGGGTCTGGTATGAATATTAAAGAGAACCCCGGGACTTTGAACAGGCGGTCAGAAAAAGAACGGGGGGGGGGGGGTTGTGTTTTTTTGTTTTTTTTTATTTATTTAATTTTTTTGTATGTAGATCTACCAGATAGATGTATAGATATATATATATAGATATATAGATATATATATATATATAGATATATAGAGATATATATATTATATATATATATATATATATCTCTATTATAATATATTTTTTTCTTTTTTTTTCTTTCATTGTAATAGTTTTTGTATGTACAGCATTTTTTCATTTGGTAAAAGAATATGAATACTTTACAGAGGTCTAAACTTCCTTGCTTTTATTGCAAAGTGACCTTGCTAGACACCAACACTATAAACATACCTAAAATAAATAACTTGGAGCGGTTTTTAATATATAGATCTAAAAAATAATACTCACCTTCCTCGATCCGGAACGGTCGTTTTTTTTTTAACTTACCTTTTAGGTTTCTTCTTGCCATCCATCGCTTCCGGTTCTCCTTCTCTCGGATATGGGCGGGGATATTACGGCTATTTTGTAATATCCCCTAGCCCGCACTGTCTCCTGGGAGCTTGTGTCATAGCTCCCAGGAGTCAGTGCGGCAGCCTGGCCCGAGAGAGCGCGAGACTTGAAACCGAACTCACGACAGTCTCGCTCGGTCTCTATCACAACGGGGCGGGACTTTCGACGACGCCGCCGTTGTGATGGCAACAGGAGCTTCTGACGGCGCTCCTATGCAGTTTGTACTGCGCATGCGCGAGATTACAATGAGGCGTCAATGAAATCCAGGAAGAGCATGCCTGGAGGTTTCAAATGCCCACAGGCAAGATGGAGGACGAACCGGAAATTTTTATAAAGTCTTTAGGAGCTAAAAAACGAAAGGCACAAGTGATAGAAACAGGACAGGTGAGTTACTAAATTACAAATGAATTTCTTTATTAATCACCATTGAAAAAAAATGTCGGGCAGTGTAGCTCCGCTTTAAGATCAATGCATGGTCCATAGCCCTGCGCTGGTTGTGATAATGCAGAGGGACAGTACACCCCCATAACATGGGGGGGGGGGGGGGGCGTTATCCGCCAGGATCAGGCAAGTAAAACTGTTTCTTCTCTCTCCTAGAAAAAAACAAGCTATTACCTCTCGCAGTGTGGGCTCAGCCCTACTGCAAGGGATCATTTGATATTTTCCTGGAGTTGGGCTTTAAAAAAGGACCAGTCAAATTTTTAATGCTTTCTGTAACCCCATTGTAAATATTTTACCTCCCTTCCTGTGCCCCTGACAGGCTAAGAAACGAGCCCCCATCACCAGGGGATGAAGTCAGGGAAGGCTAAAAACAACCCAACAGAGGTTCTATCCTCTTAATAAAAGTGTGTTTTGTTGCAGTCCGTGTCACCACTGGAGAGATTTCTCATCTCCTGACCCAACAAAAAAATGAGGGGAAATCTCCCCTAATGGGAACACAAGCTGCAGTAAAAAACAAAAAAAATATGGCAGGGGTTATAACCCTTCCCTACTCTGTCCAAAAGTAAGACCCCTTTCACACTGGGGCGTATTTCAGGCGTTTTTCAGGCGCTTTAGCGTTAAAAAAAAAAAAGCGCCTGTAAAGCGCCTGAAAGAAGCTGCAACTGCAATCTCAATGTGAAAGCCCAAGTGCTTTCACACCGAGGCGCTGCGCTGGCAGGGCGTCAGAAAAAGTCCTGCAAGCAGCTTCTTTGCAGCGGTGAATACACAGCTCCTAAAGCGCCTATTCCCATTGAAATCAATGGGAAGCGCCTGAAAAAACGCCTGAAAAGTGCTTGCAGCAGCAGCGCTTTGTGGGCGCTTTTAACCCTTTTTTGGCCACTAGCAGGGGTTAAAAGCGCCCCACTAGCGCTCGAAAAGCGCTGGTAAAGCGGCGCTAGTTTAAGCGGCGCTTTACGAGCGTTTTTCGGGCGCTGGCAGTGTGAAAGGGCTCTTAAAGCACTTGAGTTCTCACATTGGAATTGCAGATGAGGCTTCTTTCAAGCGTTTTAAGAAGCACTGGGGCGTTTTTAAAAACGCCCCAGTGTGAAAGGGGCCTAAAACCACATTGTGGGTTTTAAACTTTAAAAGCAATTGAAAGGTTTGCGCTGCTTTATTAGTAATGTTCTGTCCCCCCGAGGGCACATTCACGCCATATTGAGCTACATGGATCAAAGCAGGCTCAGTGCAAGGGCACATAGAAAATATTTTTTCTATGGGCCCTGATCACACCGTACATGTGCGGTAGTGTGTGCTGCATAAAGATGCAGCTTTTTTATTTTTAATTTTTTTTTTTTCCCAAGAGCATTCTGAAAGCCTTGCTGAATCTGCCTGCAATAACCATAACATTCTAGTGAAGTTGCTTTAACAGGCTTACAATCCTGTCTGGTCCACAACCCAGTTTAGTACAGAAGTAGTTTAATGGCAGAGCTATATACAAATGTATGTAAAAGACCCAATAATATTTGCAAGTTATATATGCAAACTTTTTTTTTTATTACCGTCATGCTGTTTCATTTTTAATGAGTACATGGTCGAATTGGCATTTCCCAGAATAGATGGCAATCAAATTCAAACGGGTTCTTCTGAAAGAACATAATGGGGGGGGGGGGGGGGGTAAAAGCACTTTGCCTTATGTGGCATAGATGCCACGTTTTGGTAGCTTTCCTAAACTCTGATCCTTTGTCTAAGATCACATGACCAGTGCCTAGGCATTGGTAACATAAGGGGCAGAGGCGGCTCTCTAATTAGGCAAATTAGGCGGTCGCCTAAGGCCTCGCACTCCTAGGGGCCTCACGGCCGCCTAATTCGCCTGATGTGTGTGTGTTACAGTTGAAGGGAATATAATGCAATTTATACAGTTAATTTCTATTGCTTTAATTATTTTTCCCATTTTGGGCATGAATGGGGCCTCATGTCTAAGATTTGCCTAAGGCCTCACAAAGCCTAGAGCCGCCTCTGATAAGGGGAGCAATTAATGTGCTTTATTGCATGGATTGTACAGCAGCCCCTCCGTCGCCCTTGAGTTTCTGCCATTACTGACCCGCCTGTGTACAGGCTCTTTTCTTGTCTTTCTAGGTATTTTAGCGGCTGCCATGGTAGTTTGTGGGGGGGGCGGGGGGTGTTTAGGGTGTAGGGTAGTGATAGCGAACCTTGGCACCCCAGATGTTTTGGAACTACATTTTCCATGATGCTCCACTACACTGCAGAATGCATGGGCATCAGGGGAAATGTAGTTCCAAAACATCTGGGGTGCCAAGGTTCGCCATCACTGGTGTAGTGGAAAGGGTCTCCAAACTTTCTAAACAAAAGGGCCAGTTTATTGTCCTTCAGACTTTACAGGGGCCGGACTGTGGCCAGCGGGAGTGGACATTTTCCTGGCGGCAGTGTCGGTAAACATCGGCACTTTTGGTATCATTGGGAGGAACAGAGCCCCCCGTCATTGGTCCCTCTGTCCAGCGATGTCCACGAGTGTCTCAGCAGTCTAACATTCTATCTCCTGATTGGCTGAGACAGCAGTGGCGCCAATGGCACTTTTATTTTCTTTGCATGAAAAATGCAGCACATCCTTATGGCATACTCTGCATTGTGATCATTATACAGTGGGCCAGTCCATTGTATTTGGGGGGGGGTGTTACTGAATTGGTGCTGAGCTTTCACCTTTGGTAGCTGCACCAATGACACCTTCAGTAGCCGGAGATTGTGCAGAACTCTGGCTCTCTGTCAGCGCAGCGGCGGCCTCCAGTCACCACGTGGAGAGTTTCCAGATTCCATTTAACTTTAAGATGTGCAGAGGATTAATACTTTTATTACCCTCATTAAAGCTTTTTATCTCTGTCTACAGAAGACATAAAAGTCTCTGAGATATAAAACATCTTCCACAGCAGCAGCTGCTTTATGGCTTGATGTTTTATTACTTGCTTAAGATGTTATCTTGCATTTAATACCTACCTGACGATTATTTCAGGCGCTTAGAATAAATAAAATCTTTAAAAAAAAAAAAAAAAGTCCCATCTAATGGAGGCGCAGAATGAGCTGATGATCTTGCTAAATGCAATATTTTTAAAACTCAACTCCTGAAACACAACCTCCTTAATTTAAATATATTTCCCAATAGCCAGAAAGGATATAAATCCACTTTGTGAGGAGCACGTGTCTTTGCAATCCTAGATTATAAATTGTAAAAGTAGCAGTGATATCTTTACTTTGCTGTACAGCCTGAGCAAAGCTGTGGGAGGGGTCCACCTTCTACAGGTTGCCTGCAGAAAACTACAGGAGGGGGCGGAGACTAGACCAGTCACCCTGCACAAGGAGAGAGCGAGCAGCAGTGAGCGGTCTTTATTACAGGAAGCCAAAGTATTGCACTGGATTACTGCACAAATCTGGAAGAAAGACATTAAAGCAGAGCTCCACCCTAAAGTGGAACTTCCGCTCATCGGATTCCTCCCCCCTTCCGGTGTCACAATTGGCACCTTTCAGGGGGGAGGGGGGACAGGATACCTGTCTTTGACAGGTATCCTTTCCCACTTCCGGGAGTCCGGCCACGGCCGCGATGCGGCCGTGACATCACCCGCAGGGCTCCCTCCTCCCTCAGCCGCCGGACTAATAGGAGAGAGGAGCGGGGGCCTCGCACATGCGCAGTAGGGTTCCCGGCGTGAGGCCGAAAGGCTACACTGCCTGGTTACCCACAATGGCGGCGGCAGCACCCGACAGCTGATGGGGTAGGCAGTACACTTTGGTGGGGGTGGGTCAGCAAGACCACTTGACCTTTGACCTCTGGGGAACCCGCCTTCTGACCTTTGACCTTTTGGGGGAGGTCCCTATTCCAATCCCTGAGTCCTAACCTTATTCTTCTAGGGGAAACCCTAACCCCAACCCCGGTGAAGCAGCGACCCGATATCTCTTAGCGGGTGATCGCCGGCCTCAGGTACAGCGGGACCGGGGATATGGGGAGGAGGTCCAGTGTAAGTTCACCTTGCAGATCTTCTTTGTTTGATTAAAAATAATAAACACGTCTATACTTGCCTCTTCTGTGCAATGGTGTTACACAGAGCGGCCCCTATCCTCATCTAGGGTCCCCCGCTGGCACTCCAGGCCCCTCTGCTTCAGCGGTGCCCCCGCCATGTTACAGCCGATAACATTTTCCAAGCACCAGAGCTTACACAGGGTGATGTCTCCCTCCTTCCGTCATATGACAGTGTTGGGACCTAGCGATTGGCCACGAAGCCTGAACACTGCATTGTAGGGGGAGATCACACTTGGGGGGGGGGCATATTTTTTTTTTGTTGGCAGCGATGGAGAATGTTGTAGAGCAGGGGTCTCTAAACTTTCTAAACAAAGAGCCAGTTTTTTCTTTTAGAATCTAGGGGGGCTGCATTTTATTCAGTGGTATTGAGAATTTTCCTGGCATCAGTGGGAGTAAATATTGCCACATTTGGTATTGGGAGGAATAGTGCCCCATTATGGTTATCATAGGGTGGTATAGGGACCCATTTTTGGTGTCGGTGGGAGAGATGGTGCCCCATTGTCGGTGTCAGATGGCAGAGTAGTGTCATCAGTGGGAGTAATGCAGCTCCAAGTGCTAAAGGCAAGCAAAGGGCCTCATCTGGCCCCCCGGACTGCAGTTTGGAGACCAATGTTATAGAGGGAGAGCCCTGTTAATGTGAGCATAGTTGGGTCAGGGTTAGGTTTTAAATTGAGCGTCACTTTGCCCTGAAGGTACAACAAGGTGACGGGGGTCTCTTTAATGAGGTCAGTCCACCCAAAACTGATTTGTGGTTTCCTGAGGGCTAAATCGCCTATCATATTTCAAGGAATCTTTAAAGTGACTCTAAACAATATCCTAAAGGCCAATAAACCTGTATGTTGGCAGGACCCAGCTGACGTTCGATATGTGTCCCGCTGTCTGTTTTTGCTGGAAAACCAGCATTTTCAACCAATGGCTGCAAGCGCTGCCGATGGGAGGTGGGTGAGAATACAAGTGAACAGTGGGAGAGATCCCCCACATCACAATGTTTTGTTGATGAGGTCTGTCCGAACCTTAAAAACTGAACGTGTAGACCCAGCTTTACTCTCCAAAAAGGATCCATGCACAGTCACCACCTAATGGCTGTGTAATCTATTTTCCAGGACATTTGTATCTTGCTGTGTTTTTCTGCCTCCTTGTAACACCCTCTGTGAGCTCCTGTACATCTCCTTTTCCCACTCCCTTCCCTATATTAGGAACAAGCAGTGCATATTAGTTGCAGTCATGAGCACTGCTATATGCGCACTACAAATCCCATAGTCCATCTTGGGAGCGAACAACAGAGGGTGGCTACTTTCCTATTAGAGATGCACTGATACCAGTTTTTTCTGGCGAGTACAAGTACCGGTACTTTTGGTCAAGTACTCACCGATGCAGAGTACTGATACCTTTTGTGGTGCGATTTGAGATCATACAAAATTGGGCTCAAATAGCACTGCAGAGAATCGCATGTGGTTTAAACAGGTATGCGGTGCAATTGCTGTCCGAATCGCATGTGATTTCCCACATTTCTCCTGTGTGAAGGCCCAGGCTGAAATCACTATGACAAGCCTGGGTTCATGCAGGAGCAGTGATGTGGGCTCAAATCGCACTGCAAAGCTATTGGTTTCGGGTATCGGAGCATTTTCACAAGTATGAGTACTTGTGAAAGTACTAGGTATCAGCATTGGTGCAACGTGTGTGTGTGTGTGTGTGTGTGTGTGTGTGTGTGTGTGTGTGTGTGTGTGTGTGTGTGTGTGTGTGTGTGTGTGTGTGTGTGTGTGTGTGTGTGTGTGTGTGTGTGTGTGTGTGTGTGTGTGTGTGTGTGTGTGTGTGTGTGTGTGTGTGTAAAGTAGAAACCTTTTTTTGCTCCTGTGATCCAACTTCCAGTTAGATGGCAACTTTGTTTATTCTCCGCTATTTCTCCTTTTTTCTTTCCTTCTTTCTCCTTTTTTCTTTCCTTCTTTCTCCTTTTTTCTTTCCTTCTTTCTCCTTTTTTCTTTCCTTCTTTCTCCTTTTTTCTTTCCTTCTTTCTCCTTTTTTTCTTTTTCTTTTTCTTTTCCTTCTTTCTCCTTTTTTCTTTCCTTCCTTCTTTCTGTCCCGTGGAGAATAAACAAACTCGCTCTCTAACTGGAAGTTGGATCGCAGTAGCAAAAATAAGTTCAACTCAGGAAGTTGACAGAGCTGCAAACTCCGATGACGTTGGTTCCTACGAAATATTAGGGGTAGGCATGTGCATAAGCCTGGCTATACCTACAAGTAAGTAAAGCTTCTGTTATGTGGATTTGGCCATTCATCGGTAACCCAATTCTCTTTTCTTCCTCCATTTAAGCACAGTATAAATGGGTACGGGGGAACGTTAATGAGGCGGTTATTTATCTTCTGTCAAATTATGGTTGTATGTTTACTGCCTTGCGTGATCTATAGAAATTGCTCATGTCCTGGATATAAGATTATCTGCCGTCTTTACAAACATGTCAGGATTAATGGATGCGTGCTGTTCTCTTGTCTCCTGTTTACAGAACCAGCATGCTTTAATGAAGTTGTACTTCTTGCCTTGGATGGAGTCTGTGTCTGGGCGGATCTGTTTGCGTTGGTGTTAATATCCCAGACTTCCTCTTGGAATACTGTTCAAGGATAACTGTCCAGATTAGCTCCTGTAATCCATGAAGGGCGAGCCACATTGCAAATCTAGCCCCTTACCTTTCACCTTTTTTTTTTTTTTTTTTTTTTTTTCCTGTGCTTCGGGAGTTGTTGTCATCACAGGCTCTCATGCCAGAGGAAGCGCTGCGTTGTCTACGTTCTGTTGTTCGGTGCGTTCCATGCATGTTCCCTACATTGCGTTCAAACGCATTGCCCTTGTGATCTGCATGCGGGTGCCAGCAGGGCTGGGACAAGGGGTGAGCAAAAGGGGTGGCTGCTGCCCCTGGGCGCAGCGTGCATTGTAGGAATGGGGGCAAGTTCCCCTGAGCAAAAGGGGTGGCTGCTGCCCCTGGGCACAGCATGTGTTGTAGGAATGGGGGCAAGTTCCCCTGAGCAAAAGGGGTGGCTGCTGCCCCTGGGCGCAGCGTGAATTGTAGGGATGGGGGCAAGTTCCCCTGGGCAAAAGGGATGGCTGCTGCCCCTGGGCACAGCATGTGTTGTAGGAATGGGGGCAAGTTCCCCTGAGCAAAAGGGGTGGCTGCTGCCCCTGGGCGCAGCGTGCATTGTAGGAATGGGGGCAAGTTCCCCTGGGCAAAAGGGGTGGCTGCTGCCCCTGGGCGCAGCGTGAATTGTAGGAATGGGGGCAAGTTCCCCTGGGCAAAAGGGGTGGCTGCTGCCCCTGGGCACAGCATGTGTTGTAGGAATGGGGGCAAGTTCCCTCTACTATAAGGCTGACCGGAGTAGTGACGGCAGCATCACTACTTCTGTCAGCCCAGTGCTGGAAGCAGCAAGGTGAGGAGGAGAGAGCTGGGAGGAGGTGCGGGCTGTGCTCTCTTCCCCCTCCTCTTCATAATCTCGTGGGGGGTACAATTTGCTATCTTTGGCACTGGATGATCTTCTCCCGGCACTGGGTGCCAGTGTAATGTTAATGGCACCCCAAATGCTTTTGCAGGCACTAAATTTGGTGTGGCGCATTTTTAGAAATGTACTGCATTCAATATTTTTTATTTTTGGTGTTCTTGTGCAATTTGCAGCCCAAAAATCACACTGCGTGACTGGAGTCATATGGGAATGTGGCACATGTACCTGTGTGAACCTGCCCAGAGGGTCCAAAAGGTTCTGGTGTTGGTGTGTGTGTGTGTGTGTGTGTGTGTGTGTGTGTAAATATATGTGTGTGTGTGTGTGTGTGTGTGTGTGTGTGTGCATACATACATACATACATACATACATACATACATTTTATTTTTTCTTAAGCACCAGTCCCACCCAAAGTGATATTTGTTACGTGTGAACTTTGTTGTGTTGAATCACTCATTGGCTTCTTCTGTCTCTCTGGTACTTTCTGCAATTTCTCCAAGCTAGACTTTCTCAAGATTTAGCACACATGATGAATGCACCACACATGCAAAGTGCGCGAAGAGGAAAAGATCGTGTAGGGAAGAGCAGCTTATCAGTTTCATACAGAAATTTTTACATTTGAGTTTTTTTTTTTTAATAATGGATCCAATCTGCATGTCATGGCGGAATGATGGAGTTGTTTTGGGGCCTGGCGCCGGTAAACGTTTGTCTGTTTTATGGCCAGCATAAAGCTAGTAATTGTTACATTTGTGTGTTCTATGACCACAAACACAACACTTCCTCTGTCAGATAAGAAAAGCAGAAGTGGGACTTGCGTTATGATCCGATGCTGCACAGTTTTCCTTTAAAACACACTGCATGGGGCCTAATGTATAAGACACACTATTAGATTTGATGCAGATTTTTGTCTTCAGATTTACCAAAACCCATGTAGTGCAAGGGCCTGCCTGATTGCATACAAATTGAAACTCTTAAGGATTGACCTCATATTATATGGTTTTGGTAAAAAAAAAATCGAATAAACTCAATTTTAGTCAAACATTTGGGCCAAAATGTGACCTCATATTATATGGTTTTGGTAAATCTTTTTCTTTTTTTCAACAATTAGTTTTTTATTGAAATTTTTTAGAAACATTTAAACAATGTAGACATTGTTAGGCTGCTTTCACACTGGGGCGGTGCGGGCGGCGACGGTAAAGCAGCGCTATATTTAGCGCTGCTTTACCATCGTTTTACCCGCGGTATGCGGCTGCTAGCGGGTGGTTTTAACCCCCGCTAGCGGCCGCAAAAGGGTTAAAAACCTCCGCAAAGCGCCGCTGCAGCGGCGGTTTGCGGCCGGTCTCCCCGCGGTTTCCCATTGATTTCAATGGGAAGGAGCGGTATAGGAGCGGTAAATACACCGCTCCTTCACCGCTCCAAGATGCTGCTAGCAGGACTTTTGTTGCGGTCCTGCTAGCGCACCGCTCCAGTGTGAAAGCCCGCCGGCTTTCACACTGGAGTGAATGGGGCCGGTTTTTTCAGGCGGTGTACAGGCGCTATTTTTAGCGCTGTACCGCCTGAAAACCGCCCCAGTGTGAAAGCAGCCTTAGCGTTTATACAAGTTAGTGTACCATTCCATTTGTAGGAAAGTTTCTTATATACGTTGTGTTAACATAAAACATAGCAAATATTTAACTAGTAATGATAATTATTGAAACTTATAAAACAGGTGTGAATCAATGGTTACTATGAGATATTGGTAAATCTGAAGACTAAAATCTGCAGAAAATCGAATAGTGTGTATGGGGCTTTAGACTGTGTTGCCTGTTACAGCCAGGCACCAAGCTGCAGGATTTTTAGCTAAAGATACTACAAATGACATGTCGAACTTGCTATTTTGGGTGAAGTTCAGGTCTAACTTGAGTTAAAGTCAGAGTTTGCATAGAACTCTTGGGACTCCAGAAGTGCTCCCATTTCCCTTCAATTCCTGCTCAGGAAACACAGCAGGACATAAGAGAAATTCTCTCCAAAGTAAAGCTTACTCTCCACGTGTAGATTGTTTTTTTCTTTTTTGTTCAGCCTGAATTCCTCTGTCTATGCCAAACCGTGCCGAAGGCCCAATCTCCCCTACCGGCTCTTTGAGGTTGCAGTTTCATTGACTTTAACCAGTGATTTTGAAGGCCTCTTGACCCCCATAAGGAAAGAGCCCTGACTGATGGGGGCATGTCCAGGGTGGGTCAAAGTGACCAAAGGGTCATTAAAGATTGGTGGGGTGTGGGTTGGGCTGGGCCTGAGCTCGACAAGTGTCGCGCCAAGAAATTCTGGATCCTTCTGGATCCTTCCTTCAGGTGCTGCCTGTCAAACTTGGCAAGCCGAGTTAATAGGCTGTGGCTGTGGCATGTGTGCAACTCCTTCCAGCTGCCTTGTTCAAGGGGTTGTAAAGCCCGTTATTTTTATTAAAAAAAACATGCCTATACGTACCTGCTCTGTGCAATCAGTTTACACAGAGCAGCCCCGATCCCCTTCTTCTGGGGTGCCCCAGGCCCCTCTTTTTCTGGTGCCCCTCTTTATCGGGTGCCCCATTGGAGCTCACTCTTGAGTCCTGCTGCTACATCCATTGACTGACAGACAGCGGGACTCAGCCCCACCCCCCGCTCCCGTGTCAATGCATTTGATTGACCGCAGCAGGAGCCAATGGCTTCTGTTGCTATCAATCTGTCCGGCGAGGTTCAGGTAAGAAAAAGGGTGGGGGAAGCCACAGCATAGGTGTTTTTTTTTTTTTTTTGTTTTTTTTTCACCTTCATGCATAAAGGTGAAAAACCTTGAGGCTTTACAATCACTTGGGGTGACAGCCGGGAGGGAGCTTCCTTTTATCCAAGAGTTTTTAGAGTTTTTTTGTGTGTGTGTGTTTTATTTTTATTTTTTCTATTGCCCCTAAATGCTTACTCATGACAGTTTGTGTGCATGGAGGGGCTTTTAGAGGCAGTTAAAAAAAAAACGCCCTTAACAGCAGCTGTAAAAACATCCTGTGTGCATGAGCCCCAAGGCCTACATTTTCCTGCCTTTTTTACCCTGCAAGAAAATGTTCCTTTAAATCCTATGGGACTCTTCACACCACTGTTACGGGTTTGAAAACTGCATAAACGCATCTGTAAAGGCGCCTGGAATGAGTTTAGCTGATTTATTTCAGGTAGCCATATAAAATCCTATTTCGTTTTTTTTTTTTTTTGGTTATATATATATATATATATATATATATATATATATAGAATATAATATATATAAAAAATTTTTTTATTATTAGCTAGCGGGACGAATGGAAATAACTGACACAATTACCCCATCCACGTATTCCAAGCGGATGGGGGAATCCTCCCGGCTGTGTCATTGTATTGTGAGAGTGGGACTCTCCCTGCCATCGGAATACACTGATCATTGCTGCAGCCAATTGGCTGCCAGCGCTCACCGAATGGAATATTTTTTTTTTCTAGCAGGACAGCTATTGATCGACTTCTCATGAACCGTAACGGCCATAGATGGATAGAAGTTCTGCCTGTTCTTGCTGAACTGGCCAAATTTCGATCCATGTGTGGCTAGTTTTACCCTACCAACATGTCTTTGCAGGAAACCCACAAAAACATGCAAACTCCATGCAGATGGTGTTCAGTGACCACGATTCAAGCACCAAATGACTGATTTATTAATCTGTTTAATGTCCACTGTTTGTTCTTGGTACAAGTCTACTTTAATGTTGTATTTGTTGTAGTCCTTTGCAGCATAACAGGTTAAAATTGTGGTAATTGTGTTTACCTGTGTAATCGTGTAAAAAATAAATGTGCCAGCAATGCCACGAATGTCAGCTCTCTGAATAATGGCCGTGTCAGTGACAAAGATTCAATAAAAAAAAAAAAGCTTTTCCTGAGAAAGCGTAACCTCCCTCGGTAATGACAGAGCGGAGACTGGGAGGCCGGTGGCATTTACCGCTTACTGTAAATAATCCGGGGGGTTTCCGGGCTGCCATCCATCAATATTTTTCCAAGGAATATGCCACAATGACAGTCCCTGCATTGAATGGTGGTAATATGCAGCCACAAACAAAGCAATGCTGTATGTTCAAAAGAGAGAAATAGTGTGGGGGCAGCCCCATTCACTTTCATGGGAGAGTTTAGAGTTTGACAGGCGGTCAAACTTTGCTCGCAGCATTAAAATTGCTGCTCTGCAATGCAAAGCCAATATATATAATACAATATGTATGCCTATGCAAGAGGCCTTAAAGGACTTCTCCCCACCCCCAAACCCTCTGATTGGACAGTGATGAGAGAAGCAGCTCTCTGCGATCATCTCACTATCACTCTGCTCTCTCCGCACCTATGGGGGTGCTCCATGTACTGCACACCTGATTGCTTCTGCTGCTGTTCTTTGCAGTGCCGTTTGCGCACATTCATTTTGTATGGACGCAAATTACACTGCAAAGTTTTGTTATGGGGAGCATTTTCACGAGTACCGGCACCGATATCGGTGCTTCCCTAATGGGTTCAAACTTTTTTCCTTTTCAATGATTTCTATCAGTACATTTACCAGTGTTGTTGTTCAGCAAATCGTCTGGTAGAGGCACTAAGCCAATTAGAGGAGCAAAGGGATGAGGAAATCAAACTGAAGACGATTGCCATGGTTGCAGGAAAGAGACTTCACTTTCTGACAGGTATAGTTATGCAGTGGCGACCCGTCCATAGGGGGCACACAGGCGCCGCCCCCCCCCCACCCAGCATTCACAAAAAAGGAAAAAATGTTCTTTAAGTGCACTGTGTTCGGGCACTGGACACAGTGCACTATGGGAAGCGCCACGTCAATGCAATCACGAGATTGCAGACGAGGTGCTTCATTAGCAGGCTTTTGACCTGCTTCGTGGCGCATTCCAAAGCGCCGAACAGCTTTCACCCGTAGTATTACTATGGGTGGGAGCTTTGTTCAAGTTAAGAGGTTACTTCCGGTTTCCCTGTTCCAGAGAAATCGTAAGTGACGTTGGCAGCTCTGTGGAACGCACAGCCCGAGCGGAGCTGCCTGTACGGTAAGTAAGTATGAGGCTGCGTTTTGATGGGGGCACAGTGAGGCTGCGTTTGATGGGGGTTTTTTTCTTTTTTTCTGAATTTTTCAGTTTGTTTGCGCCCCCCCCCCAAAAATTTTGAGCACCAGCCGCCACTGTAGTTATGGCCAGTTGCAGATCGAAATGGAAAATTAATTTAATACCTTTTTTACATTTTAAAATCTGTGAAACAATAATATGTTCTGTAAATATTTCATAAAAGGAGTTCTCTAAGTGATTCTCTGGTTTCTCCGCGGCAGTAAGTGGAAAATCGCTGTTCAGTTCTAAGCCCGCGGTGCAGATGCTACTGTGAGACGTGCAGCGGCTGCCTCCTCCGATATACAATGTGCTCCCGGAACGTGTGTTTGGGTGGGAAGCCTTAATGAGGTGTTAAGCGATCTATTTATTCATAGGGTGCACAGTGTGTTCATGCCACATTTTTGGCAAGCTGAATCCCAGGCAACGTATAAATATTTTAAATCACTTTCTCAGTGTATTCTAAAGTATTTCCCCTCATTGGCACGGAGTATGAGGCACGGCAAGTAAAATCTGCCGGCGGAGCAAGAGGAAAAAAAAGTTTGCCAGTGACCTCGCATGACTCCGCTGTACCCCTGATGAGAAGAAATGGCGAAAATGTATTTTGTTATCTGTGCGGATTTTATTCTGCTTAAAGCGACCCTGTCACCACCGTGTGGGAGCCATTGGATCGTCTGTTATTGGTGTCCCGTATTGTAAGAAAAAAATATTCAGTGAATAGAACTCACTAGCTGTGGTGTGCTGCTCTTGGAAAGCAAGGTGTAGGGGTGTAGGTGCCCTGGGAAAAGTCCAGACCTTAGGCAGGCCATGCGTTATACAAATTTCTTTCCTTCAACCACGCCAAGCACCAGTGCTGTCATATGGCGTGATTCCCATGCTCCCCCGTACTCCAAAGCACCTGACGGTTGAATGGAGTAGCTGGAAAGGGTAAAAATGCTGAGTATGTATTGTGGGTGATGGGGGGGGGGGGGGGGCATTCAAGCAAACCTCTTGCTGTTCTTGAAGGGTGCGGAAGCCGAAGGATCTTTCTGTAATGATAAATTCACTTTAACATTTTTGTATACAATTGTTATTGCTTAGTGTGATACTCTGCCACCTGCTTTTTATTTTATTATGGGTTACAGTGGTGGTGGAGCAATGTGCTAAATGAGCTTGTTATAAAAGTATTTAAGACCTGATCATGATCTCTTGGCCATAGTTTGGCTCTGGAGATGGTGTCACCTGACACATAGTGGAATAAGTGCGGGTCATCTGCTATATTTCACAACTTCAGCACTGGGACCATGCTTGACAGCTGTTCCTTTATCTCCGACGCACATGACAAGCCCAAGGTGTAGCAGATAAGCTGGTTTGCACTGGGCAAAGTCTTATAAGAGTGGTGTGCTATTTTTTGATCTGTCTGCAGAAATTCCTGTCATATGTTGTGCTTTTTAGAAGCCCCACGGAGGCACTTTAGGTAGAAATTTTTGGTACCTACTGCGGTTTCTTGTACGGTTTACCTAAAAGTTCATTTTGGTTTCTGTGTTTTATGAAAGGTTCAGAGAAGAAAAATGGAAGTCCTAGACATGAGGTGGCTGTCGAATACCCCAACCACTGATGAGGCTACATTACTTTCATAAACATGAGATGTTTTTTCCGAAGACCCAACCAGAGATCAGGCCTTGTTGTGTCCATAGGCACAAGTTGGTTATCAGAAGATCCCACCACCAATAAGGCTATGTTACTTTTCATAGATGGATCTTTCGGAAACCAGATCATTTCTATGAAAAGTAACATAGCCTTATTGGTGGTGGGATCTTCTGATAACCAACATGTGTCTATGGACGCAACAGGGCCTGATCTCTGGTTGGATCTTCTGAAAACCACCTCGTGTCTATGGAAGTAACATGGCCTTATCGATAGAAATGATCTGGTTTTTAAAAGATCCATCTATCGATAAGGCCATGTTACTTCCATAGACACGAGGTGGTTTTCAGAAGATCCAACCAGAGATCAGGCCCTGTTGCGTCCATAGACACATGTTGGTTATCAGAAGATCCCACCACCAATAAGGCTATGTTACTTTTCATAGAAATGATCTGGTTTCCGAAAGATCCATCTATGAAAAGTAACATAGCCTTATTGGTGGTGGGATCTTCTGATAACCAACTTGTATCTATGGACGCACCAGGGCCTGATCTCTGGTTGGATCTTCTGAAAACCACCTCATGTCTATGGAAGTAACATGGCCTTATCGATTAGAAATGATCTGGTTTTCGAAAGATCCATCTATCGATAAGGCCATGTTACTTCCATAGACATGAGGTGGTTTTCAGAAGATCTAACCACCAATAAGGTTACATTACTTCTATAGACATGAGGTGGCTGTCGGAAGGCTCAACCATCGATAAGCCATATTACTTCATAGACACAAGGTTAATGGCAGATATCCATAGACAGATATTGAGTGTTTGATCCAATTGGTATTGTATTGATAAAACTATAATCATCTCACTTCTGTGAGTACCCCAAAGCTTGCCAGGGGTGGAGTATAAGAATCTGTAGGGCATTGTGAAATGCCATTGTTGACTATCTAAAGTTGCAAACTCCCTAATCCTTCCTTTGACCTGCATTGGACCTGTTCAAGTGAGTTTTGTATTCTCCTGGACTCATATGGGAATGCAAATCCCACCTGAAACAAACAAGAACATCAACACAGGCCCTTTAAAAATACAAGTGAAACGGAAAAACTTGAAACCTAATTCTTGGCACCATCCTTTAGATTAAGAGTGTTTTTAATATGGCTTTACCTTGGCCTAGTAGTCATTGTGTGTTTTCTTCAAACCAGTTAGTTATTTTATATTCCCCAGATAGAATAGCACCTGATGTACCGTCATCGAATCCCGTAAACACAAGCACTGCAGGCAGGATGGATACCAGTACTGGTGTTGTGTGTTGTCTCTTTTCTATGCTTGGCCATGTCGGTTGACATTTTGGGAAGGGGGGGGGGGGGGGGATCACCGCTCCAGGTGGAAATGTGGGTCTAGAACTCTCCTCGGAACTGGAACACCAGGTGCTGGCTAAGCATATAGCAACATGAGGCAAAAGAAGTTCTGGACAACCGCACTTCCGGAATATAGGCTTTATTTGTAAAAAGCCCAAACGATGCAAGCCACAGCAAAAAAATGGGACAGACGAGCTGACGCGTTTCACTCTTAACAGTGCTTAGTCATAGCTATGACTAAGCACTGTTAAGTGTGAAATGCGTCAGTTTGTCCCATTTTTTTTTTTTGCTGTGGCTTGCATCTGTTGGGCTTTTTTACAAATAAAGGCTATATTCCGGAGTGCAGCTGTCCAGAACTTCCTTTTTTGTCTCAGTTTACATTTTGGTATGTTTTAGAACAGAACCTGGAGCTTCCAATAGTACGTATAAGCTGTAGGCTGATGGTGTTCCCGTGTGGCGGTAACTAAACCCATGACTCCAGTGCTGCTGAGCCACAATGCTAATTTTTTATCTGCCATGCCACCCATATAAATGGAATAAACTTTTAATTGAGGCTTTGCAGCGTCTGTGAGCCTCTCCTCTACAGTGCAGGAGATAAGCTTATCAATTTCCATCTTGGTAATAAGGCCTGTTTAATGTCTCTGGTATTCTATTTAATAGAAACTTACAACTGTACGGACAGCAGGGTTGGCTATGCTCACACTTCCTGTTTTTATAGTTGGTTTATGTGGCAAAGGTTTACACGTTTCCCGAAAAAAGAAATCCGCTCAACTTCCCAGAACATATGTAGGACAATTTTCTTGTTTTTTTAAAGTGAGCCACTTCCTGATTATTTTCAACTGACCATTAATCTGCAATCCATAGAAGAATAATTGAATAAGCAGGAATAATTTAATGTACTGTAAGGTATGTCAGCAAAGTGCTAAAGCTCAAAGAGACCCTGTCTCCAGACCATTTTACAAGCAATATTTCCATAATGTTATATGTGCATAGGTTATTTACCTGTAAAAGCCTCCCTTGTGTAGTCTCCAAAAGCCCTGAGACTGCTGCTGGCTGCCGCCATCTTTGATGTGATTTCTGCATTCCCAGATGTCCAATCATTTTCCACTTTGCTCTTCACAGGCAATTACAAAAATTACAATTCCTGCCTCCTCATTGACAAGCAGACCTATTGTGTCACTCTCATTAACAACTTATCCTGTCCCTGTCAACTCTGCTCTACCTTCAACTCTCTACTTCGTCCTCCACCCACTAACTCGCTGACTGCCCAAGAGATCGCCAATCACTTCAAACAGAAGATTGAAATAATTTGTGAGGAAATCCCTGCTGTTCAGATACCTTCCACACTTTTACACTTCATGCCCATAGGTGCAATCATTACTTCCGTCATTCAACCCCACCACTATAGATGAGGTTGCTAAACTACTTGCTAATGTCCAACTAACCACCTGCCCTCCTGGATCCTGTTCCCTCACAAATGCTACGTTCACACCTTCAATCTCTCCCTCTCTTCTGGCATCTTCCCCAACGCTCTAAAACATGCACTAGTCAGCCCCATACTTAAACAGCCTTCACTGGACCCAACCAATCTCAACAACTTACGCCCCCATCGCCTTGCTTTTTTATTCAAACTCCTTGAACATCTGATCTGCAATCGACTGAGCAACCACTTTGTGGAGAATAGCCTTCTTGATCTCCTTCAGCCTGGATTTTGTCAACACTCCACAGAAACTGCTCTCCTAACTAACAAATGATCTACTAACGGACAAAACCAATGGACAATATTCTGTACTCCTACTCTTGGACCTTTCTACTACCTTTGATACGATTGACCACCCCCCTCTTCCTCCAAAAACTCCATGCTGTTGGTCTCCGTGACTGTACGCTTCGCTGGTTCTTTTCCTACTTATCTAACCGCACCTTTAGCGTTGCTTACAACTCTACTTCCTCTTCTTCACTTCCTTTCTCTGTTGGGGTCCCCCAAGGTTCTGTTCTTGGACCTCTCCTATTTTCAATTTACACCTCCTCCCCTGGGTCAGCTAAAAGCCTCCCATGGCTTCAAATACCATCTCTACGCTGATACCCAAATCTATTTCTCTACCCCTCAGCTCACTCCCTGTCTCCTCACGTATCACTAATTTACGAACAGCTCTATCAGTCTGGATGTCACACCGCTTCCTGAAACTCGGTCTATCCAAAGCCAAACTTATAATTTTTCTTCCACCACGTGCACCTTCCCCTGATCTGTCAAAATCGATGGCACACCTATCAGCCCATTCCCACATGCCAAGGTCCTAGGTGTAGTCCTGGACTCTGAACTCTCCTTTAAGCCCCACGTCCTATTGTTGTCCAAATCTTGCCGCCGCCTCAACCTCCGCAACATCTCCAAAATACACCCCTCTCTAAGGCCCCTTTCACACCGGGGCGTTTTTCATGCGGTACAGCGCTAAAAATAGCGCCTGTTCACCGCATGAAAAAATCCGGCCCCTTTAACTCCAGTGTGAAAGCCGGCGGGCTTTCACACTGGAGCGGTGCGCTAGCAGGATGACAAAAAAAAGTCATGCTAGCAGCATCTTTGGAGCGGGATAGGAGCGGTGTGTTCACCGCTCCTATACCGCTCCTTCCCATTGATTAGAATGGGACACCGCGGTGAAACCGCGGCAATACCGCCACAATGCACTGCTACGGCGGCGCTCTGCGGGGGGTGTTCAACCCTTTTTCGGCCGCTCGCGGAGGTAAAACCGCACCGCGAGCGGCCGAAAACCGCGGTTAAAACGACGGTAAAGTAGCGCTAAATATAGCGCTGCTTTACCGTCACCGCGGCTCCCCGCCCCAGTGTGAAAGGGGCCTAACCAATGACAAAACCAAGCTCTTCACTCACTGGTCATCTCTCACCTCAACTACTGAAACTCCCTTCTCATTGGCTTACCCTCCTCTACATAGGCTATCCCCCCTTCAATCCTCCATGAATTCTGCTGCCAGACTCCTCCACCTTACCAATCGCTCTGTCTGCTGCTCCTCTGTCAATCCCTCCACTGGCTCCCACTCACCCAACAAATTAAATTCAAAATACTAACCACTTACAAAGCCAGCCACAATTTAGCCCCCAGCTACATCACTACCCTAGTATCAAAATACCAACCTAATCGTTCTCTTTGTTCCTCTCAAGACCTCCTGCTCTCTAGCTCCCTCTTCACCTCCTCTCATACTCTCCTCCCAGGACTTTTCCAGAGCCTCTCCAATCCTATGGAACTTTTTAGCCCAACCTGTCCAATTATCTATTTATAATTTTTTTGAAATGCGTTTTTTTCTGGATATATTTTTTGTTCCGTCTCCAACTGTTGAAATACACTTACCATTAAAATTATAGACTAATCATTTCTTTGTCAGTGGGCAAACATACAAAATCATCAGGGGATCAAATAATTTTTTCCCTCACTGTAGTGTTTCAGGAACATGGCATTATGTGTTACTATCTTTACTGATAGGGGGACTTTAACCACTACAGATCCGCGCTATAGCCGAATGACTGCTACAGCGCGGACCTGCTTTGCCGGGACTACGTCTATTGACGTAGTCCCATGCATGAGCGGCCTGCGCGCCCCGTGATCTGTGAGACTCGCTGGATCGCAGATCGGAGTAAGGGGTCGATCCGACCCCTTGCCACGTGATCAGCTGTCAGCCAATGACAGCTGATCTTGTGATGACAACAGAGCCTGTTAGCGCGAGGGGAGAAAAAAAAGCCGATCACCGGCGCCCGTGAGAAACATCAGTCCCGATCACGGCGAGCTAGCGCCAGCTCATCAGTGCCCAGTGCCACCTTACAATAGGCAATAGTGCCGCCTATCAGTGCCTCAACAACAGTGCTGCACATCAGTGCCACCCATCAGTGCTGCCTTATCTGTCCCTATCGGTTCCACCCTATCTGTGCCAAGGCTGCACTGATAGGCACAGTTGTCAGTGCCCACCAGTTCCGCCTCATCAGCGCATATCAATGAAGGAGAAAAATTACCTGTTTGCAAAATTTTCTAACAAACTATTAAACATGATTTTTTTTTTTTTTTTTTTTTAATTTTGCAGATTTTTTTGTTGATCAAAAAATAAAAATCCCAGCTGTGATTAAATACCACCAAAAGAAAGCTCTATTTGTGGGAAACAAATGATAAAAATGCATTTTTGGTACAGTGTTGTATGACTGCGCAATTGTCATTCAAAGTGCGACAGCGCTGAAAGCTGAAAATTGGTCTGGGCAGGAGGGGGGTTTAAGTGCCCAGTAAGCAAGTGGTTAACTATATCTGAGGTTGGGATTTATACCAGCTTTCTTTTTGTATGAGGTTCATCCGTCTATTTTTTTTAAATTCCTATGTTAAAGTACGCAAATTCTAAACAATTTCTAGTAATGGTGCCTACAAAGTTCGTTTTTCTCTTTGCAATTTGATTCTGTTATCAAAAAAAAAACCCGCTGCAAAAGTTTTTGGCCACACAGCATCTGCATCTAATCAGAAGTTGCGCTATTGCAGGTCAAAGGACTTTTCTCGGGTTCGCCTTTTGGCTCCAACTACCTGAATAGGGCTCATATATATGTTTAAATAAAACACGTATAATGGGTGATAAAAGATCCGATCTGGGTCACTTGAAGACCTTATCGCTCTTTGCGACAGATTATCTGTGGCACGGTTCATTCGTTGGGGCGTGTGACTTGATGCAGATTGATTGCGGTTTTGTCGCGTGCTGTGATGAGGGCAGATAATGGAGATGTGAAGTTGAATTTGCGTGTTGTGTGATCGTTACGGCTCTATGATACTATTGCACGAGTAAGCAGAAGATTAGCTTACTGAGAATTCTCTGTGTAAGTAGTTATTATGGTACTCCAAGAAAAAAATTACACGTCCCCTTTCTTTGTGCGTAATAATTGCCGTGGGTGCATTAAGAATGGCTTAAAGATGAGCGCCAGGCAGACTCCTATATACACAGGAAGAGCTGTTTTACTTGCCAAAGGAATTGTATTGTATTTGTGTCCACCCAGTCCTGAGATTTACACAGCTTTGCCCCACAGCACAACTCGGTCTGTCAGGGCAGGACATTTGATTTTTCTCTGCTGCATTTAAAGGGTAACTCCACTTTTGTGGAAACAGATTTGTATATGTATATATGTGTGTGTATGTGTATGTGTGTATATGTGTGTATATATATATATATATATATATATATAGCTGCAACTAACGATTATCTCTATGCAGTGGTAAATATAAACAACCAACTATATGGTTAGGGAGCAAAATATGAAATCCACTCTGAGAATAACAGACAGAAGAGATATACTGTATACACTATTAGAAGAGACATACTGTTTTTTGGCCAATTTGTTGGGCAGAATAAAAAACACAAATTGCTGCAAAAACGCATTACATGCTTTTCTGCAGCTTCTCCATTGAAGTATATTGAACCAAAAAAAAGTTTTGCGTTCAAAAAAAAGTCCCTAAAAACTAAAATGAGCCCTTTATAGTACAAAAAAAGCAAAAAATTACTAAGCGTTTTTTTTTTTTTTTTTTTTTACCGTAGAGCTGTGAAAGTAATATTTACAGTAGTGATTATTTGCTCTTTTTGTACTGTAAAGGTCTCTCTCATATTTTAGTTTTTTCTTTTTACCCCCATTATATTACTGGCCGATTAATTGATTATGAAGATGGTAATCGATTAATTTCATAATCGATTAGTTGTCGATTAATCGATTAGTTGTTTCAGCCCTAATATATATGTGTGTGTGTGTGTGTGTGTGTGTGTGTGTTAGTAACACTTTTTTTAAGGCTGGGTTCACATATGTGCAAATTGGATGCGAATTTCCCAATGGAGCCGATTCACACTGGTCTAGGGCAGCCGCTGCCCGCTTTTAAAAAGGGTCCTGTAATTCTTTGGGTCCTATTCAGGCAAAAATTCAGACCCGATTTGCGCCTGAACCAGTGAACAGGGATGCACCGGAACCCAGACACAAAACCCGGGCCACGTATGTGTGGTCCTGGCCTAAAGGTCTTATCACTCCCTCATCCAGTGACTGGACAGTGAATGGAAGGCAGCACACTGAGCTGATCTCCCGGTCACTCTGCTCTCTCCTATCAGAATGTTTCTTGTTAGCACATGAGTACTGCAGCTCAATTCTTTAACTTTTTTTATTTTATTTTTTGCAGCTTCTCCCTCTCCCTGTCTAAACTCTGTACAGAGGATTGTGAACGACTGATAGCAGTTTTATATTTACTTACAATGCGTGCATTAAAGGAAAAAAAAATAACGATGTACTATTGATTACAGAGCAGCAGTCATTTGTGTCTTCACATCTGCCTGGAGTTCAGTTTTAACTTTTTAAAGGAAAAGAAAGGGATTTTTTCCCCAGCAAGAACACTGCCCCTCCAGTGCTCACTGGCCCATCGGGGAGTAGAGGGGGGGAGGGGGAGGAAGCAACTGGCTTCAGGCTCTGAGGCATGCTGAGAGGCTGAGCCAGCTGCCAATCGGGCATCTGGGTGGATTCCAACAATATTGTCAGGATCCCTACCAGAGCCTGAAACTACTAGCGCCAGCTGACAACGGGCTTTAGCCCACTGTCGGCTGATTCTGGGTCACAGGAGAGCACTCAAGTAAGTGAACTCTTGGGACTCAGAAGAGAAGTATGGCCAAAAAAACGTTGGTCATACTTCTCTTTAAAGCCAAACCTTTTATTATTTATTATTATACATTTTTTTAGATATAGATATTATATTTTATTATTTATATATTGTATATTATTTATGTTATATTATATTTTATTATTTATATATTGTATATTATTTATATGTTATATTATATTTTATTATTTATATATTTAATATTATATTCTATATTATATTTTATATTTATATATTGTATATTTTATTATTTATATATTATATTCTAAATTATATTATATTTTATTATTTACATATCATTATACATATTTTTTAATTTACATCAGGGCATGATTAACACCTGTGTTTTTTTTTTTTTTTTTTTTTTTTTTCTCTCCTGCCTGCGTCCCCATGGGGGTATTTTCCCTTCCAGTCCTGGAGATACCACAGGAATAGAGAGGGAACCTCCACAAACCTGGGAATTCTCCTCTTAGAAAGGTGTCACTGGTTTCCCTTCACCTCCTGTTCTGGTGACGGCCAGTGTTGAGACAAGGCCATCTAGAGCCCAGGGCGCACATGACAAACTGCCCCCCCCCCCCAGATGTATAAGCATTATGTGTCAGCAAACCCCCCCCCCCCCCAAAACGCTGAGCTCTAATCTGCGGGCTTACCCCCTAAGCATAAATCCACCCCCCCACTAAAAATGCACTTCTAGTACAAATCCCCTACCCCTAAAATGTCCCCTCCTGGAACACCTCTCTTCCACCCACCCCCCACCACCACACATGACCGGGCAGTGCCCAGGGCAGCCGCCCCTCATGCCCACCCCTTGTCCCAGCCCTGGTGACATCTGGAAAATTTGTAATTTTCCTATCATTATTTTTTGTCCTGGTGATTGCCAAAAGAAATGGAGAGGGTGAAATAGCTGGGATGTTGCAGCAACAAAAAAAAAACTGACAGGGGTTCTAACCCTTTTCTATCAAAAAAAAAAAAAAAAGTTTTGGCTATACATAAAATTATCTTCCTTCAGCCATATCGCCTCTCTGCGCAGGATTTAAATCTAGCTTTGTTTTATTTTTAATCCCCCCCCCCCCCCATCCCCAACCCCTTGATCCCGCTCCTCTGCAGGTCGCCCGTCATCCAATGAGACCTCGGTGTCTGCACAAACGCTGCCGTTTCCTAGCAACCGCTTTCAGCCGTGGCTTATAACAGCCAGGTAGCGGGGAAGAGAATTCCTCAGCACATTGCAATAATTAGATTCTTTTCCCTGCGACTCCCCTCTCTCCACACCCCCTCATTTACCGCATTAACCCTTCGCCTTCTCCAAGGATTGTCTGTGACCTGAAACACCCCAACTCCTCCCCCCCCCATTAAATACTGTTCACCCATTTTTCATCCTTTATTGCATCTCAATGCTGCTCTCCTGCAGCCTCTTTGGAGCCAATTCCTGTCTACATAAACTCCAGAGATGGCTACATGGCAATTCTCAAGGTGTGTTTGGCGATGGGGACAACAGTGGACCTGCGCAATACATGTCGTGTCCACCAGGGAATTGTTTGACAATGCCGCAGCACTGGTCCATATGGTGGGGGGTGATTATGGTGTGGGGTTGTTTTTCAGGGGTTGGGATTGGCCCTTTAGTTCCAGTGATGGGAACTCTGCAGGCGTCAGCATACCAAGACATTTTGGACAATTTGATGCTCCCAACTTTGTGGGAACAGTTTGGGGATGGCCCCTTCCTGTTCCAACATGACTGCACACCAGTGCACAAAGCAAGGTCCATAAAGACATGGATGAGCGAGTTTAGGGTGGAGGAACTTGACTGTCCTGCACAGAGTCCTGACCTCAAGCTGATAGAACACCTTTGAGATGAATTATAACACAGACTGTGAGCCAGGCCTTCTCATCCCACATCAGTGCCTGACCTCACAAATGCGCTTCTGGAGGAATGGTCAAACATTCCCATAGACACACTCCTAAACCTTATGGACAGCCTTCCCAGAAGAGTTGAAGCTGTTATAGCTGCAAAGGGTGGGCCAACTCAATATTGAACCCTACGGACTAATAAGACTGGGATGCCATTAAAGTTCATGTGCGTGTAAAGGCAGGTGTCCCAATACTTTTGGTATTCTAGTGTATGCATTAAAGGCAGTAGTACAAACTCCCAAATGCAGAGCTCACCAATTTGTCCCAATGGAACCAAGAATCCCTTTAAATGACACGCATGCCAAGTGGGCGACCCTCTGTGTTTAATAGGCCTCAAGGCAGCTGCTTGGCACAGGACCCATGTGCTAGTGGCAATCAATGTAGAAGCAGTGCCTACTGCTGTGTTTTCCAGCTTCAAAGGGATACTACAGGTAAAAAAAAAAAAAAAAATGCATGCCATATAAATACTTGCAATTACCTTGGTATCAACCTGTTATGCCACGGTCGGAAATTCCGACGGAAAATGTCCTATCGGACCATGTTGTCGGAAAATCCGATCGTGTGTGGGCTCCATCGGACTTTTTCCGTCGGAAAATTTGAGATCCTGCTCTCAAATTTTCAGATGACAAAATCCGATCGGACTTTTTCCGATCATGTGTAGAGAATTCCGACGGACAAAGTGCCACACATGCTCAGATCAAATTAGGAGACCAAAGCTATTGGCTACTAGCCTCTACGTAGTTCCGTCGTACGCAACGAACGTCGCCATGTTCAAAATCATCGTATTTTTTCGACAACTTTGTCCGACCGTGTGTGTGCAACACCAGTGTCGGACAAAATTCGTTGGAAAAAATCTGACGGATTTTGTGGTCGGAATTTCCGACCGTGTGTACGGGGCATTACAGTCCCTGTACAGCAAAGCTCAGACTGGGAGATGGAGAAGCAGCACAAGGAAGCAGTCAGTTCAGTGCATGGACAAAGAGCTTGCTGACAGGAGGAGAAAGCAGGGAGATGAAGCTCATCACTGTGGGGGGGGGGGGGGGGGGGGCAGCTGGTGACTTGAAAAAATGCTGCAAGGGGGAGCTCCGACTTGAAGGTGTGTACGTTTTATCTTTTTTTTTTTCATTTTTATCTTTTTATTTCTTAATTGTTTTTTTGTATTGGAGTTCTGCCCTAAGCTACTTATTTTATTTGTTCTGCTGTAAAAAGACGCAACGTGTAGGCCCTCGTTATGTAATTCTTTCCTTGGCTTGGTAAAGGAACACCTCCAATGCTTTTGGCCTCTCCCGTGGAATGTGTCTCTCCTCCTTGCGGCGCTGGCATGGTTAAGACGCTCATTAGAGCAACCCGTCAGATTGTGTGACGCATGTGTAACTAGGGCCTTCCAGGCCATCGCTGCTACGCCGTGCCTTCAGATGCATTGGAATCACTGCAACGCTTTTTTCCTAAAAATAAATGAGAATCATACTCCTTGTTTCCATGGAGGCAGATGGCTTTGTCAGCCCTCCAATCCAGCAGATCTCGGAGGAGGGAGAGAGGGGAGCAAAAATACCAGAATAAACAGCAGCCGCGGGAGAGGGACAACAAGGCGCAGAGAATGGGGGGGGGGGGGGGGGGCTTCAACTCAAGGAAGCCTCTACCCTGACAGATGGCCACGCTGCCTCCCTTGTATCTGTGGGATGAGTATGTGGACAGCATGCAGAGTTCACCAGTGTTGGTCATCTTACTTAAAAAAAGTAATTAGTTAAGTTACAAATTACTTCTCCCAAAAAGTAATTGCGTTAGTAACTCAGTTACTACATTGGAAAAGTAATTAGTTATTCAGCAAAGTAACTGACTTTTTTTTTTTTTTTTATATTCTATACGTGTAACTAAGGGGCGGGTCTAGTATTACTGTAACCAAGGGGCACATTTATTATTATTGTTATATATCGTGTAACCAAGGGCTGCTCTATTATTACTCTAACCAAGGGGTAGATCTGTTATAGCATGTAAGCAAGGGGCGGGTCTATTATAATAATAATAATAATAATAATAATAATAATAATAATAATAATAATAGACCCGCCCCTTGCTTACATGCTATAACAGATCTACCCCTTGGTTAGAGTAATAATAGAGCAGCCCCTTGGTTACACGATATCAGTGGCGGCTGGTGCTCAAAATTTTTGGGGGGGCGCAAACAAACAGCCTCACTGTGCCCATCAAACGCTGCCACTGTGCCCATCAAACGCTGCCACTGTGCCCATCAAACGCTGCCACTGTGCCCATCAAACGCTGCCACTGTGCCCATCAAACGCTGCACTGTGCCCATCAAACGCTGCCACTGTGCCCATCAAACGCTGCCACTGTGCCCATCAAACGCTGCCACTGTGCCCCTCAAACGCTGCCAGAGTGCCCCTTTAAGTGCTGCCAGAGTGCCCCATTTAAGTTCTGCCAGAGTGCCCCCTGCCTGCCCTCTGCACTTACCTTGTCTCGATGTGCAGCTGGTGACGGCGTCAGGCGGCGAGCGGTGTCTCATCGTCCGAGATCTTCTTCTCCCGCGCTCCTCCTGTCTTCTGCTATCTTCCGTTCCGTCCGAGGTCTTCTTCTCCCGCGCCTGTCTTTTGCTATGATTGGACGCCTAGCATCCAATCACAGCGCCTGTGACTTCAGCTAATCAGGTTACAGGTAACAGACCTGGCAACCTGATTGGCTGAGAGGCGGGTCTATGTTAGGGAAGCGATGTATTCGCTTCTCTAACACAATACTGTGTAATCAGCGAACGCACAGCCGTGCGCCCGCTGTTTACACTTAGGGAAGCCTATTAGAGCACACCGCTCTAATAGGGTCCCCTATTAGAGCTTACAGCTCTAATAGGGGCGCTTCCCGCAACACCCCCCCCCCACTGTAATTCAGATGCCCGGCGCCCGATCAGGGGCCGGACACCTGAATAGGGGGCGGCAGCGGCCGGTGACAATAGATAGATTCATGCAATGCATCAATCTATCTATTGGTGATAGAGCGGTGCATACTGCACTGTGCCCGGCGCCCTTTTTTAAAGGGACATGTTGTTTAAATAATATATTTTTTTTTTTTTGAACTTCTTTTTTTTTTTTTTTTTTATATTTTTTTTTTTAACTGCAAGGAGGGGGGGGGGGGCGGCGCCCGGGCACCCCCTATGGACGGGCTGCCACTGCACGATATATAACAATAATAATAAATGTGCCCCTTGGTTACAGTAATACTAGACCCGCCCCTTAGTTACACGATAGACGCCCCTTGCAGAGTAGCACGAGCATCGGGAGCGTGCAGCATCTCCTCGTACAATTACATGTTCACTGCGCCTGCGCTGTGTAGAGTTCACTCAGAGCTGTTTAGGTTCGGCAATTTTTGTAAGCTCTGTAGTCCTTCGTACTGCACAAGCGCTGCACCTGCGCAGTACAGGGGGTCCTTATCAGGCGGGGGAATTTTTTTGGCAGGACACCGGAATCACAGTACTGCCATCTAGTGGCTGTAGATGTTTTTGCGGTAATGGCGCCCAAGTAATGGGAACGGAGTTGCCATGAGGGGAAAAGTTATCAGTTAGATTACTCGTTACCCTCTAAAGTAACTGCGTTAAGTAACTTCATTTATTTTAACTCAGTTACTTACATCACTGGAGTTCAGGCATGATTCTGGAAGCAGAAGGTGAATTTGATACTCCATCCTTGGAGATGTTTCTACAACTTAATTGATCAGTGGAAACGGGATGTACCTGAACTCAAATTTGTGTGTCATGGCGAAGGCTGTGACTATTTTTTTTTTTTTTTTTTTTTCGTAAAGGTAAGGATAGAAATATGAGGGAGAGTATCCTCACAAGCTCGACGTGTTTCGTCGGTTAACCGACTTATCAGGAGCAGATAAAGAATATCTGTAAATAATGAAAAGTACTCAATCAAAAAAAAGGGGAGATGGGACAAAAAACCCATAATGTGGAAAATATATGTAAAAGAGTATGTATAAAAGAACAAAAAACAAAAATGGTAGCGTCCGCAAACTTACATCCTATTGGAACACTGGACTTCAACAATCCCAATGTGCAGGGGTCGCCACACCAAGCCTCACCCGGAGCTGAGGTATGCAAGTCTGCCCATAGACAACAGGTCCACATCGGAGAGTCCCCAACCAAGCATCAAGTAGTGTATTGAGTATTATGCCTAAATTGGCAAGTAAATCTGTATAGGGATGGAGGGGCACTACCCCCCTTTCCTTGTGCGCTTCATTTAAAGTCCCAGTACAGGGGGTCCCCGAGTTACAAACTCGTTAGGGACTGCCCGCCTGTACGGAAGTCGGAAATGTTCGTAAGTCGCCCGCGCATGCGCAGACCGACAAATACAGACATTTCCGATGTTCCGTCTAATGCCGCTCTGCGCATGCGCGGCAAATTACGGACATTTCCGAAGTTTGCCGGCATTTTCCGAGGCTCCGTATGGCCACGCATGTGCAGAACGGCTGGAGGACAGCGAAAAATGGCGGAGGGTCCCCGCAG